>JAPQRQ010000012.1:5288051-5307875 GCA_037367365.1 Apogon talboti
AGTAGCTGGGATAGGCTCCAAGCGACCCCCGCGACCCTAGTGAGGATTAAGCGGGTTCAGATGATGACTGACTGACAATCATAATTTTCATTTTACAGCCCTAACGAAGGCTGAACAAATGTATTCATAATGTGCAGTAGTTATTTTCATCATAAATTGATTTAGATGAAGACTGTAAATTTAGATTATTGAACATATAAGAAGTACACCTAGGGCAAACATACCTATTATATGACCCACACAAGGTTGCGTCGCCTATGTCATTTGTGTACTTTAAAAAAAAGACTGCAGACAATTTTTTTTCTAAAAGAATCTCTTTATTAATTGCTTTCAAGAGATTTGGTCCACTTGTGTGATCATGAACTTCCAGGGAGGAGAAAAGAGAAAACAAAGTCAGGAAGATAAAACAAAACAGAATGTAAAAATACAGTACAAAAAGAGGCCTTGTTTTTTCCACTTCTCACAACCCTGGTTTCTTTAGCCGCTGTGTTGAAAAACATTTTGCATAACCAATCATTTTATCTGACTGAAATAAACAAATTCATTAGAATTTTTTTGTGGCTGTGTAGGTGTGCATTTGGTGCTGGGGATCAAATGACAAAAACATTACCAGTAAGGGAACAAAGCATCAAGTGAATACAACTACACTGTAATTTCATTAGTCTGTAAAAGCGATGAATAGTTGTGTGACGTTACTAAAACACAGAAGCCACCATCAGGAAAAAAAAGAGAACCCTTACATGTCACAAATGTCATTTTACACAGAATGCATGATTATCACGACAAGCAGCTTCTTGTTCGGCCGCTTGAGGAACCCAGTCAAAATTCAATTCAGGTCAAAAGTCAAGGTGTCCAATCTAGAATAGTGACTTAATTTTTGTTAGATTGTCCTCATGTTAGAAGTTGCAACACAAAGCATATACTGTAAATCATGATGACAAGGATGAAGAAAAAAAAACAAGTAGGTGTTGTGAGGAGTGGAAAAACATATGTTGAAAACGATGGAAAAAATATAAATGTCCAAAAACTGTGTAGAGGGATTTAAAAACACAAATTGACTTTCACTTGGAAACTGATGTTTATCTGTGATACTGCATCTGTCTCCATGGCTGCATTTTATTTTACTTCAGTGTCTCTCTAGTGATGGATGTGACTGGAACGCAGTGTTCATTGTGTAACCATCATGAGGGTCAGTGCCAAAGTGCACTGGGTTAGCTCAACAAGGCCGATATGAGCAGCTATGACAGAAATGTGCATGTTTGAGGTGGCCCTAAACCTGCTACTTCCTGTGTGTTTGAGTCATGATCTCACTGCTTTTAAGAGCACACTCACAAGACATGCAGTACAGGAATCAAATGTTTTCTTGTTTTTCTGTGTGGGTCAGTTACCTCATTAACACTGGCCGTTCTACAACAGGACCCTCGACTTAAATGCTCTATTTTTTCAGTTCGTCCTTAAATACAGCATTTCATCATTGTGGCTGTTGCATTTATAGAACACAAACCATGTTCACCATTTTTTAATTTAAAGGATATATATGTACTTTATGTAGCCATTTCTTTCAATTAAGAGTTTCCTGCTTAGTGACGACTGAAAAAGAGCATTTGAGTGTGTAGCTCCTATCCCAACCTTAAAAAAAAAAAAAAAAGGGAACACATTACTACTGACCACAGCAAATTCTTCACAGCCAAAGGAAAAAAAACAGCTTCACCATCTCTTATCTAAATTACCTTATATGGGTGTCTAAGTATTATAATAGGTATCAGGTATCATATACTGTATATAGTAAGCAGGATTATACAATAAGGGTATGTATCATCTTATAGGTGTAGTATATCGAATAAGGCGCTATACGGGAGTATATAAGCCTCTGTGTATGCTGTGGTTTTCAGGTCTGTCCTTGTCTGGTGAATCCAGTGCAGGCAGCGAACATTGAGCTCTCCTGTAAAGAGCCACACTAAAACTCAGCAAATTATATTTCAAAGTTAACTTTAACTATTGCTGATCTTCCTCTGGCAAAGCATCTAAATAACACTAAGACCAGACAAACAGAGCTCAGATCACATGATGACAAAGCAGGTGTTTTCTGCTCACTGCCTCCCCGACAGAGCTCTGCACTCACATACACAGAGGCATATCTTTTAAAGTTAATTATTATATTCATACATGGATACATATATAAAGAAAGAGTTATACATTGCAATTAACATACATATATCAATAGCATATAGAAGAGAAATAGAAATAGTCAATAGATAGCAATCATTATAGTCATTATATTCATCATAATACTAGGAGTAGTAGTAATACGATCCCTCAAGGAAGCTAATACCTGGGCTGTTCCAGACAAGGGTTAATTTTCATAATGTCCACTTGACAAAGCCGACGGACAAGCTGATCTGTCCTGAAATCTGCGTTTCATAACCTGCTCAGGCATTCAGGCCAGTTTTTAGAAGTGGGATAACTAAAGGTTCAATGTGTTGTATTTATTGACATCTAGTGGTGAAGTTACAGTTTGTAACCGACTGAATTCCCCTGTCTCCCTTTAAAAGGGTTGCTGAAAAAAAAAAACAACAACACGCAAGTCCCCCACACAGATTATGCATTTGTTTAATTTGTTTAGGGACTTTTAAGTCACAGGGATATTAACTGTGGTCAACACTTAAACATAAGAGGTGACAGTAATGCAGAGCTTTCCCTACGATTTTAAGGCTTACATGCAGCTATAAACCAAATTAATGATGAGCACTGAAACCAGCTACTACCATCTCATGAACTTTTCCTAGATGCACTTGCAAGTTATATAATTACTGCCTGCTCCAACGTTTCCAAATGTTTGTATGGCAATAGTAATGGTCCTAAATCATGTCTAAAAATCATAATATTTTCTTGTAGAAGGACCCCTGAAGCCCCACCTGTGCACTTAACTATAAATGGAAGAAAAACTCTCACTCAGACAGTACCTAAATCCCCAAATAGTCAGGTTGCCACTAGCTATATAACAATAAAATGAAGAAGTTCTCCCAGAGTAACTGTAGAAATATGGTTTACTCCACCACCTCTAATGGCATAAATGGATCATTCCAAGAAACAAAAACATAATTCTCATTTTCATATTATACTCATGAAAAGGTAATTCTGAATGTTATATCACATTTCTGCAATTTCATCCTAAATCGGACAAATTGGACCTTGAAGATGGAGTGGCTATTGTGATTTTTTTTTTTTTTTTAAACATACAGGGAATATTTTTTGGCTGCATCAGTATTTAAAACATTTCTTCTTAGACAAGGAAGATGTTTTTATGCATCAATCAGACGCCACTATGAATACAGAATATACAGAAAATTAAAGAATCCATATTCTTACTGCACATAAACAGATTTAAAAAACACAAAGTTCTCTGCTCTTGGGTAAATCAACCTATGCCTCTGTTCTCAGTTTATGGTAACCCACTTCAATAGATTCAGCTTAAAACCAAACTCAAATCAACCTCTGCTGCAACCCTGTCTGGAACAATGCCCACCGGAGAAAAAAAATTACAAATAAAAAAGAATCATTATAAGAAAAAAAAATCACTATAGTCACCTAGTTCAGCGATACATGTCATATAGCAATACTTCAATAACAAGATGTTCTTCTATGTAATAGAATACAGCAATACAGCTTTTTCAGGTTATATATATTTATTAAGCTTAACCGCTAAGTTATCAATTATTATTAGTAGTATACCATTAATTGTAAATATGTATAATATGTGTGTATATGTATTGGAATATAGACATTCCTCTTTTATGTCTAAGTCCACTTTAAAGGCTAGAATTAGATGGCAACAGATATCCTGCCTTCCTGTGTGTGTGTGTGTGTGTGTGTGTGTGTACATTTTTTTTTTGTAATTTTTTTTTGCATGTGTGTGTTCATGTCACATGTTGATGTGTTGTTTAATAGGCACAATATATGGTGTGAATTCCTTCCCTGTCTCAAACTAGCAGGTTTCCCAGAATGAAAATCTTTGAGTTTATAATAAGCTACTGGGATCATAATGTCAGGATGCATATGAGGAACACAGTTTTCCATTAGAAGGCTACAGCAGCATGTGTGGTGTTCAGTGAAATAATAAGCCCAGTTCAACTGAAGACGTGGCAACCTGCCCTTTGCAGTCAAATTACCTTAAATATTCTAATCAATAATGATACTAAAAATATATTCTTAATGATCATCAATCTTTTCATTAACTTTTATTCCAGCTTTTCCCTCTTTAGATTAATATTTATCTGGACTTTAATTTTTTTTCCTAAATTATTACATATCTCTCATTTACCACTGATATCGTATGCAGTTTATTCTATTTTCACCATGCCTCAGTCAAAGTGAGGTCATCTTTTTTTTTCTTTACTATTTTTACACTAGATGCCTTCTACACCAATCTCACATCTCTGCCAGCTGCACGTTTTGATATATGTGATGGCAAATGGACCCACAGTCGCTTTGGCAACAGTGGCAACATTACTGTGAACCGTTAGCCTTGTGTACCCAAGCCAGAGCCGATTAGTTGGTGCATGCACTGATGTACATGGACACAATCTGACAGAAACTACAAGATTAATATACGAGTGTGTGCGTATCTGTGCTCTTTCCAAGCAACAGGTGGAATGATTACCTAACGAGCTATCAAGGGGCCTTATTATACCGGTGAAGACGTGGGAGAGTAAAACTATATCACTCAAGTTTGGTTTAGGGCATGTAAGTGTTCTTACATTCATTCCACAACCACAGCAATGCTTTAAATGACTGACCTCCTCATTTTAAAGGCCTGTGTAGGCGTTACATTCATAGTGTTCTACCAATATGGCAGAAAATATAACAAGGAAGTACAACTCCCCTAAGAAAAAAACAAAATATTACGCTCTAAATCATTAATCTCCAGAATGTTATTTTGACCCTCTCACTATATGTCCATGATAAAATGTGAGTACAATTTGGTTGTTATGCAGTTTAATGAGGATTTCCTTGTCTACCAAAAACATCTTTTCACAACACTTTGTAGTTTCTTCAGTGTCATTTATCCATCAGCAGCACTGAGGGCTTGGCTTTTTTTTAGCACTCTAGAGTTAAAACATCTACTTTTAGTCTAAGAGTGCTGTGCTTCAGCTGAGTTTCAAATTACTGCCAAGAATAAACAAGAACTGCGACCAGCGCACCCACCCAAGATATGTTTTCAGTGCTGCAAACATAAAAAAACAAAACAAAACAAAGAGGTCTCTGCTGGACACACGTTCAGTCCAAAGAGCATTAATTATTTGTTGAGGTTCTCACTCCAGGAGGGGATCCTAAAGATGTTGAGTGTCACCGCAGTATAGTATTTGACTGAAAGTTAGAGCCATGTCTTGTAGAATCAGAAAGAAAGCATTCTTTGTCTGAATTGGTGCCTGTGGTTTTGTGTGTTAATGTGTTGTGTAGATGTGTTTGTATGTGTGTGAATGAAGGTGGGTCAACAGTTCTGTTGTGTGTCCATCTGTCTCTCACACTGCTGGCTCAATGTTAGAGGAGGCCAGACTCTGCAGCTTGACAGACTGGGTTGTAGCTGGTGTGACAGGTCCGTGTCCTTCTCTTTGTTTGCGGCTCAGCAGCGATCAGCTGCCTCTGGTCACATCAACACTCAGAGGTCGTCGCCATCTGACAACTGTCTGCCTCCCTGAAATCACACACACAACAACTCTGTCACCATCTACTTTCTGATATAACACAGTGGAGTAGTGGGACTTGGAATCAATACGTGGCTTCGAGTAGCAAGTATCCTCAAAACGGAAAATTGGTATTAAAACACATTATTTAGTAATAAGAATTAAAGTTAAGCCTTAGATTGGTGCAACAACATGACCATCTATATTCAAGAGCTGGTATGTATAGCTAAGGTCACAACAGTGCCAAAGATGAAGAGGTCAAAACTGTGACATTATCTTACAAAAACAAATGATCACTAAGTTAGAGGGCAATGCATGTTCTGAGCCATTTGGCCAAGTCACTTGCATTCTTTTATAGGTTAAAATGATATTGGGACGAGCAGTTTATTTGCTGATAGTGGTGTTACTTAATTGTAGAAAGCACTGTTCTCTTGTAAAGATAAAAACATAACACGCTGTGCACTAATACGCCTCGGCCACAATAGACAGACGAACGGACGGACAGACAAACGACAAAACGATTACAATACCCCTTCAGCTCGAAGTTGGCAGAGGGGTGAAACCCCTAAATTGAGTTGCTGACCATTAACATACCTTGATATGTGTATGTGTGGAGCTGTCCAACTGGTAAAATATAGGACATAAAATTAAGCTTATGTTTGTTGTCAGGACACAAAATACCTTTACCCAAACAAGTACTGATGTTCCACTGATTAAGCACTCTACATTAATCTTTCTAATTTAAAATAACATTTTTAATGGGCATGAGTTGATCATTATCAGTATTTTGACTGGATCACCCTCTTGATCTAAACTAACTAAATAGAAGCAGCACTGCCACTGCCTTAAGACTGTTTAACATAGCAATTGATGGCAGCCTTAACACTTGAAATGGGGAACCTGCATTGAAGCAGATGACTATACTTACTGTCGTGACTGCTCTGTAAATAAGCTACTATTTCTATCTGTTTTAATTATAATTTAATTTTATATCATTTGAGCTAAAAGACACTTTCACACCACTGGAGGCTTTCCATAGAACCTACGACTGTTGGGGAAAGACCTCCCTTTTGTTTGCATTTGCACTACATTTTTATATTTATTTATAAGCAGTTTTGAATGTCTTTGTTTTCTCCTGTTTCAGGGTTAAGTACTTTGACAGCACAAAGGGAACTAAAAGTGACTTGGTGCATGACAATTGGTCCATATGCATGTGTGTGTGGGACGCTGCACCAAAAACCACCATGTTTAAATATCTTTTACTAAATAATAAAACAGCAATGTAAGCATAAACCTAAAAAACAGACACATGCTCAAACAGTGAAGTCCAGGCTTTACATAGCCAACATAACAGGGGTGGATCTACAGCCCCCACAGCTGCCATCCTAACCTTATGTTCTAAAAACTATGCTAAACAAAAAACAAAAACAAATAAGCACTATTCCCAAAAGCCTCTTAAAGTATTGAAATAAAAGATGAATTCACCAAAAAATTATCATTCTAAAAATTATCTTGGGCCACTTAAATACTTAGCTCCGCCCCTGCATTAAACGTGCAGAGCTTATGTAACAATCGAGCCTCCTGCGCCACGTACACACACAGTGTTTGTCTGGAAACAGAGTCACACAAAGTTAAAGTCAAGTTAAATATGTAATGAATGGAATATACGCTAAAGGTTCAGTATGTTCATTCATCATTAGCTAAAAGTGACTCAGTCACGTGTGATTTGATGGAGCATTTTCCCCTTTGGTTAGCTAGCTGACTACAGTAAACAGTCTATGAAGCATTTAGATATGTAAAACTGGTATGTTTGAATTCAGAGGGTCGCTGTTTCAGGGGCTTAAGTTTCAGTGTGGTCAATATTGTAGCAATAAGCCTGTACAGTTAAACCAGCTTACATCCTTACTGTCAAACTGGGAAAATAAATACAGAGAGAAAAAGACAAGGATTTTAACCCTAAAATTTCCATATCTTGACACTTCCAGGCCACAAGTAGAAGTAAAAGTAACATTACCAGTTATTTTGGGGGGAAAAAAATGAGGAATGAGGAGGAAGAGAAAGAGAGAAATGGAAAAGAAAGAATGGTAGAGGAAACCTGGAGGGTCAGAGTTGAAGAGGACCACAGAGAGGAACAGACCAGGAAGGAAGTGAAGAGGAGGAAAAAGATGATGATAGTGTGAGGGATGAAAATGAGGAAGTGTTGGTTTCTGACAGGGACAGAAGCAGATACTGAGGAGGCAGATGAAGGGAGTGATGGCAGGGAGAAAGAGGATCCACCCTTATTTCAGCTGGACCCCACGGTATGGTTTTATTTTCCATATAGATTCCAGTGCAGTGACAAAACATGGTCAGACCTGCAAACCTTGGCAAAATATTTTGAGTACCAATTGTGTTGTCTGGCTTTTTTCGCGATAGTAGTAATTCTTAAATCATTTTTAAATTCTCTTCATTAGTAATCCAGTTGTAGTCAAACTTCATTTATGTTGTATGGTCTCCATTTGAATGGGGAAATGTATTGAGCTTTAGGTGATTTTGAAAACATGGCATGTCCTCCTCAGCCGTTCACATACTGTATTAGTTTCAAAACATGAAAATGCCAACAAACCAAGGTAACTATTATTTCAATATTTTTTATTTAGTTGACATTTGCTCATAGATTGCAGACTTCGCTTTCTTTAGTAGAGCATCACTGAAACCCTCCATGTGACAGATGGTCCCATACAATTTTTACCCCGTATTATTTTTGTACTAAGGTGTTTTCGCACATGCATATTACGTGGGTACATGTGGTACAGCATGGAGTGTGCTGCTATTACAACCATATTATTTTTGCCCCCATTAACTATGTAGTTTTGAATATCCAAAAATTAATAAGCAACCATTCAACAGAGAACATATTAACAGTTGAAATACACGACAGAGTTTCATTACTTACTGTTGCTGTCCAGGAAATGGTTCTTGGCTTAGTTTCTAATATTCCATTTCTAGACTTTGTCGTTTCCAGCGGGATACTGCCCAGTACTCAAGTACTTGATCAGCATCTCCATCTGCTCCTTGTAGGCTGACACCTTCGACTCTAGTGATCTGAATAATACGGAAATCAACTTGCCTAATTTTTACTATTTTCTTCGGAAAATCTGCACAGGGGTAAATTCAGTAGGACAGGTTTCACTATCGGATGACTACCGGTTGTTTACATAAAAAAGAATGTGGTTACGCATGCCCGACGGTCTAGAGGATGCACATAATTCTTAGCGGGGGTAAAAATTGTGCACGACACAGAACCAGTTTGTTCATCTCCACAAGATCCCGCCCCCTCTCTACTACTGATTGGCTAGTAGCCGTAATTGGACTTCTTGAGAACAAAAGCCATTGGTTGAGAATGAGAGGTTTATCAAAGCCCAGATCGGAGTCCTTGATATTGTACTGGCTCCGATATTTTTGCACGCATGATATATATCCTGCATTTCCCCTTTGCTGATCACCACACACCGGACATTCGGCATGGTGCTGGAATCCTATCACCCATGAATGACAACCTGGCCAGAGAACTGATCCCCTTCTCCTATAAGACTCCATTCAAATAAAAAAGATGCTGGTCTCCCTTTGAAGACCCCAAGGCTGTAGCCAGTTTACCCCAAAAGACTGCAATCTTGTATGTTTGCCCTCACTTCATAGTTCTCACTAGCAGTGCAAATACAAAAGAAAAATGGATAAACAGGCCCTGGAAGCTCAATAATTCTCAGAATTGGTCCCTATTGTGTAGTTCATATCAGAAAGTCCCTAAGAATGTTTGGTGCAAAAGTATTTAACATTTCTTAGAAATTATATTCGCCCCATATAGTCAAGTCTAGTAAACCATATTTATGTTTGTGAATGTTTAGTCAATACTTCAAAGATAATATTATCCTTTAAGCCCCCAACCATTAGAAACATGTAATTATAAATGATGAACAGAATCAGAATTAGTAAAATTCTAAAGCTTGTTTAGTTGTTTAGTCCCAACTCAAACTGTGTGTCTTTGGCTACATTCAGACTGCAGGCAAATGTGGCCCAGATCCCATTTTTTTTACCCATATGTGACCTGTATCCAATCTGTTAAAGACAGTTTGAACAGCACAAATCTGTTTTTTTTAAATCTGACCCAGGACCCATGTGGTCATAAATCCAATACATATCAAATATTTTGCCATGCGAACTGTCTGAACAGCCATGACGCATTTATCCGACCTTTATTTCATTGAAATGCAACAAATGCCATAATTCCACGTCCCAGGAGGAGGAGTGGCGGGAAAAACATATTTACTTCCATAAACACGTGGTCTTGTATTATGTCAGGACCTCTTTTGCGCATGCAGGTCACTTCAGGGTTGCATTCACTTCATACTCAAACCTGACAGAAGTCGCATTTAATGTGTAATATGAACGAGCACAAAAAAATCTGAAACTCCAGAAATACAAACTGTGCATTAAGACCTGCTGTCTGAATGTAGCCTTTGTTGTCTACATTACCACTCACCATGCTTTCTGTGTAGTCTGCTGTTATGGTGACTTGTTTGTCTTCTGGGGGCGGAGTCACGGCAGAGCTATCTGTACGTCTACCCTGATTGGTAAGCTGTAGCCACAGTTCATACATCTGTTGCATGTCTCTTACTGTAAGAGGAAGAATGTAAAATCTGAGCGATAGTTGAGTGCATTACAGAAAACATCAATCAGTGGACAAGTGCCCACAAAATTAAGTGCAATCAAGGGCCTTAATTATAAGTATGGGCAAAAGGACTGACTTGGACTAGGAACACAGGATTAGAGACAGAATTATTTGCATGTATAAATAAAGCACAGACAAGAGTTGTTTTGTCATTTTTCCTAAATTGATATTTAAGACAATACATCTAAAAATAATAGCAACAGGTGTTTGTAGGTTCAAACTGGAGCTTACAGCTGTTGTTCTTCATGTACGTCCACACATCCCTCTCCTCCAGACTGTGAGCAAATGAGCAGTTACCAATATAATGGCACTTCTTCTGCTTCATCACATGGACACACATCTGAGTGAAACACACAGAAATCCAGGGTTATAGAGTGATATTAGCTCTGTACTGTCAACGAAATCTTGTATTTAATAATCTATTTCCCATTTATGTGAAAATGGTAATGCAACTGTTACTTTAGTAATACCAGGGTTCCCCTCCCAGAGGACTTAGTCACTGTGTTTAAGTGTTTTTTGTGCTTTAAATCAAATGAAAATTTAAAGGCATTTAGTCTATTTGCAGTCTATTTCACAACTCAACAAACTGTTATGATAGCTAACTTAGAAAGACATTATTCATGTACTGAAAAATAGGTAATTAGTTAAAAATGCCTCAACTGAACTAATGTTAGTATAAAAAAAAAAGACAAAAAATGTAGTTAAGGGCATCCTTACCATGTGACGTGTGTAACATGTTACAATACCACGTAAGTATACAAGTTAAGGCTTTACTAAATCTAAAACTTTTTGGTGAAATGGCTAAACTTTTAGGTGTAAATACAGCGCACTTTTTTACATTAACTTTTCCAAAATTTCCTTTATTTTGCTGCCCAGCATCACTCCATGGAACCCAGACAGCAGTGAAAACCTCTGAGAACCTAGAGAAAACCTTGAATGCAGTAACTGAAAAAAAACCTCTAAAATGGGGGAGAACAGTAACTGTGTGAACAGAAATCTGCTTGAAAACACTGTCAAATCACTCTGTAAGCTACAGACTAAGAAGACAAAGCTGCACAAGACCCCTGTCTCCAGTCAGGTCGAGGGGTGGAGATTGAAAAGACCACGCTAGACCTACAGGAGTGAAAAGGAAGAACTCACATCATATTGCTGTGGATAGGTGCGTGAGAATGGCAGAGGCCGAACAACCACCCACTTCTTCTTTTCAAAGGATTTCACCAGAAGGACACGACGCTCCTTTGTCCAGCTGAGAAGATAATGGAGATTGAAACTAAACAAGATGACTTAATGAGCACCACAGTGGTATCACTAACCCCACGTATAAGGAATTAATTTAATTACTGTGTGCTGGCATGTAATGCAAGGCACAAGGTACTATTGTTTGTCATATTTATTATCATGAGTTATTATTCTGACTGACTTATCACAAAACTTTGAATAAAAATGTAGCCCAGAGCGTTTGAAATAGATCCTGAAATAGATTACCTGGTCTGAAATCCTCTCTAACTTAGAGTGGAGAGGGTTGGGTTTTGTGTTAGAAATACAACTCTTTTTAACTGTCACATTTCTGGGTTTTCAGCAACAATTTATATACCAAAATGTTGGAAGAACTCTTTTCTTTCAGAGACTATTCACATGTTAATCTTAAAACATTTCGTTTTTGATCTACAGGCCTCTAAGTGCAAAGAGTGATGATTTTTCTCTCAATCACTCCCATGTTAAATTTCTGTTACTAACACGTTTGACTAACTCCATGTTCCCACAATCACTGCTTATTCAGTTCTGACTTTTCCCATCAACACGTTAACAAGACTCACCACAGGCCTCACCTGCAAGAATTTTTGAGATAAGATGTACGGTTATGGATTGACAGCAGTTTGTTTGAGAGGTGGTTTCTTAGTGAATTTAACATGGACACCCATGTCTCCTCCATAAAGAGGAAGCTTTTTAAACAGGTTTTCATTGACTGTGTGTTTTGTCTTTTCCAGAAAGTTCCACATCACATGGTAGAGGGGTGAACAAGAGATATGCTTACTGACAATTATTATTTATATATGTGGATTTAGTGAATTCCCATCTTTACAGTGTCAATTGTTCCAGACACAGGTACCACAGTTGTTTTTTTTCTTGGTCGTTTGTGCTCATCAGGTGCACCTGCTATGTTTCTCCTCACCTGGCTGTAATTGGTCAATTGAAGTCTTTAGAAAGAGATTGTCCCTCCTACCTCAGTTTGTCCCACCCCCCATCCTGACCACTGACTCATTTTAACTACTGTTTAAGGCCCATCTTTTTGTTTTATCCATCTCTGTGAGACTCAGTGGGTGATTGTGAATTGTATTTTCAGTCTCCTTTTGAACCCCTAAAAGGGCCCTTTATTGGTTTTAGCCCTTTTCATGGTTTTTGTGCAGTTTGTTTTGTTACTTTCCCAATTTAAGACCTCCGTCCGTGAGTTGTTTTGTGTGTGTGTGTGTGTGTGTGTGTGTGTGTGGGAGAAATGTAATGCATTACATTAACCTTTTCAAAATTGTTCATGCAAATCACAAATTCTGCTGTTAATCTTATGTGATTTGTAAATGTAGGTTTTGAAAAACAATGTCAATAATTCAGCTGATCCTTATGTTGTCTCTTTCCTGTTGTGCTGTTGCAGTTATAGCAATAATTTTTGTACATACAAATACAATGTAGAACAACATAACTTTACCCAAATATATGCAGTACTTTATTTATAAACAGTCCTTCTTTGGTACTATTTCTTGCTTTTAAATTGCACCTAGCCACAAGTCCACAAATCAGCAAGAGGCAAGCACACAGATTACATTTCCTTCAGGAAATGTGCGCATGTCTAATTAGCCTTTATTATACTGGATACATACACAACCTGATCAATGAATCTTCAATCTGAGTTGAGGATTCATTTTTTAAAAGTGCTTATTTTAACTTAAATTATTTTGTACCAAAATCTCAAATTGATTCAACTATTTTGTTGCATCAAACTCCAATTTCAGAAATGTAACTTTTAAAATCATTATAGTAAAGTTAAAGGGTGTTGCAACAGGTTTTCAACTTATTCGGCTTGTTGCTCAAAGGAGGATAAACTAGTTCCTCTTCCAGGAATCATGAGTAGGCAAACTTTTTAGCTACAAAATACAAAGAGTTGAAAGACATATTTCCCCTCTCTCTTACAGCTACAAGCTATATTTAGCATTTTACTTGGTCATCATAAATTGGAGTAAATCTTTTAAGTTTACATTAACAAGTGACTAGGTAAGCAGAGCTTACTAATACCCCTGCCCGGTCATTCAACACTTTTCCCCTCCTGCTCACTGATACTCTGGACACCAAGGGATTGATTTTGAGTCATAACTTTTCAGAAATTTGTAAGAAATGCAAAAAATAGGACAACATGTAAAGAGCATGTGTGACATTTGAAAATAATCAGGTGAATAAGTGTCAGAGAAATCCGGTGGACCAGTGTTTCCGCTGGTAAGGTTTTGCAGTGGTGCAGCACCACGGCAAAATCCTTGTCGTCACGGCAAAATCCTTTCCGCCACAAAAAAAATTTAATACAGCCTACACATTTGGCTATGCATATTAAAGTATTGAATTTAAAATTTTAAGGTTTTACAACATGGAACAGTGGTCGCACTGGTAGCATTTTCCATCTGTAGCCTGTTAGTACCGGGATAACTGTCCATTTGTGCATGCATGACGGTAACTCTACTTGGACAAACTGCCCGAAATGCGTTGTCAAAGACCAAACAGAAACCGACCAACCCATGTGCCCCCACCCCCCGCCCGAGACAGACAAGAAACACAGAAATTGACCAACCCGCATGTAACCCCCCCACCCACACACTGCCACACCAAGATATCAATTCCAGAGGAAACACTGGGTTGGACAAAAATCTTGGACAGACAGAATTCCTGGTATATATGGGGCGGGGGGAGGTATAATACAATTGGATTACCTTGACAAAACTTTTCAAAGATTTTTTTGTGAGCCCTAGATAATTTGGAACCTGAATTTTCTCTTTTTAAAGATAATTTTAATAATCTTAGATTAAATAAATCTTTGTTGGGCTGACCCAGTCTGAGCTGTCAACTTTGAAGACCGCATTTAAAAAGATTTTTCAATGGCCTACTTTCTAACTACGGTCAAAGTCGATATTCTGTCACTGCCAGAATATCGAGTCAAACTATCTGTTTGATTCATGGGAAACAGTGGATGGAGGTGTAGGTTTGCTTGTGTACTAGGTGTTGTTACCTGTGTCTTGCTTTGGCAGTGCAATACTTGAGGTTCTTGTCAGGTTCGTTGACCTGCCCTTCTCTCCAACACTGGCCACACACAAACTTCATTTTCAGGTTGAGGGGACGGCCCCTTCCTGCTCCTAACCCTCCCACACCCACTCCACCCACTGGGCTCACACCACCTCCACCAAGGCCGTCTGCTACTCCTCCGCCACTGCCACCCATTCCTCCGACTCCTCCTGTGGGTAAGCTGCTGCTCGGATGAGGGATATGGAGGGGCTGAAACAGACGTAAGTGAAGAAACAATAACTTCCAATTAACAATGACATGGTTATGTGGTTGAAATTCCGTGATCAAAACAAACTGATGAAGCTGACAGTGAGTCTTTCTCCGGCTCATATACTGCCACAGGTTTCCATGACAACAGACAGGAATGACAGTGCCCTTCCTTTCAATGGTTTCAGTGCCTATCCTGTTTTACCTTTTGCTGTTTCTGGGCATTCTGTTCAAGCCTTTGCCAATGTCTCTTAGACTCTTGCACCATCTCTTCATGAGTGATACCTGGAAAAAAAAAGGTTCTGTGTCTTTTTTTACTGCATACTATGTGAACATGATGAACAGTCAACTGCTGACTGTCGTCAGAATTATCAATTATAAAAACCTTCATTGTCACATTTTGGAGACCAGATAAAGTTATTCTATGTAACTAAAATAAAGACAATGTTACATGTGTTTGACCCACCAGTGTCCTGCTGCAGCACCCAGCATTTCAGCTCTATGACAGAGTGTGCAAAGGAACAACTGTCCTCACGCTGGCAGCCATAGCGAACTTCATGGCGGCACACATCAAACTGGCAGAGTGGGTGCAGAGGGCGTACCTTACTGTAGCGCACATTGGCTGACCTCACCACGTGCACCAGGCACCTGCAAAAATACAAATGATCCAACTTAATGAGAACTCAAAGGGCATTTGGTGAGAAAATGGCTCCACCAAGAGCCCACAGTTATGCCATTCTATCAATTACCCTCTGATAATGTTGGAAAAAGAAAGAACACTTCAGTATCAATTACAAGTAGTTAAACCATCTCCTCAGAGAAGATAATAAATCAAACAAAATTTATGGACAATGTTTATAAAGAGAATCACCTACTTGTTATCGTCAAAGGGGTGTCGAGCTGTAAGGTTTGAGCAGACAGCTAAATTTTCTTTGCTGCGTTTACTGATAATGCGGGGTTTACTGTCAAAACATTCCTGTTGAAACAGAAATGAGATGCTGATGAAATACTGCAAACTACAGTTTTAACAACCCACAATATGTTAAGCTGTTTATTGTTTTTTTTTTAATTTTGCGTACAGACTTGCCTCACAGAGGAACATGAACATGCCCATATGGAGCTGCAGCAGTCTAGTGACACTGAGCGCACGTCGCTCTGTGCTGCCCAGTGGATCAAACAGGAGTTCTCGGCTCAGTGCACCTTTCCTCTCTTGGGTCCATACATCAATCTCCTCCTGGCAGTAGGCAAACGTGCAGTTCTCCCCATACTGACACTCCTGACGCTCCTGCACCTCTGTGGGATACAGAGGTAGATGTTGGCATCTAGATGTTGGCAAGTGTTTAAGACCTACCAACATCCAGATATAATTGTCACTCAACATGCTGGTGGTAAATGGACTCATACCTTTACAGAGCACGAATGCTCCAAGAAAGTTGTTCCGCGCAGGCCGGGGCCGGATCCTCTTCCAGGTGGGATCATCGGTGTTTTTGAGGCGGCACAGTAGCACGTCCCTCTTGCAGCGGTGTGCTGCCTCTGGCTGATATTTGTAGTCCATCACTCGTGGGCCTGCAAAGAAAAAAATATATGCATTTTGTTGGCAAGGTCAAAAACTGAAGTCATTAGCAAATAGGTCTGATTTAGGCTAGGAAGGCTTGAAATTACTTTAAAGAAATAATGTATTGCTTTATTCCAGTACACTCAGCAGACATGAATAGCACACAGAGGGATGATAATACTGCAGTTTAATGAAAAAAGACAGAATTGTTGCTCAGAGGATACTAAGGGAAAGTGACTGCTTCCTTCAATGTTTTAAGCGCATTTGCAAAATTTCACGATATTAAACACAAATTCTTATTGCAGTAACAGCCTGAAGATGGAACCTTTACTTAAGTACCGGTTCTCCCAATATGCACACTACGCACTGCGTAGGACCCCGCAAAGTAATGGCGGCCCCCCTCCCTCACCTCTCTAAGCATGTAAAATCATCTAGTTGATCATATTCAGCTCCAATCAGGATCTAGTCAAGAAGATATCCTTCATAATTTACAATTTTTGAAGATATCCTCCGTGATTAATTTTTTCTGCCGGTGACACCAGTAAAGATCGACAAACTAACTTGTTTCCTTTTGATTGACACCTAACTTGGCTAACCTAAAGGTTCCCTGGGGTTACTGATAGGAGGGATATCCAACCAAGTGTCACAGACACGTAAATGGTCATGCCCAGCTCACACCGCAGCTGTTCCAACAAATTAGGTAGCATGATGAATCTGACGTCACAGGCAGATAGCCAATGAGCTGCTGAACACTGGAATGAATCATATGTTGGGTCTATATGTAAGCTTTAAAAGGCAGAGAGCAGGCGTAAATACTTGTTCGTTACTGCTTGTTTTGGTGCATAAACTATCATAGATTTTTATTATTTACATTATAAATATAAATATTATATATTAAATATATAAATCAATCAATATATATACTTTTTTTGAAATTATTATTTATATTCAACTTTTCCTAAATGTTATCCAAATCTATCCAAATTCGGCCACTTGGATTCCCCAAATGGTCCCTCTGTAAAATATATAAACAAAACCACAGACAAAATGCTCTAAAATTTACATTTTTACAGATAAAATTCTCAAATTTGAAATGTAAATTGTCAAGACATTGGTCTGTTGGCAAATTGTGTGTGTCAGTTCATACCTACCAACTGCAGCTTTATACAACCTTGTTTTCACAAAAAATTCAGGTGAGAGGGGGAAAAAAAAAATCAAAATTTCTTTGAGTTTCTAAGTGTACAGCTTTTTACCTGCAATGTAAACAACAAAAGTGACTGCTATAGTACAGACTACAGGGTGTGACCTTTACAAAGGGCCCATTCTTTTATCTGTACTCCAAATGGTTGAAGAACAGATGTAATTAATTATGTCTGTTTCTGCACATGACATTTGACACCATAGAAAAGTGGCCCTACTGTTTATCTGTTGCCAGGTAACCAATTCAAGGGTATTAAATGTTGTTGCTGAAAAGACATGCAGCCATTTAACCTTGCAAATGTACGTCAATTTCACCCATTTTCAATAGGCTTCTGCTCCATGCCCAGATGCATCTACAGTATAAATTTGGTGCAGATATCTCAATGCATTCTTCAGATGATGTCGTTAAGTCATTGAATGAACAGACAGATGGGCAGACAGACAACCAAACAATTACAATACCCCTCAGCCGAGGGGTAATAAAAACTAACTTTTGTTTGCTGGGACGATTTGCGTATATTATCCATAGCCTACAGCCTTGCAGGGAATAAAGAAAAAGGTTCTATCTTCAAGTTTGGGTAGGAGGGCCCCTTAGCAGAATTTTGCCTAGGGCCCCTTGGACGTCTGAACCAGCTATGTTTTACTGAATATGTTCTAACATAGTAAACATTCAAGCAATGTGGCTGGTAGGTGTTTTTGTTTCTAAAAAAGAATGAGCAGCTGTTGCCCCAGTTGAAAACAAATCTCTATTTTTCTCTTTGTAGATAGGCAAGATGACTAGTCTTGTTTTATTCTTCTGATTTTTGATGATGACACTATGCGTCTAATTCACTTCATACTTTTTTTTGCACTGTTTCAAAAAGTCCCTTTCAAATTTGGTTGACAGTTATATGGAAACACAGATACTGACTCATTTGTGGGTGATTTAAACCAACCTATTCGGCTGTAACAGGCATGACAGGCTTGTCGAAACTCATGTGTGGCTGCCAGAGGATTTCTGGAGAGGAGAGACAGGTTGGTTCCTGCCGGACCATTCTGATTAGGAGGGAGAGAAGGAGAAGAGTTGTTAAAAACAAAACGTACACAACCACACAGCTAAATAAATACATATATAGTAAATAATAATGAAACACAACCATCCCCATCACAAATTAAATCCACCCTGCCACACTGAATAAAGGCTGTGCAATATTATGATATAATGCACATGGTGTGACATAAAAATTGTTTGTTGCTTCATATTACTCTCTATTGTTTCTTTGAAATGCAAATCACACTCTGTATGGCTTCATTTGCACAATACTTAGCAATGTTCCACAAGGCTCAGATACAGCAAACGCATGAAGACAACACAAACAAAAATTACACGAAATGTGGTTATTCTGAACCGAACAATTCTAATCAGCCACACCAAACCACAGAGCTTGGTCATGAAAGAGGAGCAGCACCTGTCATGACAATGACATAGTTCAGGGCCTTGACAGTGCGACTGTTTTTGTCGCATTTGCAACTTGATAATTTCCAGTGTGAATAGAAAATTACATTCAGTAGAACCAGTGCGACTCTGACTGAAACTTTAAGTACAGTCAGGGTTTCCGCTGATAAGATTTTGCCGTGGCGGTGCCCCACACCATACATATCGGCTTTTTACACAAGTGTCTGACGGCCAATATAATGGATGAAACTTAAAACGGAGTTATTTTGGCTCTGATACAGCCGGCTGTCTCACCTCCACTCAGCTCATTGAAGTTACAAGTAGAAAAAATTCCATGTAAGGTCCGACGTATAAGAGAGGCATAGAAGTGGGGCTGGTTCTAGGCAAGGTCCTAAATTTCTCTTTCACTTTGTATAGGTAAACATCCGTACATCAGTACGGATTACGTACATGGGATATACCTAATAGTGATTTGTGGATCAGCGGGTAACCCGCAGGTCGGGTCGGGTCGGGTCAAATAAATGTTGCTATATTTGCGGAGCGGGTCATTGATTGAACAGAGACACAAAAATATGTACAGTATAATGAATAAATTCCCTATACTAGGCTCAAATACAGTATATTGTAGCGTGGCTTGGTGTAATGGCAGGAAGTTTGCTCTCTGAGAGAGGTATAGCACAGGTAGTGCTTTTATTTTGACAAGTGCCACAAAGGAAGT
>JAPQRQ010000012.1:5316267-5343342 GCA_037367365.1 Apogon talboti
ATAAAAAATGGGTAGGAAAACCTTAAAATTTGTGATCAATTTTTAAAATCCCCCCCCCCCCCCTTACTTATAATATGCGAATTTTCGAATATCTGTAGCAGCAAAACTATAGGTTGAATTCAAACCAAACTGGGTTTATAGATTGCCAGTGATCCAGAATAGATGTGATTGCATTTTGGGAAAGGAAGGTCAAAGTTCACATTTTTTATGAATTTTTTTTTCCCATTTATTTATGATGGGCGAAATTTCAAATGTCTCTAAAAACATCAATTTTGCTTCAGTTTACTTCAAACTTGGCACATATATAGGGGCAACTGATATGCTGACATCAGCGCACATAGACAAGATGACATTAGCTGAATCGATGCCAAAATAAGCTACAATATGTGCGGGGGGCTGGGTTTGTTGTGCCTGGCACCACCATTTTTTTTTTTTTTTTAATGTTGTGAACTCTGCCAAAACCTCAAAGTTTTTTTAACGAGTTGTTTAAAATGTAGGGTTTTAATTTGAAGCTTTATTTTAACAAGTGGTGCCAGGCACAACAAACCCCGCCCCTCGCAGGTATTGTAATATTATTGTAATATAATAATGTAATTACATTAATTACTTTTTGTCACGTAATGTACTATTCTAGGCGGTATTTATGGCGGAAAATCAGATATATTGCTGGATTTGAGGACTTTAGGCTAGGTGCAATGTAAATGCAACAAATATTACCAAAGAAGGACTGTTTATGAATAAAGTACTGCACATATTTTGATGAAAGTTATGTTGATCCACATTGCATTTGTATGTACAAATTATTTATTACAAAAATGTTTGCTCTGTGTTACAGCACCACAGGAAAGAGAAAAAATATGGATCAGTTGAATTATTGACACTGTTTTTCAACACCTACTATAAGTGTTCACATCACATAAGATTAATAGAAAAATTTGTAATTTGAATGAAAAATTTTGAAAAGGTAAATGTAATTGCACTAAAAAGATGTGAATTCACAAAATCACTTGTCAGAATGTTCAATAGTCATGTCTACAGCATGAAAGCACGGGCAATAATGATAAATATGACGATTAGTAATACCATGCCTTGCATTGCATGAAAGCACCCGGGTGCAGGAGAGTGTGAAGCGTTTGAAAAGTGTGGGGGATGAGCTTTTGCAAGTTTGGATCAGGTTGGTTGGGTTTGTTACAGTATTGATGGGCAACAACCACAGCAAAGTTCTCTGTCCCTACCTCTATCATTTCGTCATCCTCATCCTTTCCCTCAGTCTGCATTTCTGGTGGGAAGTGGGACAAAGGATCAGAGTGCTGTGCAGTCCCTCCCTACTTATTTCCTTTCTTATGTTGATGTCTCCATGCAGTCATTATGGCAACAAATGACATTGCTCAGCTGGCTGACGCTCTCTCCAAAACCCACGTCAGTGATGGAGAACTGAGTTACAAAGGCCTGGGTCTGAAGCTTGACACAGCAGAGTCAGGTCAGCTTTTTTCTGACATTGTGAGCTGCTCACATCAGAGGACTGGCTATCTGTTCCTCAGACCTGGTTGACTTCTCTCTGCTTTCAGTGGAGGACCTGGTCCGAGAAATTGAACAGCATCAGGGTCTGAGAGCTCTGTGCCTGGAGGGGAACACTGTGGGAGTGGAGGCAGCCCAAGTCATTGCCAAGGCTTTGGAGAGCAAAGACCTGCTACAGGTATTACAAATGTCATGAATTTCACTGTTTCATTTCCAATACGGATATCACAGGATTATATCCATATTTGACAGTCTGCTTGGTGCGGAATGATTAATCAAAATATTTCTAAGATGGCAAAATCCACATCACAGGAGCTTCAAAAAGTAAAATGTATCTTGAAATTTATTGTAAAAGAAGCAATAATTGCAAAATGTTTTTGAGCCCTAAAGTTTGGGAGTCTTAAGAAATTAAATGCATGAACATATAGACAACATTATGATGTACGTATGTGTCTTTCAGAGATGCCATTGGAGTGACATGTTCACTGGACGGCTGCGCTCTGAAATCCCAACAGCTCTGGTGAGAATTCCACTACCTGATTAAACACAGACCCCCCTCCTCACTAAGCTGTTAAAAATAATACTAATCTGCATAGTTCAGTGTGTTAAGGATTTGTTGGTGAATCACACTGACATAATATTTTTACTAAAATATCTTTTGACCATTCTGCTGCATATCTGTTTCCTTTTGTCAGAGGTCTCTTGGCAGTGCTTTAATGAGTGCAGGGGCCATGCTGACCGAACTGGACTTGAGTGATAATGCCTTTGGACCTGATGGTGTGAAGGGGATTGAGCAGCTGCTGAAGAGTCCATCCTGTCACTCTCTGAGGGAGCTGAGACTCAACAACTGTGGCATGGGAATTGGAGGAGGAAAGGTGAGCTAACAGAGCAGCACTCAATGTGTTGTGATCGTCACAAATGATACATTTATGTAGAGGTTTTAATGTATGATTGAACAAACATTGATATGCTGTATGGTTTGTGTAGATTCTTGCTGAAGCTCTAATTGAGTGCCACAGACAGTCATCAGACCTTGGATCTCCACTCAAACTGAGAGTGTTCATTGCAGGAAGGAACCGCCTGGAGAATGAAGGAGCCAGTGCTCTGGCCAGGGCCTTTCAGGTAACAGAAAAAACCCCTGCTTGTTATTATAGAAAATGTTTTATGAAACAAGTGTTGCAGTTGTCTCATATTTTCATCACCATAGGTCTTTTCATCTAATGTATATGTCACACACTTAATTGTAAAGACTTTAACATTGAAACAAAAAATTTTTACATTTTCAAAAATAAAAATTAATAAATCTCCTTGAAAAAGTAATTAAAAGTAGGGTTGTACCGCTCTGATATTAGATCGGATATTGGACCCAATATCAACATTTTAGCCGGATTGGGGATCATTAAAAGCAACTGATCTGTAAGACCAATCCTTCCCCTTTAAATTACGTCATGCATGCTAAGAGTTGAGTGGAATTGTTGTCACGTTCGTGCGAGTATAAGATGAGTCAACAGTGAGAGTTCTCAGGTTGCTTTTATTAACATCAACATGCTTGTTAATACAACATGCTATACGTTCAGGAAGTAAATCTGCTACCCCAGAACATCCGTCTACCCACGAGGTTCTGGCTTCTAAATAAAAGCACATTCCCACAGTTACAAATACACATAGATATATACTCTAGATGTCGCATTCAGCCTCTCAGCATGCGTCAATGGAGCCGCCTTCTTGGGTTGGGACGGGCTAGAGCTGCTTTTAAATGAGTGAATGTCAGTCGGGGCCAAGGTGTATACAGAATTAAATCACCATAGATCGGCAAATTTGAGAAGCGATGTTTTATTTCTTTGTTCATTACAAATGTCAGACCTGTATTAACAACCCAGCCACATGGAGAATGATAGAGAAATGCGGTTTTTGTCAATATAGCCTACTTTATGTTGTAAATGTAATGCATTTATCCGCTGTGGTCCTGCTCCCCTCCTGCCTCCATCATCATCGCTCATTTGTCCATCCGCTGTGGTCCTGCTCCTCTCCTGCCTCCATCATCATCATCACTCATTTATCCATGTAGCTGTGATAGTGTTTTTTATATAGTTACATAGATGGTAGAGGTTTCTATTATTATATACTAACAGTTGCAGTAGTAGTACATCCACTGCTAATGCTTGTATTTGTAGTAGTAGTATTAATAGTTCTGGACATTTGCTCTAGTTACTGGTAATTATGCTAACACCAGCTGTTCTACTTTTTAATAGTTCTAGTTCAGTTTGCTTTGGATCAATGTGTCTCCCCCTATTT
This sequence comes from Apogon talboti, assembly GCA_037367365.1. Classification (NCBI taxonomy): domain Eukaryota; kingdom Metazoa; phylum Chordata; class Actinopteri; order Kurtiformes; family Apogonidae; genus Apogon; species Apogon talboti. The sequence continues at coordinate 5,320,081 of JAPQRQ010000012.1, forward strand.
CCACCCCTCCTCCCCCCTTCACCAATCTCTCGCTCTCTCTCTCTCTCGCTCTTTCTCTCTTGTTCTTGCTTTATCCTCTCTCTTTGACTCCAACTGGTCAAGGCAGACGACCATCCTCCAGGAGTCGGCGTCTGCTCGAGGTTTCTGCATGTTAAAAGGAAGTTTTTCCTTGCCACTGTAACCAAGTGTTTACTCCTGGAGGATTCTGTTGGTTTCCGTAAATTAGCTTGAGAGCCTGGTTTCAACCAGCTCTATATGTAAAGTGCCTTGAGATAACTTCTGTTATGATTTGGCGCTGTATAAATAGAATTCTTCCATTCAAAATAAACTACATGCAGAAAAATAGGCCAGCGACGTTAACTGCCATCAAAAGACCCTGACAATCCGACAGTTGTCATAAGCCCCCTAACGTTACCACTGTCATACAAGCCCCTAAAATCACAGGTGAGCCTGGTTAGGCCTAAAAAATTTAAACAGCCTGCTTGTATAAGTTTAGATAACAAACTATACACAGTAGAGTATAGACTGGTATGAACTACACACAATACATTTTCTAGGCAAGGAAAATACTTTATTTTTTTACATTTATATCAAAGATGAAGATCCATTAACCTGATTTTTTGGGGAAAAGAACTATAGACAGGGCAGGTCCATACACACAGGCGTCTTGTATGGATTTGTAGAGAACTATAGACTTTGAACTGTACACAGTACATTTTCCTGGAAAGGAAATACTTTTTAAATACATTTATAGACATTTAATATCAAAGATGAACATCCACTTGCCTGTAACCTGCCAACAGCCTGTTTGTATAAGTTTGCAAAATGAACTATAGACAGGTCCATACACACAGACATCTTGTATAGGTTTGTGGAGAAATATAGACAATGAATGAACTATACAATATATATACAGCTGGCAGTAGAGGCATCTTTGCATCTCCAGCATCTTCGCTGGTACTGACCGTCCATAGATATTATTTTGAATGGCAAAATTGCCTATATGCACATTACATTTTCAACATAAAGTAGACAATATTGACAAAAAACGCTTTTCTTTATAATTTTACTCGCTGCTCAGTCGTAAATACAGGTCTGACATTTGTAACAAACGTGGACATAAAACATCGCTTCTCAAATTTGCCGATCCATGCTGATTTAATTCTGTATACACCTTGGCCCCGACGGACGTTCATTCATTTAAAAGGACCTCTACCCCGTCCCAAGATGGCGGCTCCATTGACGCATTCGCTCCCATAGACCCCAGCATTCAATGCGACGTTCAGTTTATATATATCTATGGCAAACACAGACAGGCAACATGGAGCAAACTAAAGGATCCCACAAAGTCAGGCGTACTGTGCATGTACTGTGAGTGGCACGGACTCTGCGCACTGTGAGCGGACATTTGAGGTTTCATAGTCGAGCATACTAATTTCCTACAACACCGAGTATGCGTATGTGGAGGCGAATTTGCGAATCTAATTATTCTTATCACTATGCTTTACCCACACAGGACAGTGACATATGCTAGGGCCAGCTCATTGAGACTGAAACATAAAGAGACACATGGAGCCTTTCTAGCCAATCAGAGGCAAGAAAGGTGGTACCTTCCCCCACTATCCTATGATTCGCAAATTCGCTACGCGGAGTCTGCGTGGTCGTAAAAATTGAGTTTTTTTTCCGGACGTCTGCTTTGGGACCGCCTTGAGTACATGCAGACGTCCGAGGAGTCAAGTACGCCAGACTCTGTGGGTGACTTAAGGGGTCTGTGATTTGGAGGTATTTCAGTCTTACCAGGCAAGGCAAGGCTTGTAGCTTCTTAAATCAACAATGATATTGGATCGGTATCGGGCATCGACCGATACGCAAGCACCCAGCATCGGTATTGGTATCGGAACTGAAAAAGTCGTATCGGTGTATCCCTAATTAAAACTAAACTTAAATTGAAAATGAACTGTCAAAACAAAAAGGAACTAATAAAAAATGCAGGTTAAGTAACATTTCTGCATAGATTTGATGACTTTTTTGAGATATGGTGCACCACTATATAATCAAATTAGTTCTTGTGTTTTGATGTTATTAAGGCTTTATTTATGCTTGTAACAGTTATCACAGTTAATTCTATAGTGAAAGCAGTGCTCTGTTTTTGCATGTTAGCTGATGGGCAGTCTGGAGGAGGTCCACATGCCCCAGAATGGCATCAACTACGCAGGAGTGGTGGCACTGGCCTCGGCTATGAGACACAACTCTGAGCTCAGGGTCTTGAACTTCAATGACAACACCTTCACAAAGAGAGGAACCCTGGCCATGGCTCAGGTAAGGCTTCACTGGATTTATAGGTGCCTTGAAAGCTAAGAGGATGTCCTCCACAAACCTGTACCTGTATACCTGCATTGACCGTCCAGGCTCTGAGGCACCTGAGGAATGTACAAGTAATCAACTTTGGTGACTGTCTGGTCCGGTCTGAAGGAGCCATCGCCCTGGCTGCAGTGCTCATAGAAGGATTGCCAATTCTCAAGGTGAGGCCACATCAGAGCTTTGTGTCTCTTGTGTTTCTGTCTGCTCTGAACAGCCTAGTCACAACACTCTGTTCACATGTCTCACCTTCAGGAACTCAACCTGTCTTTTGGGGAGATCACTGAGGCAGCAGCACTCGTGGTGGCTCAGGCTGTCATGGACAAACCTCACATGGAGAAAGTGGATCTAAACGGTACACGCACTGAAGTTGTCTTCACAAAAAAGTGCTGATGAACTTGCTCTTACTCTTATGAAGTGCATGTTGCTTCCACACAAACTTTAATGTTTAAGCTTCAGTTTACAAATGATACTGGTCACAATACAGTTTTTTCTGTGTAGAGGATTTCGGGCAGATCCACGGGCTTTGTGGAGATTGCTGTTGAGTTCATTACCTCTCCTCTGCTCTTTTACACTGCTGCAATGCTAGATACTGTTAACTTAGAAAAACATAATCTAATGTTCATGTATGAACAGCTCTCAACACAACAGGGAGTCAAAGACAAACTCCACCTAAAGCACATAAATATGCACACATCTCCCACAGAAGGTTGTTAATAATGTCTGACTTTTTTTTTTTGAGTGAAAGCTATATCAAAATCAAATTATTATTCAGTACACAGTATTTTTAGGATGTCGTCCAAAATGATTAGTGGGGGTATCTGATCAAAGGTTGAAAATTACTCTGTGGCTCTGACAGGTAACTGTCTGGGGGAGGAGGGCTGTGAGGCTTTGAGAGAAGTTATGGAAGACAAGGACAAAGGAGACATACTGGCCTCACTCAGGTAATGTGTGTATTTGTATAGATGTATGTTTTGTGAAGCTATGATCCTATTCCTTTGTGACAGAGGGTAAAAGTAGTTTTGTTTGACCTTGCTACAGTGACGATGAAGGAGAACCCGATGATGATGATGATGATGATGATGTTGTGGATGACGATGATGCAAGTGACAACTGTAATGAAGAAGACGGCGAATATGTGAAGGACAATGGACTGAGGATAAAAGACACCCCAACAAAACCTCAGTGCTCAGTAAGATTACACCATGTTACACTGATTGTAGATCAAAATACTAAGTGTGTAGTTTCCTGTTCGAGCTTTCATTGTAGCTTTGCCCCCTCCCCCAGGCAGAAGTAAAATCTTTCATCAGCAGCCCCTCTGTTGAAAAGCTTCTTCAGCTGGGAGAGACAAGGACAACTATGCAACAACAGGTGGGAAGCAAGTTGTTTTTGGCTCTTGGTCTAATGTAATTATCCTTTATAATGTTCAGAGCTCAAATCAATGCACATGCAGACTTTTCTTAAGAAAGAGGACCTAAACTCTCACTGAGACTCTCTGTTGTCTCCAGGTGGATGCATCAGACCCACACAAAGCTGCTGATGTCTTTCTGAAAATTGCATCCTTGTACAGCGATGAACCAGAAACCAAGAAAGCAGTTCTGGAAACTATTGGTAACAATCAGTCAATCAAATTTTAATTGGATAGTGCTACATCATAACAAAAGTCATCCCATGACACTTTACATTTAGAGCTGGTCTGAACCAGACTCTTATTAAGCCAGTTCACAGACACCCAGACACCCAACAGAATCCTCCAGGAGCAAACACTTATGACAGGTAGAAACCTTGAGCAGACCCTGGCTGTTGGAGGATGGTCGTCTGCCTTGACCAATTTGGGTTGAAGAGAGGAGGGGTAGAGGAAGAAACAGAGAGTGAGAGATTTGGGGTGGGGGGGGGGTAAGAGGAGACACATGGATGCACAGCAAACTGAACAGAACTACAACTGTTAAAAACTAGAATTGCTGTTACCAGTATAACTACCAATAACTAGTACAAATACCCATCACTGTAATTACTACTACTACTCCAAATACAAGTACTAACAAACTTCAGGGTCCAGTGGAAATGTAACCCCATGGATATTCGATAAAGTTTCACATACCTCCTGCCATAACCCCTGCAATTTAGAACACTGCCAGGTAGAATGAAGAAATGTTCCTTCTTCCATGCCACATCTAAAACACAAAAGTTTATGTAACTTATGTGGGGTAATATACAGCTGATGTAGGAAGTTGAATTGGATCAGTCTATACCTAGCATTTAACGTAGAGGTGACCCCATCACTACACAGATTCCTCCATAACTGTTCCTTAATTGTGATTCCCAGGTCTCCTTCCCATTTCACCCTTGATCTATCCATATCTGGTATTGATAAGGTCGACATAAGGGCTGTATACACCCTTGAGATAGTTCTAAATAATGGTTGATCTGCATGATACAGATGTTCAACTGGAGACATAGGAAATAAATTCCAATTTCCCTTTTGACTACCTCTAATAAAATCATGTAACTGGAGATAACTAAAGAAATCCTTATTTGTCAACTTGTACTTTTCTTTTAACTGTTCTAAAGACATAAATACTCCGTCTTTATAGCAATGTTCTATACGACAAACACCTTTCCCCTGCCAGGATCTAAAATTTCCACTCTGAAAAATCATTGGTTGTAATCTATTTCCCCATAATGGAGCTTTAGGGGAAAGAAATCCTTCTATCTTAAACATTTCACATAGTTTATACCAAACTTGGATCAAATGGATGATTAAAAGATTATCAGTTGCCGCTTTACTTGTTTTGTTTTTTTTTTTTATCCCATTTATACAATAAATTTATTCATGTCTCCTCTTTCATCTCTATCTTTTCAATATCGAGCCATGAAGGAGGGGGACCTGTATCAAACATCTGTACCAAAAATCTGGCTTGAGCAGCATAATAGTACAACTGAAAATTAGGGCGTTTCAAACCTCCATCCTCATAATTTCAGGTTAGTTTATCCATGCTAACTCTTGGTGTCTTACCATGCCAAATAAACTGTCTGATTATTTTTTTAAGAGGAAAAGAATGCCATTGGGATGTGGATCGGGAGCGACTGAAACATATATAGGAATCTAGGCAGGATATTCATCTTTATAACATTAATTCTACCAAGTAAGGCAAGAGGCAAGTCCATCCATTTTTTCCAATTGTCTCCCACCCTCTTGAGCAGACTGACTAAATTAAGCTCATAGAGATTTTAAGGTTACTGTCCACAAACACGCTTAGATATTTAAAACCCGTAGGAGACCATTTAAAAGGAAACTTATGCTTAACTGTGGTAAAATCAAAAACAGAGAGCAGCAGTATGTATCGAGAAAATAAGCTGTATGTCCTCAGTAATTCCTGGAGGTGAGAGAGGTAGTGTTCGGGGTTGGTCAAAAATAAAATAATATCTGTAAATAGAAAAATCTTATGTATACCAGTGCCAACCTTAAAGCCACTTATATTAGGATTGTTTTTAATGGCCTCCGCCAAAGGCTCAATAGCAAGCGCAAAAAGGGCGGTGCTAGCTGGATCCCCCTGTCTATTGCCTCTATAAAGCCGGAAGGAGCCGAAGGTAATCCCATTTGAGATAACCCTAGCCTGGAAAGAGATTCGATCAAGTCGATAAATGCAGCTCCAAAACCAAATTTCTTCAAAACGCTAAATAGTTTCAACCATATCAAAGGCCTTTTTGGCATCAAGTGAGACAGCCATGCTTGGTATCTTATTTTTGTTAGCCAAACGCCTTAAGTTATTAGTAGACAGTCCATTTGTAATGAAACCTGTTTGATCGGGGTCACCTGAAACTTTAAAAGAAAAGTGGACATTTTCATTTTAGACATTGTGCAAATTAGGGATGCAACGGTACAGGTTATCCACGGTTCGGTACGCATTGCGGTTCTTGAGTCACGGTTCACGGTACGGATTGGATGCAGAGGTCCGTGGCTTAGGGTGACCAGATCCCAATTCACCAGATGAGGGATAAAAACTATGTTTGTGTGGGACACCAATGCATGGAAATAATCTAAGGTAACTTAAGGAAAAAAATAAATAATACATATTGCCCCTTAGCTTATAACATTACTATGCTTTGACGTCGAGTTGATTAAGTAGCACATTAACTATGAAAATGAAAACTTTATATATTTGATTTAAATGTATCTTTCCCAAGTTTGGTCACATAAGAAAACATAGTGGCAGGAAGCTGTCATGCTATTTTACACTTCCTCTTATTAACATACTTGACATACAGTGCCATACTTGACATACAGTGCCTGTGTACAGTCAAACACAATATTCAATTAATGCTACTATTGATCTTTCAAGTATAACAATACTTTAAAGTGCTTTAAAGGGTGTGGCTTGCCTGTATTTTCTCCAGCAACAGATAGAAATAACACAGCCCCTGTACAACTCCAGTCCAAACACCACAACATTAAACTGTTGACTCTAGTAGAAACCAGTTACGTTAAATGTAACTTGGAGCTGATGGAGAGCCTTAAGGCTCCCACAGAGTTGGGCATAGTGTGAGCGTGATGGAATCCGCACACACTGTCTACGGACGTTTGAGGTTTCATAGTCGAGCATACCAATTTCCTACATTTCTTGTGACAATTTCCTACATTCCTGCTGAGCAGTCTATTGTTTGACACCGAGTGCGCATATGTGAAGTCTGTGTGGTCATAAAAATTGAGCTTTGTGTGGACATGTTCAGTGTCCATCATGAGTACGCATGGACATCTGCGCAGTCAAGAGCACCCGACTTTGTGGGAACCATTACTTGGAAGTGGATCCGAGTTCTGTTTAAGTCAAACGGGCTGGGTGCAGTGCACAGTTGGTCTCAGCATCCGGCTCCAGCCAATGACAGTAGAATTCCATAACTCAGTCATCTTGCATAGCTCTGATATAAACGCAAGTTACGTGGAAATGTCATTTGAAAATGACAAATGAGCTGTACCATGATACATGCTCGTACTGAATCGCTACCATTTGGTACAACGGTACGTACGACGTGTACCATTGCACTCCTAGTGCAAATCAACTGTACCTTCCCAGAATTACTAGTAACAATATACAGTTTTTCTGATGGCATTAATCGCATAACTGATCATTTTTTGAGAAGAATATGATATTATATGATAGGGTGACCAAACGTCCTCTTTTGCCCGGACATGTCCTCTTTTCACATCCTGTCTGGAGCATCTGGGCGGTTTTTATAAAGTAGTGAAAATGTCCGGTTTTCACTGTTTTCACAGAAAAAACTTTTTAAATGTGTATGTATAGGCACAAGGGCAATTTCGATAACCGCCACTGTCACTGTTCGTTCAATCAGAAAAGTTCCAGATCCTGCTGGAAGAAAAGACTTTGGGCTTTCCAGTGATATATGGGACATTAGGGCAGTGAAAGGCACTGATCCAAACCAGGCTGTGGATGTGGGGATGGGCGGACCTGTCCATAGATGCACTATAGCAGGGGTGGTAAACATGCGACCCGCAGCCCAAAACCAGCCTGCCAAAGGTTCTAATCTGGCCCACAGTATGAATTTGCAAAGTGCAAAAATTATATTCAAGTTATTAAAAGTCAAAAGGTGTCAAACTTGTTTTAGGTCAGGTTCCACATGCAGACCAATTGTGATCACAAGTAAAATAATGGCATAATAACCTATAAATAATGACTCCAAATTTTCTTCTTGGTTTAATGTGAAAAAATAAAAATTATATTATGCCTATAAATAATGCAAAAAACCCATATTCATTTCTGAAAATATTTACATTAACAATAAAATGTGAATGACCTGAACAAATATGAACTAAAAAAAGGAGACAAGTACATACACACAGCAGCTTTTATGACACTTCTACAGCTACAATAATGAAATAATTCCAAGCAGCCTGTTACACTGAAATATTATCTCCGGGTTTATAGGCGCTTTGCACAGAATACTACAGTACTTTTATAGCATGTGATCAAGTATCTCAAGGCGGAGCAGAGTATCCTCTTTTTTTGGAAATCAAAATATGGTCACTCTTATAGAATTATTGCTGTGCTCCACAGATGCAGTATTGAACAAGTGCCTCTCTGGTTCAGCCCTTCAGTCATACTGCTTCCTCTCCATGCTGCTGGTCATGATGGGACTGCTGAAGGTATTGTACAGTCATGCTGAACAGTGTTTAGAGCGCTCAATTTGTGCTCACTCTAATATGCATCTTAATTTGTTCTTAGATGAGGTGTCCACAGGAAGTGTTGAGGAACTGTATAGTATATTTGTTGTTAGACGGCAACAGGGTTCCTGTGGGGTCTTAAAAGTCTTGAATTAACAAATCTGCATTAAATACTGTACCTTTAAAAAGTCTTTAAAAGGTATTAAATTTTATATGCTAGGCCTTAAGTTATGTTACCATTCATTTGTTCACTGTATTATGTTTAAATGTGTCTGTGAAATGTCCAAGCTGCAAAGAAAGTATTGTTAGTCTACTCAGTTCCAACCCGAGAATTTGTATTGAAATTAGGGAACCAGTTATTGCTAACTTTTCAGCCCCTGGTGAGAATTGACTTGGAACAGTGGGAATCAAGGCGTTGGAGGAAATAAATATATTTTCTTACATTCTAGGAGTCACAAATTTTTGCCAGTATGGCCATGAAATGTACATTAAATTCTGTTCTAAGTAGTCTTAAAAAGGTCTTAAAAAGTCCCAAATTTAACTTGTAGAAACCTGTAGGAACCCTGTGTAAAGTTTTGAAGGCAGGGTCTCTGTTTTAAAACCCTATTCCTGTGTCTGTCTGTAAATTGTGGGGAAAGAAAACAGCCATTCCTCTGTAGCTCAATGACTGATAGGTCATGAGCAACTGTGAAAGCGCTGTCCGTCTTTGCCGTCATAGTGATCTTCATTTCATTGTCTTTGTCTTTGTTAGCGATTTCTTCAAACATCTTCTCCGACAAAACTACTGGTCGGATTCATTTAAAATTTTTATGTAGCTTCCTTAGGACAAAATCTACAAAGTTTGTTCAGTTTTGAGAAATGTTGATTTTTGAATGTCTGAATGTTTTTTTTAATTCGCCTTTACTTTTAATGGGCTGTATTTTGGTGGCTTAAAACATGGAAATGGTTAGAGATTTCAATATAGTAGTTACTATATTGAAAGGAAGTCATATATGGACTATATATCATCTAATTTGTTGAGTTATCGAAGACAACTCATGCATCAAGACCACAGGACTCTTAACATAGTGGGAGAACCTGACAACCTTGCAAATTCAAGTTGTTATTGATTCTTGATAAAACATGCTGTTGAGTTACAGAGTGATTGGTCGTATTTTTTATTATTGGTTTGGTAACATATTGCATATTAATTCAAGTTGTGTTGTGTATTACTTTTTGCTGTGTTTCAGGGAGAGGGGAAAATGAAGAAGGTGTTGCTGGTCCCAGGTCAGCTGTTGTGTCTGGAGCATGCTGTCCAGCAGGAATATTTCCCTCAGCGCCATGCGTCACTGTTTCATACCTTCCTTTCAAAGTACGACTGGATACTTCTATACATTTATATTGTTTTGAAAGTGTACTTTTTATTATAGGTGCACCATGGAATATTCAGACTTCAGATTTTTATTTATTATGTGTTTCTGTTTAACAGTAGTGAAAGGAAATCCACATGCATTTGCATTTTCTTTTTTCAGGTTTCTGAATTTGATATTTGTGCTACATTTGATGAAATGTGCCCACCATTATCAACACTGTGCTTGTTTGTGACTCTGCAGGAACAGTGAGGCCTTGAAGTCCTGCAGCAGTGCCAGAGAGAAGCTGAGCTCTGCTCTGGAAGAGAGATGTCATGATGAATACTGACCCTTGTCAGTCCACTAGGACACGTCCACTCTGTACTGATGTTCACTATGTCCACAACAACACATTCAACAAGGAAATTTTACACTTGAACATGGGACTAGGACGACTACTGACCTCCACTCCTGATTTGTATATTTTATGATGACTAATCAGAATTTCTCTAATTTTTATTTTTCTACTTATGATTGTTACTTATATTTTTATAGAAATTATAGATATAAATAAAAACCTCACATTACTTAACCACAGGGTTAATGTTTAAAAAAAAAAAAGCTGGAGTGGATCTAACAGAACATGTCTGAATGTCTGACACTTTGGTTGTGAAATTTTTCTTTGCATTGAGTAAAATACTGTTTCAAAATTCAGTGCTTAATTTTGAAACCAAGCTGTGCACCATCTGTGTGGCTACATTCAGGGCAGTGTGTCCTCTCATATCACCACAGCACTGGATGAATACACAGCATCTGTGAGCCCATACAGGTCTTCATCTCCATGGTTCAGGGGACCAGTAGCACTTTGACATGATGTTTCCATTTTTGACACGTCAGGTCAGATAATCAATTAAAAACAATCTGGACACAAAATGTGCTCCTTAATGTCTGTGTAGACATTCAGCTGCACTGCGTTACCTCATATACATACAGTAGCTGTTTTAAGGAAAATGGGTGAATGTAATTTGCTGAAATTGAAATTGTCTGCATGCATAACAGACTGCATTTATATTGTCAACAACATGTTTATCTACTTTGTTGATTTGTACTGAAACCTCTGCCAGAAATACAACTAATCTAACAAGTTTTATGTGTCTGTCCTTATATGTCAGTCTGTTGGAATTTAAGAGCTTTGGTTTTTGCTATTTTGTTTCTAGAAGTGCAGTCACAATCACACTAAAAGTAAGAGTACCTTTAACACTCTTGAAATTAGTTTTTTCATTTCAGGTGTTAATTTGCTCAAACAAAAAAAAGGTCCAAATGAAAATTTCTTAAAACTGTTTTGACCAGTCTTGAAAGTTTAGTGTGAGAACTGTTGTTTTCCAGAACAGCCTTGACGCTACCAGAAACTGAGTTTGCAGAGATGCACAGGCCTTTTCTTAGAGGAAAAAGACTCTCAGATATTTGACTCTTCTGTGATGACTTCTAGTTAGGGAAATCTAAGGGATTTTTCAGTCAAGATTTTAGGCTATGATTATTGCCATGCCTGTATACAAAAGCTAAAGCTGATAACATCAAAAAGTAAAAAAAGAAATTGCTGGACCAACCATTATATCTGGGAAAAGGTTATTTGGTTGGTTTTGATGCTCTCCACATTTTACATGAATTTCACTTTCACTGATGCTGCTCACAAAGGTTTGGGTGCTGCTCCTAAAACTTATGATGGCAGGGAAAATCCTGACCTCTGAGCTGCCCAATGTTTGACCCCTGACATTTTTCAACCTTCAGGACAGCAGTGGTCTGCTGGGAGCAATGCTTAAAGCCACAGTTGTGCTAAAATCCAACTCTTCGACCATGCTTTCACAGGTAGGAGCCACTGTCTCTGAATGCATAAATGCCTACACTAAATTTGAGCAGCATCACATAGTCAACAAATATAATAAACCACCTCAATACATCACACTTTGCTTGTTACTGTTCATCACATCATCAAACTTACTGACAAACTGCCAACATTTGAGTTTCAAAACTTAAAAGGTTTCAGTTGGGTTTTTAGTTATAATGTGTGGTTTTACGTAGATTTGGTGTTTGGATTTTATTTTGAGGAACTGAATCATGTTAGTTGAGATTAGAGTCCATGGCTTATATATTGTGAAACACTGATGCACATTTTTCACAATTTTTTGACAATGACATTTGTCATTAATTTCAGGCCTAGATTTGTCTCAGATCGTATAGGTTGACAATACAAGATGCAGTGCTGGCCGTGTCAGAAGTGTGAAGTAAAGTTGGGTTTTTTTGTTGTTTTTTTGGTTTGTTTTTTAAATATAAAGACCGAAAAGAATTAAGAGGTTGTTTTCCTTCCTCATATGCGCCCTGGGTTACTTAAAACATGGCAACAATTGGTAGTATTACTAAGTTAATGTAAAACATTGATTCATTTTCTTTTTAAAAATTTACTTGATGCAGCCTAAAGGGTTTATAAAATTAGAGTAATCTCAAGAAAAGTACATTAACACATTTAGTAATTAAAGACATTTGCTAAATATGCAAAAGTTCTTGGAATGCTTTTTCTTTTAGATAATTTTTGTACATTTTAATCACAAATAATAAGTGTTTTATTTCCACTCTTCCAATAACACCATTTGCATAAATAGCTCATAATATTATAATAAAATAAAACTATTGAATGGAAACTTAAGTGTTTGCTTTTTGTCAGAATATACTTTTAGAAATTCTGAAAGTATTATTAAAATGCATTATCACATAACGAAGTCTTTTTCTTACGATTGTTTATTACAGTAAGTCTATTTGTTTTCTTAAATATTATATCAGAATATGAAATATGAAAATAAATGGAAATCGGTGAAAACAGTTCAGTAAAACAAGTGAATTTCCTTATTCTGACTCTGTCTTGAATCTGTGTCATTAAGTTGCATTTACTTATTGCCAAAGTGTTGATCGACGTCAGTGCGACTTCTGGTTCAGTAAGTGCTCATTCGTGTGGACTCTAACGTGCTCAGAGGCGCAGTGTGTGGAGGTGTGTGCAGGGGGAGTGGCGGTGAATGAGGGGATAAACGGAGTTTGTTTTGGATGGGGGACAGCCGGGGGAAGAGCAGGGCAGCAGCTCAGAGCACACACCGGGAGAGAATCGGAGGTCTGACGAGAAGCACGACGGAGGCACGGTGAGTCAAGTCTGTGCGTAACAAGCGACCACATCTGGTGGAATGTAATCTGATGGTCGATGGCCAAATAGTAGAGTTAAATGTACATTTAGGTCGGGTGATTGTCTGTTACAGATGAAAACACTGAAGTAAAATGCTAAATAGAATACCTGTTCATCGATTTTTAAAGTACAAAGGCACGCTTTGTTGAGTCGGTGCGTTTTAGAAGTCAACTAGGAGCCAGATATGCGACTCTAAACTTTGGCAAGCGCGCAAATTGCAAACAAGTGTATTATATGTATTTCACTCCTGCATCATTAGGATGTTTACTTGGGGAAGTTCAGGATTTCAACAGATACAGTGGTTTTCCTCGCATATGTTTTGCATAAACTTGGGTGAATTTACGCACAGGGCACCGCTCCATTGAAAACGTTGCAAAAGTGTTTCAGGTAAAAAGGCCGATGGAGAGCCGAGCAGTCTTCTTACCGGTCATGTCCAAGAGACACACTTTTTTTCTTTCAGGGGAGGGGAAAATGTGTATTGGCGCACCGGCAGAAAAAGACACTGTGCGTCTTTGTGCGCGGCCGTCGCGGCTGCTCCTCTGCGGTTTGACTGTTGATCTCCGGGGAGAAGCGGACAAACAGACGGCGTGGAGGAAATTCCACCGGCTCTAGTTTCTTAGCCTCCCTCTCTCTGCTCAAGGGGTCCCTGAAACAAAACGACAGTTAAAAAAAGAATCAAGCAACTAGTTTCACATTGCTGAGTGAAGCCTTTAGAATTTTATTCAAATCAAATCAAAAAATCAAATTTTATTTATATAGCGCCAAATCATAACAGAAGTTATCTCATGACACTTTACATATAGAGCTGGTCTANNNNCAGAAGAAGTTTCATACTAAACAAATACTTTTAACTACTTTTCCTAGATCTTCAAACTTTAAACCGGGTCAATTTGATCCGTAACATAGGACAATATAACCAATTAGGCCTGCATGGAGGTTTCCCAAGTGTTTGGTCACAGCTTGAGCCAAATGAACTTGGGCTAACCTTTCTGAAAACCGTGAGGTTCCCCCTTCCTGCCACCCAGGAAGTTTCCCCTGCAGAGGAATGGGAGTGAGGTGTCAGAGCTGGGACGAGGTCCAAGAGGTTGCTGATGCCATTCAGGAACTGGACTGCATATGCTGAAAGAGGCTGAGAAGAGAGAGATGAATGAAGTGATACTGTGACAAGTATCTCAGCACCTCTCCAGAACACATTCACAGTTCTGTCTGTCCTCTCATGTCTGTTTTTGGCCCAGTGTGTGGTTCTGGTCTGGATCCATTCCATCCGGGCCGAGATCACTTCCAGATTCTTCCACAGGTGGTCGCTGTTTCCACTTAGTTTCAGCTACACTCTGTCCTGTTTGCAGCCAGTAGTAATTAAAAAAATGTAAATGCACCTATTGGCCGAGCAAATCAGTCATCACATTTTTTAATACTACATGGCAGTAAAAAGGAAGTAATACATTTCATCCTTTGACTTTATTCAGCAGAGCAGAGCCAAAATGTGTTTTGTTTTTTTTTTTAAATTAGGGACCATCAGTATCTTCAGAAATTTTGAGTTGAGCATGCCAATCCCTTGCATCATTAATAAGCACTCTTTGCTTCACCAATCTGCTACTAAATCTATTTCATTATTTTAAGTTCCCTGAGTAGTACTTGAGTACATAAATGCTTTTCTCATTTTTGATGAATGGTATTAAACTAACCTGAGGTCCTGAGCACAGTTTGAACTCCATCAGTATCCGTTCGCGATCGTAGTTTTATGCAGAGAAGGGTGGTTACTACTGAATAACAAAAATAATTGGTTGGCCCTGTTATTTATGGTACGGCGGCACTTTGCGATCATTTCAGCCCATTTTAATGATTGAAACAATGTCTGTCCATCACCAATATTGCTTCCTGTCTGGACTAGGTCTGGCCACGCCTCTCGACTAACCACACTCTCACGTAAAAAAGTGGTCATAATGTTTTGTACTCGCAGAAATGTTTTGTTACCCTAGAAAAGTTTTGTAAACGCAGAAAGCATTTTGTAAGAGCAAAAAACGGGTTTGTAGGAGGAAACATAAGTTGTGTATGTGTATTTTAAAAAAGAAATACATATGTTTGGTTTACAAAACTTCACTTCCGCTTACAATACATCCCGTACGCTTACAATGTTATTAGACCACATCCGGACGCCATACACCTTTCGTCAGTACGTGCAGTTTTGATGGTACGGAAACATTATTCTCCGTACTGCTCAAAAGTGTTTTTCAAATGTTTCTCGGAGTTAAAAACAATTTCACCCCAGATGGGACTCGAACCCACAATCCCTGGCTTAGGAGGCCAGTGCCTTATCCATTAGGCCACTGGGGCTACATAAGGTGATAGATGAACCGACCCTTTTTAAAGTTAGAAGACCGGGTTGTGACTGACTTTTTATGCGTGTAGCTTACATTTTCTCACTGTCTTAGCATTAGTTCTCACTAGTGACGCATCTATTTACAATGTGTATTATCCGAAAATAGTATGAGCCTAATAATGTTTCGCGTAAAATACTCTGTGGAAAAAGGAAGTTCACTGACGCGTCACCATGGTGATGTACTGACTTTTCTCGGATGGTTCCATTATCCTCAGAATATACGGGTACCCTTTTGAATCAATGTTACTTTAAGCATTCGGAATACATCAATAAACACCCTAAATAGGCATCCGAAAATTATTATATTTTGAGTTTGTGCCAAATTATTGACTTGGAAAATATTTTATAAATTCTAATATGATACTTTTATTTATTTTATTTTGGAGACTAGCCTTTTGTGTGGAACTTTCGCAGTTGCGCAGTAGTAAGAATGGTTGTTTTGAGAGACAAAATAAAGCCAAGAACCGCATTAGGGATTTAAATAAGTAGGCTGTATGGAGGTAAATATCTTGGATATGTATTTTCAGTGACACAACTACTAACCCATCTGTGAAGTAACGATCAGTTTCAGTTACATTGCAGGTATGAGGAGTTCTCACACAAAAGTAGTGTTAGCAGCCTAGCGTTAGCTTTACCTCTGCGATGAACCGTGAGGGACGATAAAAAGCCTTGGTTTCGTGATATTCCCATTAGAAAATAAAATAAATTCTATTTTTTTGTACTATGTTTCAGGACCTAAAAAACTCATTGAAGATGCCCCTATTTGGTAGCACATTTAGTCCGAAAAAGACTCCTCCTCGCAAATGTGCGTCTCTGTCCAGCCTTCACACGGTGAGTTTACCAAGCACTTTTCCCTGTTCTCTAACAGGAACGTAAAAAAACGGACGAGAGAAAAGTGTGTGCTATAGTTTTACTATATTTCTGTGTAATTCCTTTTAGCAATTTTTGTTATGAAACCGTAATTTTATCACACATTTTACCTCAGCAAATTATGTGATGTCGCTTCATGTATCTAGCAATCAATGACTGCAACACTGCTTGTAGATATTGTATATTCAGATTTTCTTTTTAACCTTTTATTTAATCTCATCATCTCTCTCAGTTGGATCACTCAACCAGAGAACAGGAACTAGGCCTTGAATATGGACCTCCTGTAATGAATATTGCAGGTCAGATTTGGAAATTTGAAGATGGACAATGGATAACAGGTAATTTGAAATACTATTAGCCGGCTTCACAAATGTGAATGCACACAGCCTCCTTTGGGGTTCAGAGAAGCATTTATCATTTTAGCTCCTGTGGGATGGTGCAGTTGTCAGCACTAAAGGGAGCATCACTACCCATGTTTCTAAGAAATACTTAGTACATTTAGTGACACCTGGACATCGTTATTTTAGACAGTAATGAAACACATTTCGTACTTGCCTGAGTCACTTTAATAGCTGTAGCCCTTTTTGACAGACATTTATTTTATTAGGATGTGTTATGCTGCAGATTCAAAATACTAGAGAAAATGCAAAATATGTGGAAGTTGGATTGTGACTTTGGAGAGCTCTGTATGTACATATCAAATTTTTTGTGCTCTTCAGTTTTCAGTATGGACCAGTGGTTGTGCTGAAATGTAGAGAAATGCCTTCACAATTGAGCAGGTTACAAATGCAAGTAGGGCACTTATAGTGGGTACAATTCAATCTTTGCTGGTTTGATTGACCCTTTGAACATTTTAATTATGCATTGTCACATGTAAGTTCATAAAACATCTTACAGCCATAGCTTCCTGATCACTGTGCACTCTGATTTGCTCACAAAGCTTTCATGATTACCCTTTTCTGTTTTTGGCTAAACAGAATCAGGAGGGCATGTGCCTACTAAAGAAGTTCAGCGCCTCAGGAAAAGAAATGTACAGTTGGAGGAAGAAAACAACCTTCTGAAAATGAAGATTGAAATTCTAATGGATATGGTGAGAAATGAGCATTTAGAATTATAGCTTTATATTATTTACTTGGCTCCACATGACTGTGCACACAAGTTGATATAATTTTACTGACACTGTATGGATATAGAGAGTTAGACTTACAGTACACTTATAACACTTACTATGCTGTAATGTATAGATGCTGCTTTGTATAATTTTTTGTCCTTTCTGTTTCAGCTGACAGAGACAACTGTAGAATTCCATTTGAAGGAAAAAGAAATGGAAACTATGATGACTCAACATCAAAGGAAGAAATAAATAATTAAGTCAGCTCTTTTGGTTTTCACAAATAGAGTTTACCTTATTGTTTTGTTCTTTATTTGTTTACTGGTACTTAGAGTACAAAAATTAAAGAACTGTCTTTAGTTTTCAAAACATTTTATGTTATTGTGCTAACTGCTTTAATCAGTTTTTTTTTATTAACTGAACTACTACTGCTACTTCTGGATGGCAATGCATTTTGTAACAACTGCATTTTCTATTGATATTTAAAGTAAAATTAATCTAAAAGAAGAAAATAGTTTTCTGGGTTTTTTTTACTTTCGATTTCATCCCAACAAGTTGGTATTAAGTTACATGAAAAAAATGAATACCTACATAAAGCATCTCAAACACAATGAACACTCTGATGTCATTTAATGTATATATTCATGGAAATATGGTATTTTTTTTCATCCCTAGTTGCCAATGAGATAAGAAATACTGATTTTCTGATTATGAGAACATATTTTTATCCATTGAAGAGCTTAGCACAGTTTGAACTTGAATTTGACAAATCAAACTAATGGAGATATTTTCAAATAAAGAAGAATCTGGCAACTATAATTAGGCAATTACCAAGGGAGGAACATTTTGAACTACCTATCTTATATAACATGATGTCAGCTAATGCAACTTACAGCCACTGAAAATGTTATCTTGCATAAGGATCTAAACTGTACCATTGACAAGGGTGTTTGGTTTTCTCTGATGCTCAGTTTTAGCTTGTTCACAAGGGAAAATCTACAAGCTACATATTCTTGAGGATAGGCTATATACACTACATATAAGATAATACATCAGTAGTATTTTACACTGTCCACATACAATGGGTTTACTACCTAATATCATGTGCTGGAAAAAAGATATTAAGACTCCATTATTCATGCAAATTGGGCTTGTCCAGTAACTGCCTTTTTGGAAGGGTAAATCAGTATTTCAGGGTTGACTATAGCTGAATCAATCCAAGTGTGTCTGTTTGGAACAAGGATCATGTTTATCTGTACTTGCCTTGGCTCCAACAGGCTTTATATCAACTGCTAGAGTGTTACTTCAGTATAACAAATGGATTAACTTGATGACAGTGAATGTGCCATATGTGTAGTCAATTTACATTACAGAATTAGATTTGCTGCCCTTGAAGGACTTTTTGTTTTTTATTAGAGAAAATGTGCAGTAATAGCTAAACACTTCTTTAACAGTACTTGTTTTCTCAATGCAATTTTGAAATTTATTCTAATGTATTTTCTTTTTACCCCACCCTATTTGTTTGTCATACTATATATTTTTTAACATGCATAAATAGTCATAATCAAGTGTGGCTTTGTATCACATATTATAAAATATATTTTTAATTGGATAGAGATGTAGTCATGACAATATTTGACCTGAGATAGAGTGGTGTAGAAGTATGAAATAGCATAAAATGAAAATACTAAAAACTTTATTTATGCACAGCACAGGTAAATGCACTTATGACCTTAGTTATTTTTATATTTTGCCACTGCTCTTTGATACTCCTTTGACTCTGTAATGGTGCTAATGTTAATGATATTGTTTTGAAATTCTTTGAATGCTACACTTTTGAGTTTTAAAGTTTTTTTTTGAGGATTGGAAAAAAATCCCCTCATAATTTCAAGTATTCCTGTCATTGCTTCAACGCATGCAACGTGACGCATTTCTCAGTCTGCAGCTCCTTGGTGAATTTTAGTGTCCGTCAAATAATAAGTTCAATGATTGGTTGCCTGCCTTTGACTGCCTCTAACTGCGCAGGCGGTTGTCAGTGACTGCAGCGGTGTGGCGCTGGTAGCGGGAGAGACGAAGCAGTGTGTAGCCCTTTCTTCCAATACGTAAATTTACAACTGTCAAAGTATTGATCGAAATTATATCGGAGCTGAGGTGTATATATTTGAGTTTCAACAATGCCACGAGGTGGTAAGTATCGCTGGTAGTATTAAAGTAGCATGTTATTTTAGATAGCGGATCGTACCTAGCAGGTTGTTAGCTAAAGTAGCTCAGTATGAACGCTCACATGCTTAGCTTCGGGTATGCTAACCGGTTAGCAGTTTATTTGAGGGTATGAGCTAATTCGAAAAGTAAATATATCAGTGGTTAGTCGTTACGTCTTTGCCTGACACAGTAGATTTTCGGTAAGTAAATCCACAACACTGTGTATTTTTGTCTTTTATTAATATTTAACATCTAACGATAGCGCCATGTGCCTTTCGCTTAAACACTTTCATGTTATTAGACTTACTTAAATACTGTATCTGAGGATACTGATTGCTCGTGCAATTCAGCGTTTTAGAAGAGATTTTTTCCCCCCGAGTTTCTGCTATTTTTGCTAACACATAGAGGCATGCACTTGCCGGTGAAAGGAACTGGCCCTCAGTTGTCATCAATTGTGACTCAATACTAACATATACTGCCTTTGTTCACGCACCGCAGTATCGTGAGATCTGAACTCGAGAGCTATTACTAATGGTATTAAGGTCCCAGATGTGTGCCATATAAGATACGAAAACAGCAACGCTTGCACCGCATACAGTGCCTTTTAACAGGACATAAGCACAAACTTCACCCTTAAAAACATTAGCCGTCAGTGCAGTCCGATCAGTTTGAGAAAATATTTTGAAGTTAGTATTTGATCAGGGGTTACTCTATTAAATTGTATTCTCTTGGCACCTAACTTTATCTTAACACTCATTTGAAACATTTCAGCATATATTTATATAGTGCCTTCTTATTCAGATTTGCTACTTGTAGTGCTCCATAGAGCAAAGTAAAGATGTATGGGGAGAAATAAGCACCCAAGTCTGAAAAATCACAGCAATAAACTATTAAAATTAAATGGTATAACTTACAAAAAAAAGCAATACCCTGTATGACAATAAACACCTTGTCGCAAAAGAAAAATCTCTGAAGTTTTACGTATCATTTATCTTGCTACAAATGAAAATCTTTGACATTATTTTTGGTTGGTTAGTTGTTTTGAATTCTTCCACATGGCATTGATGCAGGAAGGAAATTATTGGTGTGAATGTGACATAGAATATTTTAATTCTCATAAGAAGTTGTTGGAAGTTCCAAAACATTTTTTAAAAACCATTTCTTAATTAAATTTCCAGAACTGTACTATACTGTGGTATACCATTGCTGTAATGTGAAATTACATATACCATGATGGTGCCAAATAGTCAGATAGTTACTAAGGATATCAAAGTTTGAAAATTGATGATTAAAACTTACCTATTACAAAAATGTTGAGGCATTGAAAGAAAAAGACAAATTCATAAAACATGTCTTAAAAGTTCTCTTCAAATGTCCATAGACTTAAGTCCCTCATTTCCTCAGACACACTGCTCTGGAGATGTGCTGTCAAATTGGCTAAAACCTGACAACTGCCCATGTGTTTTTGTTAAAATGCTGGGGACCATGTAGGTCAGCAGTGAGGGACCTGCTAGGAATGTAATATATCTAAAACAAATTCTTCGTTTTAAAAACTGTGTTGCAGGTCTTGTACACTTCCCTCATCATGTTGAATCACTTTTAACATCTTCTGTCTAACTGTATTGAACTCTAACAATTATTTTTCAGGAAAAAAGGGCCACAAGGGCCGAGGAAAGCAATTCAGCAACCCTGAGGAGATTGACAGACAGATGCGGGCTCAGAAAGAGATGGTAAGTGAAGGAGCTTTGTGTGACACACGAGCAAGCAACTTGTGGAACGGCTTTGATGTGTTTGTATTTGTGTGTTATCAGGAAGAAAATCCTGGTGCAGAGAAAGGGAGCTCTTCAGAGTCTGATGAAGAGAGCAGTAGTGATGACGAGTGTGACGTAAGTGAAGATGAATTTATTTCTGTTATTTACCCAGGAAGGTGTCATTGAGATACAAAAGTTGTCTTTGTAGGGAGTCTTGGTCAAGATAGCACCACAAGAGTTATAAAAAAAAAAGAATGTAACTAGAAAAAAAGGGATTTTCATTTAAAGGATTTGTTATTCACACGCAGTCCAAGAAGAGGAGTGGAGTAGAGGGACTTATAGAGATAGAGAATCCCAACCGGGTATCTCAGAAGAACAAGAAGGTGGTTGATGTTGACATCAGTGCACCAAGGGAGCTGTCACGCAGAGAGAGGTAGGTGTCACCGAGCTGTTTGGATGTTTGTTTTCTTTGGCTTACAGTATCTTCAAGCATTGTAATATTTTGTCTTCTGCATCATTTTCCTCTGTCAGAGAGGAGATAGAGAAGCAGAAATCAAAGGAACGCTACATGAAGCTCCATCTCGAGGGGAAGACTGAGCAGGCAAGGGCTGACCTGGCCAGACTTGCCATCATCAAGAAACAGAGAGAAGAAGCAGCAAAGAAGAGAGAAGAACTCAGGAAAGGTGAGGGGACCCATTAAAAACACAGACCAAATGAATTTGTGAAGTTCGAAATGTGACACACTGATTGCACTCTGATTCACTTGGGATATATGACAAAAAAAGATGAAACTATAGACTTTCTAAGCTATGAATGACGAATGTTAGATGGATGAAAGATAGATGACCTTAATTCATCCCTTTGTGGCTGAATCAGGTAAGTATGGGGAGTGGTCATCTGGCTGAAAGTCATGATCACAGCCATGGCAATCCTGAAACTAGACATGCGCACATTTCCTGAAGGAAATGTAATCTTTGTGCTTGCCTCTTGCCGGATTTGTGGACTTATGGCAAGGTACGATGTAAAAGCAAGAAATAGTACCACAGAAGGACGGTCTATGGACACGTTGCATTTTATTGTTTATGTCCGTAATCCCACACATGCACAGTACGCTGGAGGGCAAAAGCACCGCTCCAGCTAATAACAAAACAACCACTGCCACTGTCGTTTTAGAAATATCTGCTCAAAAAGGAAAATCAAAGAGATACGTATGACTAGTTTAGATCACCTTTGTGCTGATGATTGAGAAAGGTACAACGCAAAGCTAACAGTATTTAGCGAAAAGCTTCCAGACCCATTTCAAATAGCTGACGAACTGTGGGATGACAGTCTGCAGAATAGAGGACTGCAACCCGAACCGAACCCGACAGGACCCAACGGGTCGGGCTGGGTTCGGACAAAAATTTAGGAGTGGTGTTCGGGTTCGGTCACGTCATCTTTATGTGTGTTGCACAAGTTGTTATTTAATAATGTTCACATACCACAAATGCGTAAACAAGTGACTTTAATGACAATCTACATATGGGAATAACTGGATTTAACTGATCGGGTTTGGGTCGGATACGGATACAAACATTGAAGTGCCTGTCGGATTTGGGCCAGGTTCGGACGCAATTGTGTCGGGCATGGGTCGGGCTGGGACAGAAATATGTGGCTCATCGTTCTGGTAGGTAATGTATATCTACAGTCATCCCTCGTTTATCGCGGGGGTTATGTTCTAAAAATAACCCGCAATAGGCGAAATCCACAAAGTAGTCAGCTTTATTTTTTACAATTATTAGATATATTTTAAGGCTGTAAGTCCAACTTTTTGTGCGATGGTTAGCATCTTCCTCTGCCTTTTGGGTGCGACCGCAGG
>JAPQRQ010000012.1:5343442-5353597 GCA_037367365.1 Apogon talboti
GCGGTGCTTTTGCCCTCCATCGTACTGCGCATGTGCGGGATTACCGGACATAAACAATAACATGCAACGTGTCCATACTCCGGAGCGACTTATAGTCCGAAAAACACGGTAATAACAATAGTTTAAGTACTTGTAAAATTTTAATAAAAGTAAGTAAAAAGATTAGAAGAGAGACCAGAGTATGTTTGCTACCTGTGTTTTGCTTGTATGATGTATAATGTAAAATTGTTACATTTATTATTGAGGCATTCTTGATTTTGCACAGGCACAATAATGGACAAACAGTGTCCCCATGACCATGGTAATTCACTTGTCCTTGTGCCTGCTGTTTCAAGCTCTTGCTTGATCTCACGGGTGTGTTATGTTCTATCTTTTTGACCTGCAATGTTATCAGTACTGAAGTTATTTTTCACCCCATGAGAAAATGGACAAGTGGCAGCAGATTTGGCCATTTTACTTTACATTGTTATGAGAATCCAAGCACAATAAAATCAGCACACATCGGTTTCTGTTATTGTATTAAACACACATAGCACCTTTTGGCTGATTATCTAATGCCAGATTTATCTGACGAAATACGTTTTCCCTTTTTTAGAAGATGATGCTGTTAGTTTTCTTTGATTCTGTTGAGCTGCTTGGTTCACTTTAAAACAAAATGTCAGATACTGTCAGTAATGTTAACAGTGCACTTCAAGTTCATCCAAAAAATTAATTTACATTGTCAGAAACATGGTTAAGTTCACGACAATATTTTAGATTCCTCATAAGACTGGTGGTGCAAAATCTACTGGACTGGAGCACCAGTCAGTGTCCTTAATGGGAAACACTATCTGAATTATGTCAGAGAGATGGAAACTATCTGGTGCACTGTCTATCGCTCCCCTCTCTCCGTTACCCACAAGTTGACAGAAAATCACAACTTGTCATTTAGGGATTAAATTTGACAAACTGATATCATGTTAGTGGTCATCATTGAAGGGAAACTCAATGTACAGGTGTTACTTGACAAAAGCAAGCAGAGGCCCTATAGTGATAGAGCTGTACTGTATCAACAAATTGTACGAGGCTGTTAAAAATTTATAGCATGAGATGGCACACCATAGATGTTTAATAATATTAGCACAGAGTCTGCGCAACTTCCCAGGCAAACCCTACTAGCATGCTATATGGAAATAGATATACATATATGGATTGACTTTATTTATCCCAGGGGAAAATGCATTGATTCAGTGACGACAGCAGCTGGATGTCATGCTATAGAATTACTGTCACAGGAGCGTGTTAGTCAGGTTCACTGAAAGTTCTCTGCAGGAGTAAGGATGAAGACGTGTCCTGCAGTGTCAGGGTTGTCATTGTCTTTTCTTATGCTATCTGTTCGTTATGTCTCTAAAAGCCCCTTTTGCTCTACATGTTCTTTCTTTCTCTCTTTCTTTCTCTCTCTCTCTCCAGAAAAAGAAGCTGAAGAAGCCAAAGGAAAACGTTAGTTCTTCATCATTAAGCTTCAACATGCACATCAGTCTCAGGGGGATGGAAAGAGACAGAAGACACAAATCTGGAGGAAGACGGGGAGGGACCAATACCAGTGCTGTCAGATCATGGTGCTCCTTTCAGCCCCCGTCCCTCGGTTTAAATTCGAGGGTGTGGGTCTTTTCCGTGACGGTGTGGCCAGTACGGGCAAATGGAGCAACTTTAGATAAAGAGGAATGCAGCACTTGGGAAGCCTCCAATTATGTTTAAGAAATTCCTCCAAATTAGAGACAATCGTAGGTCTTCCAAGTGTTTCACCACCTCTTTACTCTTGTTACTACTCACCAGGGTCGTAATTCTAAAGCTGTTGACATTATTTTCATTCCTTTTGATTTCTACATTTTTACAAGGTGATTAGTTTGGACAGGTATTACAATTATAGTGAAAATGCATGAGGATGTTTTTGGTGCTTTACTTCATTTTGCTTGGTTTATAAGACACCAGATGAGTGACAGATGACTCACTGCATAAAGTGATTTATAGAAATATACTGTGTAGTCAAGTATTTTGTTCAGGGTGAAAAATGTTCCTACACCGCAGCTACCTACTTCATGAATGAGACTGAATAAATCATTTGCGTACTCCATTCAGTTAGTATTATTTCTATGGATCTGTTCAGTTTTTTTTCCATAGTGTCTTCATTTAGTCTCATTCTCCTTTTTCCACCAGAAACTGTCCTTACATGGGCTATATTTCTTCAATCTGAAATAGTTTTAACTTGAGATTCCAACTTGTTTGCAAGGATGCTATGAAGAGATATAATGTACACTTATATACCCAAACACATCTCATATGAAACAAAAATTTTTGATAAAGGATCTAATTCTTTTCTAATGGTTGACTTTTGTCAATTGTCATATTTTGTCATCCAAATTAAAGTTTACAATGATTGTTAAGTTCTAATATTTGCCAATTAGACGGATTATCACACCATCTTCTCAGCCTGATAAAATTCCCTCTGATTGAGGTGATGGCTTGATACATTTTTACTCGTGGAATATTAAAGTTTGTGTAGCCGCAGTTAGTTTTTTGAACTAGCTGAGCTAATGCATCTAGGAAGTAGCAAATAATTCGTTTCTCTTTACCTTCTCACCAATCTGGTGACAAATTTCCAACCAGCCTGCTGCTTCAAAACACTTTCTAAATGTGTCTTTTGTCATTGCTTAATCCACAGGAATATTACTTGAATTGCCTAAAATAAACTGTTTTAAAATCTTTTTTCCCATCAGTGCTGGAAAGCAACATCCCAAACTGCCTCGTTACATTTTTTTTTCTGTTTCTGTAGGATTATGTCTTCTGTTGCCTTTTCAAAGTTTAGTCGAGACCAGTTCACTGTTTTTTCTCCCGTACTTCAACTGCTAACTTGGAGTGTATTAGGTACACACTAAACACAGTTTTTCAGAATGATCCTAAACAGTCCAAATTTTACACATGTACGTTTCACCGTAGAATATCTGAGTTGTATTGGAACTATAGTGATGTACTTAAACCCTCAACTCCCTGTTTGGTGCAGGCGGAAATGCCTGCATCAAGAATCAAAGTTTCCTTCAACAGTAGAGATCTTGCAGCTGAGAGAAGAAATGGTAGGGACCACAATGTAAGGCAAGGTAGCCACTGCATAAAACAAGATCCAAGTTTTCCACCATGTAATTGAAGTCATTTTTAAAAAATAAAATCATTAATACATTACTTGGTTGTGTTTTGTTTTCAGGTGTAAAATTTTGCAGATGCTCATAAAGCAGATAGATTGTAGTTTTTACATCTGCCAAAGAGTTCATTTTTAACTCAATTTTGGCCAAATCCTCCTGATTTGTGACTTTCAACAGCTGTTGTGATGACTGTTAACAGCTATATAAATTTTGGACCATTCTAAATAACCAAAAATGAGTCTGCAAAACGTCAAAGAAAGGCATATCTCAATTATAGCTCACCAGATTTGACCCTGATTTTATACATGAATAAATAGTGTCAAGACCTAGTGCTGAAAAAATTTGACCAAAAATGACAGCAGACATATATACACTGTGTGTGTGTGTGTTTATATATATATATATATATATATATATATTCTTTGAAAATAGAATCTAATCTACATAAACTTACATGATCCGGTTCAGTAGATGTAAGTAATAATAAAATACCAATGTGAGCTGTAGCAATGGCATGTCCTGGGGAATTTAGGTGCCCAAGTGGAGGTTTACACATTACTTTCAAATTATTAATGATCTTGTTAATGCATTGTGCTGTTGTCACCAACAGGTAGCAGTATTGGACCAGGCAGCAGGGTTAGTGCAGCCTCCTGGTCTGCAAAGATCTGCAGATAGCATAAGAGGGTGAGATACCAGGGTGTGAAGCATCCTTAAGAGCTTAAGCCACTGAGTCTGAATGACAGGTGAGACTTAAACACAAGATCAGTTATTAACAGAACAACACACATGTATGATTTGATGTGTGGGAGTAAAATGACCTTTTACTACAATCTTTTAATGTTTAATATTAACAAATTTTAACTCGGTTCAGTGACAAACAATTATGGAAGCATGGAATACACATACCAATGATGTCTTTTAATGCAGGGGTCAAACTACTAAAAGTGTATAGTGGAACTTAAGGATTTTGCAAAATAACATGAATGGAAGTCACATGAGTAGAGGTGACAAAAGCACCTACATTTTTTTTTAAGGGAATAGATGTACAGAAACATGAGTTAAAACAAAAAACCAGACTTTAGACATGTGCATCTTAAATCTAATGTCTTGTGTCTTGTTGCATCGTATGTCTTGTTGAATTATTACATCTTGCACCTGTAATGTTATAATGACGACAAAGTAGTGTCTTCTTAAACGTTTACTTGAACTTGATGAATTACGCAGTACAGAGCATCCACTTTCAACTCCACTGTGTGGCGGAACAAAACAAGTGACGTGACGTGAATATACTGTATCAAACACATCCATAGTATAGCTGCGCATAATCAAATAGATCCCTACATCACAGCATCTAGTTACATATGTTGTATTCACATCTTGATATTTGTTGCATTCCTTCACATCTTACGTCTTGTCACATCTTACTTATATTTTGTGTTGTATTCTGTTACTTTGTTCATCTTGTTACTGCATATGTCTTGTGTTTTGTTATTCTGTCTTATAATTATTTATGTCACTGCATTTCTAGCTCACCAGCTGATAAGTCATGAGGCACTGTGAAGGTGCTGTGTCTGTCTTTGTTAGCAATTTCTTCAACGTCTTTAAAGAAACTACTGGTCACGTTCAGTTACATTCAGCTTTTAATATAGCTTCCTTGGGACAATGTCTACAAAAGTTGCTCACAGTTTTGACAAATTTAGATTTAAAAATTTCTGACGAATTTTGGAATTATTAAACATTTGTCTTTACCTATGATGGGCCATATTTTGATGGCTTATAACATGTAAATTTTTAGAGATATCAATACTGTTACTATTGAGCACTGATAAGAAGTCATATGGACTTTCATTTAATTTGAGTTTTTCTCAAGTGAAAGTACACTTCACTTCTATTGGGAGGTTGATCTCCTGCATCAAGACCACAGGACTCTAAACCTGACAACCTCGCAAATTTAACTTGTTATTGATTCTTGATAGAACATGAACTACAGGGCCATTGGTCCTATTTTTGTTGTCATGTTTTGTTGTTGCGTCATTTTCATCTTATGTATGCTTTAGTCTGTTTACTTTTCCTTCTTGTCTTTTCTGTGTTATTATCCAACCCTTTTCCGCTAAGTTAGTTTGATGTGAAGGCACACACATGCTTTAGAAAGTACAGACATTTACGTTAAAACAGAGAAGTAAGGAAAGGAAGTAAAAGTAAAAAGTTGTCAAATAAATAGATACCCAAGTACAGAATGAAAGTCTCATTTTGTAGACACTCTACTTGTGCTTTAGCATACCCTATCTCTGTTTATAACATGAGCTAACATGAGTAGTATACAGCTAAAGTATACAACAGCTTCGTCAGTGTCAATGGTTTCCTCTTTTGGCTTTTTCACATCCTTTTAACTCTTAAAAACACACGTTTACAGAAGTAAATACTAACCACAGTCTACCTAGGATATTATAGGAATAGAATAGAATAGAATAGGTCATTATTGTCACTGTTACAGGAACAATGTAAATCAGTGTAGCAGCTCTTTTTCTTGTGCAGCAGCAAAAACACTTAGTCCAAAGAGACTGTATAAAAATATCACATAAAATTATACTGAAAATATATACTAAAAAATATTGACAATATAGAAAAACTAAAAAGAAATGCTAAAATATACAAAAAGCCAACTCTATACAACAGATAAACGAAATATGTACAACATATAAGGATGTATACAGGCAGTATAGGATATGTACAGGAAGTTTTAGAGCCTTGACTTAATACTGGACAAATAATAAAAAGCTTTAAAGACTCTCGATCTTTTAGAAGTGTCACAAATATTATATAGACGTATGCGTTTTTCCATAATTAGAGGAAGTAATGTGTAATGTTTAATCAGTCAAATTTTAATGTTTTGTGTAGTGTTTAATCAGACAAATTGTAACACCATATCACTGACTACTTCCTTTGTAACTGCATAGAGTTGGTGGTTAATCATTGTGTGACAGTCAAACCTGAACCCCCACCTTCACACACGCGCTTCATCTGTGCAACTTCCTCATTTAGAAACTTGTCTTAGATGTGATATAACAGCTACGTCCTGAAACAAGAACGAAAACTAACAGCCCAAACACGCAGACATAAAAACAACAGCGACCGAGAGCCACCGTCTGCGTTCAGCTTGTCATGAAGAGCTGGTGACTTTCTGCTGGAGACGATTGGGACGGGGAGTTCAGGTACTTGTAACGGACCCCTTTGGACTCTTTGGGCTACCAGCATGCTCCGGCAGTCTCTGAGCATCCTGAAGCAGCTTGGATCTGTGGGGAAGTAAGTATTTGGCTCTGATACCCTTCCTATGAGTAAAATCCGGTTCATTAAAGTGTAATAATCGCACCACAGTTGTCACATCTAAAGAGACAGGCCTTCAAGGTGTTGCTTCATATCTACAGCAGCAGGTTGTAGTGAAGTATGGGATGTTGAATCATGATTTAAACTGGTCCATTTCAGGTTAAGAAATCATTTGGAACCTGACTACTGACTTACTTAACCCATAAAGACCCAAACAGCCACCGCTGATCAAAACCATCTTCTGATCTAAAACGTTTAATACCTGTTGGTCCACTAATCCTATCAATACATGTAAATAAATGGTATAAAATGTAGCTTGTCATCTTTTCATGGTCATCAGATATGATCCATTTGGACATTTAGAAGCTCCGTAGTGAATGTGGAAACTCTGTCATCTTCTACATTATTGATTCACCAGTAAAACCCATGGAGTTTGACAAATGACAGTGGATGGACACATTTGTTTTTATGTTCAGTTCTTAATATCTTTGCTGAAAAAGTAAAAACAAAATGTTTCCAGTTTTCTCTGTTTTGATATAATAACCCTCAACTTTATTATGAGCTTTTATGAACACCTACCTGATCAGTAAAATTAAATGTAAGAAAATATGACTTTCACTGAAAAAAAGCAATATAAAGAAGATAATACAGTATTACAACAAATAATGATAAATCACTTAAGAAAGGTCAAATATAGAGAAAAAAGTAATTTGGGAACTGTTACAAAAATACCACTGGGTCTCTATGGGTGAAGTATGTCTTTGATGTGTGCGACATCTCAAAGGCAAATATTGTACTTGTGACACCATTACATTTGTCAATAGACAGCTTTAGTCCCTTTTCAGATTCCTTTGCTTCTTAATCTAAATAAACTGTTAAAATCTTCTAGTGTCAGCCAGAAATGCAGCAGCTGAAAACAGGCCTGTTTTTCTGAGTTCATGAAAAGTCAATTTTTTTAAAGATACATGTTCCTCACAGGGCTTCAGCACTACAAACACAGTATATGATACTCTGATGGAAATTGATGCGTTACTGTAGATTAAACTACCAACACTATATGAAGAACATTAGACACATTGCCCTAAGTCCAAAAACATAAACAATCTTCAGAAGGCAGACATCTTACATGAGAAGTTTTCATTCCACTACCTTAAATTTTTAAGAAATGTTGAGTTTTGCTTTGGTTTTCAGTGTTGCTATGTATAAGAACAAATACAACCTTCAGAATATACGATGGGACATGCAGTTTGGGTTTTTGTGGGGAACCTCAGGGACTTCAAAGCATGGAAATCAGAGGTGTACTTGTCACTGTCTTTTATTGCACATGAATGATCAAATTAACAAGGAGCTCGGAGGCAGGCAGCTGGTCGCCTGTATGATATCTATGATTTATTACTGTGTTTCTTTACATTTTTTTAGTTTCATAATATGAAAAAGGGAAAAATTATTTGTATTTACTTCTCACCACTTTGCATATGAACCATGAGACTGATATTTTCAGCAGTGGAACAAGAATTGTAATGGTTTACTTACATAAAACTACTAACAATAAAGCACCAAACTGTGGAAATTCTTTAAGTAAAAGTGGTGCATTGAAACCTAACCCAAGTAAATGAGTAAGTATTACCAGCATATGCAATAGTAAAGTCCCTTTCAGTCTTGTACACAGACAAAAAAAGGCTCCACATTTATTCAACTAATATAATTATTCAGATCTATTGGATAATTACTGCAGTGATTAATATGTTTCAGCTGCAACAATTTCTTTAACCATAACTGATGCAGTTTGTAGCTTCTCATTTCTCAAACAACCACCAGTTTGATAGAGAGCATAAAGACTAGACTGTGTTTCAATGGAAAAGGGATGTGGTCTGATGAGTCCAGACTGACCCTGTTCCACAGTGATGGATGCATCAGGGTGAGAAGAGAAGCAGATGAAGTGATTACCCATCATGCCTAGTGCCTACAGTACAGGCCAGTGGGGATCTGGGGTCGCCTCAGTCAGGTGCAGGTTCAACAGTGTTGTGTGTCCAAAAAATGATGTTTTTTTTACTGTCTGTTTAGTGTCTGTTTTTAAAATACTTTTACTGTTTTATCTTATTGCTTAGATTATTGCACTGGGACCTGAGTACACATTTTGTTCTTTCATGTGCAACATGGATTGAATGACAATAAAATGAACCTTCAACCTTGAAAAATGTATGGGAATAAATGTCATGATATTGGATAAACTAAGAATGCCACAGAGAATGTGTGCTGTAGTCAAAGCTAAAGACACAAAAATATATAAAAAAACCCTAAGTATTAGAGTGTGCGACTTTGGCCAGGCTGTTTAGTATACGTGTTTTTTTGGATTCATTTATAGCTACACATGTGTTTGTTGCATTTTACTGCTGTATGTGTTTGAAGTTGAGCTCAGTTGAACTACTTTATAAACTGTCAGTAGATTAATCTACACCAGTGCATCATATGCTATAACATCATCATATCAATGGCTATACAATCACAATTGCAGAGTCAGCCTGTGTAATTAAATAATAAAAGAAGGTCCCATGTGTCTAGTGATATTTTAGATTCAGTGGAACCAAATGAAACTTTTGTATTTACTCTTCATTTCTTTTTAAGTACAAGTTTAACTTTGTACGTTTGAGGTGGAAAAAAATACACATTCATAAACTAACATTAATCTGTGCATTTTCCTTGATAATCACAGAGTAAACTCAAATCGCAGTATTATAAACGATAATCACAATGACCTTTTCACCAAAATTGCACAACCCTATTCATTTGTTTACAGCACCTTCCTGTGACAACCACATATCTCTATGTCACTTTCATGAACAGAAAAGCAGGCCTGTTTTCAGCTTTGTGAGAATGTATAATATGAAGAGTTTGTTTAACTTAAAAAAATTAGGAGAATTTAGTGAACCCATAAAGGAATATTTAACCCTTCAGATTAAGTTCAAATTCAAAACATTTGGAGAAATGTGGTTTTCACTCTAAAGCATTAAATACTGTCAGACACATGTAGCAGACCAGAAAGTGCAGTATCTGCCTCTAAGATGTAGTGTAGTATAAGTATAGAGTAATTTGAGTAAAAGTACTTAATTCCATTCCATCATTGGACATGTACAGTATAATGGTGGGGATGATGATCAAAACTTACACCAACACCCTGTTTGGTTTTCTTGGTTTCAATTTGCATGCATCAGGGTTAGTTTGTAATGCATGCTGCTCTACATCTGACGCACTCTGGTTTATTAATAAACCAGTGCAATGTGTGCATCTGCAGCAGCAGAGTACTGTGGGCTTCATCTACCACAGCACAGCTCAGCAGCACCTCACCCACTCAGTCTGTAGCGAGACTGTGACCTTTGACAAGAGACACACATAGGAACAGAAATAATGCATACAGAGATCACATGGACAAGATGGATATGGGTATGTTATGAGTTTGAGAGAGATTCAGACTGAAAAGGATGTTGTACTTCAGGCAGCGGCACCAGATTCATTTCAGAGGTGGGGGGCCGTGGGGGTTGTTGAATTGCATGACTGTCAGGTGCACATAATTTTGTCACATATGGAGATTTTTTTGTGTCTTTATCGATCAATCAAAGAGAACAAAAAGGCAAACAAAAATATAGGTTTGAAACAA
>JAPQRQ010000012.1:5374901-5386778 GCA_037367365.1 Apogon talboti
CTCTTTCTCTCTCTCTCTCTCTCTCTTTCTCTTGCTTTACCCTCTCTCTTCAACCCCAACCGGTCAGGGCAGACGACCATCCTCCAGGAGTCGGGGTCTGCTCTAAGTTTCTGCCTGTTAAAAGGAAGTTTTTCCTTGCCACTGTCACCAAGTGTTTACTCCTGGAGGATTCTGTTAGGTTTCTCTAAATTAGCTTGTGATTCTGGTTTCGACCAGCTGTATATGTCAAGTGCCATGAGATAACTTCTGTTATGATTTGGCGCTATATAAATAAAATTTGATTTGATTTTGTTACTTCTGTTATCAGACTGAGAATGGAAGTCCATCAAATATGGTGGATTTAGAAGTGAAAAATGCTCTCAGTTCTCTTCTTCCTGATAAAGAAGAAAGGGATCATTTTAATATATCATGTCAAGCAGCAGGCATGTGAATTTTTCAGCGCAATGACTGTATTTATTTTCTCACAAAATGACAGTAATGTCAAAAATTGCTCAATGGTGATTAATCTTTTTGATTAATAATTCTAAATTCCAGACCATCTTCAGTTGAAGACCAAGACAAGATAGATGATAGGTAGAAATGCTCTAATAAAAAAAAAGGTTTTTTATTTCACATTGAACACCAGTAGGGTTTACTCATGCCAATTAAAACCCATCTTCATGAGTTCTTTTCTAGAGCCACTTCAAGTCTTCAAAAAACATATTTTCCTTCCATTCTTTGTTGTTGTCAGAGGGAACAGGCATATCTTATTAATAACATGTCTTTTGCTATTATATAATGTCCTGTCCACATTCTCTGCTCCTGCCCTTTTCCTCTCTTTCAGTCAAAGTGGCTTCTTGTCTGTAGCAGCACACAGCTAGAAAAAGTCTTGTTCTATCAACCAGGAAGCACACAGGAAACAGGAAGTCTCACACCACTGACCAAAATATAAATCTTTAGGGTCATGCGTCATCTCTTGCATTGTTGTAACTGAACTGAAATACTTTCCCTCATGAGTCTTCTTATCCTGATGCTTGTCTGTGTACAAAACTCCTTTGTAGCTGAGGAAAAATTGACATGTTACAGCGTTGAATATAAACCGTAATATTAGTGTAAACAAAAAGAAAATCCAACAAGTCCAACTATAACTTTGAAAGAATAGCATAGTAGATTTTGATTAACTAAGTATTTTGCGCAAGTATAAATTGAAGGTACTTTTATTCATTTATTTCCATTTTCTGCAACTGTATACTTGTAATCTACTTCTTTACAAAGGCAAATATTGTACATTTTACTCCACTACATTTGTCTGACAGCTTTAGTCCAAAATGTGTTGAATATTTGTAATAAACTGAAGGATTAAAGGTTCCTTTATGAATGAAGAATGGACAAAGGTTACTTTGACTTTTACTTCTAAGTACATTTGCTTTGGATGTGTTGTTTCGTATGTAGGCCATTAACTTATTGGTCAATTTATTGTAATATTTTAAGTTTACAGTTTAGAGTGAGTAGTACAATCTACTTTTTAATAAATGTCAGTAACATAATTTCATTTCCCTTCCACAGCCAAGAGAACCTTCAACGTCAGTAAAACTAACCACGCTACCGAGCAGGTTCTGTACTCCAAACCCAGAGCCCCGGTGCCCCCCAAGCTTCAAGCCCCTCCACCTCCTCCTTCCCCTGCTACCACCACCAACACCAGGACCCGTGCTGTCCCAGCCCCAGAAGCCCCAGCAGCAGCAACAGAGACCAGAACTCAGCCAACGCCTGCACCCCGAGCCCAGTCTGTCGGGCTCAAAAAGCCTCCACCAAAAAAGCCTGGACTAAGAGCTCCAAACTGCCCACCGCCTCTTCCTCCACCAGTGAAGGAATTTCCTTCTATAGCACAGTGACTAGCTGGTTTATGTTTTTTACTGAGTCCATCTTTCACTCTTTTCAGTCTGCGTGTGTTTTAGTTGTCATGTTTCCTCACTGAGTCACATATTTATTCTTTTATGACACTTCCTGAAAGTTAGAGCAAGTACAGGAAATTGAGCAACAGCAACAGTAAAAATTCTCCCAGATATCTGAAAACATACCACTGTTAAGTGTTGAGTGTGAATTTTTCCATAGATCCAACAAATAATAGTATTCAGTGTCTGCAACAATTGTTAAAACCTGTAAACATCCACCATCAGTGACCCATTTTAGGGTTAGAGTTACATGTGAGCCATGTTTAAAGTGAAGTAGTTTAGATTGTGTTTTATCTGTTTATATGTTAAACACAGAGACTTTTTGGAGTATAAAAACTTCCTGTATAACCCTAACTCAAAAAAGGTTAAAAAAAAAACAAAAAAAAAACAGGTAATTTTCATTGCTACCTTTCAGGCTTATTTAAGGTGTAATATCCCTTTAAATGAACCATGACTGTGTAAATAAAAGCATGTCAAGCCTAATTAAAAACATCTTTATTTTCAATTTATATCATCATAGTACATAATTGGTATTGACTGCAGCATGTGGATGTGAATTGCATGATGTACTGCAGGTGCTCTTACTGAAAAGTACACATCTATAAGTCAGTTGATATCTTTATGTACATTTGTATAAAAGAAAATACACAGTAAATGACAATTCTTCTATAAAAAGCAATATAGGAGTTGGACTTCATAATCATAAAAGGTGCTCAGAGTATCTATATAGAAAGTCTGCAGCATTAAATGAACAATTATAGGGTTCAGGCTTTAGTTGCAACTAGCAAATACTGGTTGTGCTGGTTATATTCCCTTAATCCATGTAGTTTAGAACAGAGACATTTGTGTTTCTATGGTTTACCTTCGTCTGATGAGACTTCATGTCACACATCTTGAGATTTAATTCTCTCCCCTTTTTCTGTTCTTGTAGAGTATTCCTGAGTGAAGTGTAGAGTAAGACTTCTTCTCATTGCATTGATGAGCAGGAGTCTTTTCCCCCAAAAAGTGTAAGAAAGTCTGAAGCATTAAATGAATGTCAGGCTTTGCAACTTCT
The DNA here is from genome assembly GCA_037367365.1 of Apogon talboti. NCBI lineage: Eukaryota > Metazoa > Chordata > Actinopteri > Kurtiformes > Apogonidae > Apogon > Apogon talboti. The sequence continues at coordinate 5,377,887 of JAPQRQ010000012.1, forward strand.
ACACTAATGTTTCCTTTAAGGTGCCTCATTCTTTGGTACATCTTCACTTTCTACGGCCTACTAAGTCATGACCCTTTTTAACAACACTTTCATGGTACTTTTCCACTGAATGGTATTAGCTCAACTCAACTCACTTATGATAACACGTACTTCATTTACCACTGCAGGAATGTATTACACCTGGTCGTCATAGCGATGCTGGATGACAATGCCATGGCATCATTTTCAACATGACATACAAAACAAGAATTGAGGATATTGTTGGAGATTAAACCAAAGAGCAGAAAAACAATCAAATTCTTTGACCAAACACAGGGACAGATGTTCAGATCCACATGTCTTCATCTCCTCAGTTTGACCACAGCCTGGTTGCTTTGGTTGTTATAAACTCATTGATAAGGTTTAACATCTGAATACAAGGACGCATGAAATTGTTTGTATTTGCAGGACAAGCAAAGTCAAGTAAAGTAAATTAACTCAACCACATTGTACTACAACTACTTGATAAGGTTCTCATTTTCTTGACCAAGCTTTAGGAGAAGTTTGTCATAATAAAAGTCACCACAATCATTTAGGACTAATCCTGCCTTCACATGCTATGGGAATTATGGTAAATACTAGTTACAAACTCAAAATTGGACATGAATGTCCCCTAACATCGTATTTTCCACTGGAGAACTGGGGAAAAATTTTGATCCACGAGTTGCTAAAATGAAAATAACCTTTGAACTTTTCAACATGACGCAGAACAAGGGATTCTGTCAGTTGATGATTTTGCACATTTATAGTATACACAATTTGCACAAAATAATTACCAAAAAAAAGCTGTAGCAGACGAATTAACACACCCAAAACTCTTTTACCCAAATAGCAGGTCATGATAAATTGTGTGACAGCCAATTTTCATTTTGCCACGACAACAAAAGCACTTGAACACGACGTATTTGTTATTTCAAATTCACTAGTGGAAAAGATCAGATTCCTGCGCATGAAAGCAACATAACTAATTCTTTCCAAGTAAAGTTTTTCAAGACATCTAACACTGGTTCATCCAATCCTTAAAATGCATAAAAGAAGGGAAAAATACTGAGTATTTCTGGAGATGTCAATGGAAATCAATAGGTATGTTTCTAATTTGCACATCAAAAAACCTGAATGGAAACACCAAAAACATGAAAAAGAAAAACCTTTTTGCATTTGGGAGAGTTGGAGAAGTTGGTGTATCAACAAAAATGTGTGGACCAATAATGAGACTGCAATGGTTAATGAATAAATACAAGAAACAATGCCAAATTAGATTGAAACTGTACTGAAATTCCACCATGTATCAAGCACTGCAGAAACAAATCAACACTCAAACAAATTGCTCATATGAATCTTCTGTGATTTCATATGAGCAATTTGGTGTGAGGGCAGAAGTTAAAACCATGTGATCCAGGTGATCTTTGGATTTGGACATACTGTATATGTACTGAGGAAACAAGGTTAAAGGTCTAATTGACCATACCCTGACAATATAGGCATTTTAATATTTTTGACAGAGAATGCCTTAAGAGTTCTTTGTTGTTTCCCATCTCTTATATTTATCTGCTCTTCCATCAACACGCCCGGGTAGTTTGTTATTATATGTTATTGTATCAACTATTACATATACCTGGCAAAATTTTAAACCACGGTGACAACAATGATGACAAACAAACTCTTAATATATACATAACTGGAACACACTTAAAGTGGCCTTTTTCTTTTGCCAATTTTCTAAAAATCTGGTTAAAATTTGTGATACGTTTGACTGAAAACATCCCCAATAGAAGCCAGCCTTTTTCTGATCCAGTGTCTAGTGGCTGTGGTGTTACACTTTAGGATACTTCTGATGCCCCTTGGTTCTCTTCCATTTGACACATCAATCAGTAGTCTGCAGTATTTTCACGTCGTCTTTGGTATCACCTCAGCTTATATGGAAACAAAACGGAGGTGATACAAAAAAAAAAGAAGTCAGGTACCAGTTAATATCCACAACTTTTCCCTGGTGGAAAAACAAATAGGCAAGTAGAGTCAAACTGAGCTGATACCATGCGGTGGAAAAATACAATTAAATACATTCAGCAACAGGTTTTCATCACAATTATTACTCATTGCATTAAAGTAAGGAATCCACAATCCTGTATTCCAGCTGACTATAAGAATAATGGGATTCAAGCTTTCATGGTTATTCTGTAGGTGATTGTTTTGATTGGAATTAGACAGAGCTCATACATCAGATAAAGATCTTCTTTAGTGTCAAAACTCAGACTTTAATTTCGTCCTCGTCATCAATGTAACTGTAGGACATTTTCTTCTTGGGCTGACTGATCATCTCTGAATCAGTAGCATCCATCTTGTTTTGTCCTCTTAAGATGTTGCTGACCCCGTAGTGACGTGCAAGCACATCTGTAGCGCTCTGGAACCGCTCACTCTCCATCCCAATCCCTAACTTCACCCTCTCTGGAGACCCAATCACCACATCAGGTGCTGCACTTTTAACTGAAAACCCTCGTTCATTCGCCTCCATCACACTCTCCTCCTCCTCTTCCCATTCCCGTCCGTGTGGACTCTTCCTTCCCCCATAGTCCTCCCTAAGAAGGGAATCCACATACGAGATTGTTGCTGAGTCCATCTCTGATCCCTCGTTGGTCAGCCCGCATGCCGACCCCACCTCTTCCCCCTCCCAGGTATGGCCATGCTCCTCCACGTGGCCATCGAGCAGGCCGAACACCTCGCTCATGAGGGATGGCCCGAGGTCAAGGGTGAAGGTATCCAGGGAGGTGAGGGACGGAAGAGAGTCGGAGAAAGCTGTGGTTTTGTGCTCAGAGGTCACAGTGGAAGTGGAGCAGGTTGCTAGGATGGCATCAGTGGGGTCGGTCAGAGAGCCACGATGGATGTTAGGGGAGCAGGAGGAGGAGATGGAGATGGAAGGCTGCTGACGCTCCGAACGGGACAGACGAGGCAGAGTGATGAAACCAGACTCCAGACCTGAGCAGGAGACGCACATTTAATACATGAAATACAAATCATCAATCCATCAGTGTTCATAGTGAAACTGGTTTATCAGTGACATTTAACTTATTATTTGGTGGGCTTTAAAAATGTAGAACGTGATCAATATCTTTAACCCGTTTACCCCAGGTCATCCTTTTAGAATTAGGGTTACATTTGAGCCATGTTTGAACTGATGTAGTTTAGTTGTGGTTCAGCTACATGTTAAACACAGGAACTAGAAGATGTTCCCTTTATAATGAAGTCTGTTACATGCACATTGATCTTGCCTTTCTTCTATTACAAGCCTAACCATAACCCTAACCTTAAGTTTTTTCATCCTATGAAAACACCGGATGTTAAAAGGTTCAGTCATTACTACATGGCCCCAGTGGCAGTATATGCACATGCAAACAAAGCCAACAGGGGGCAGCATGAACTAATATGAGATAACCTTGGGTAATGAAGACAAACTAGTAAACCCAAGTTTACAAAATGTTGAGTTCTTCTGCTGTTTAACAAGTGAGCCATCTCCTCTATATAGATCAAATGTACTGGCAATCATATGCTATTGACAACCAAACCTCAACAGTATTACATTTAAACAAAATAAATCTCTTAACTAAGTGAGATGGTTAATTAACACCACCCCCATATTCTATGGTGGAAAAAGTATTCAGATCCTTTACTCAGGTTTTAATACACCAATGCAATAATACAAGTGTAATTAAAAACGGAAAATATTAATTATGTAACCATCATGAGCCATCGTATGATGTTTTCGATTTGTATTACAGATGCATAATTATGTAGGACATTTTCTTCCTATGTTGAGCTCTTTTGAACTACTTTATAAAGGTGTTGGTAGTTTCATTTACACCGATGCATCTTTTTCTGACATCATCATATGTTACTATGTTCCTGTCCTTATCTGTAAAAAATCTGCTTTGAATGAGCTCAGAAAAACAGGACTATTTTCAGCTTTGTGAAAATATTTTTTTTAAGTGTTTTTAAAGAATTTTCTAAACCCATAAGAAAACATAGGTTGAGGAAATCCTTTAGTCAACATGTAAATTAAACATATATGTAGCTACTTAGCTTGTTTAAATGAAGGGGATGAAAAATTGTCATCTGAAGCAATCAGACAAATCCAAGGCACTTAAAATGTACAATATGTAAAATGGAGTGGAGTACATGTAAAGATCATAAAATGTAAATAAAAAGTAGTAGCATATTTCTAAATCTCATTCATCAGCATTTTATGTACTTTTTTGTTTTAACCATACAGACACATTTTTTTAAAATACGAAATTGTAGTTTTATGTGAGACAGATCCAGGCTAGCTGTTTGGCCTTGAGCTGAGCTGACTGTTTTTTGGCTACAGCATCAGATTATATTAATAGCACAAACATGAGAGTCATCTCTTGGCAAGAAAGTCAATGGCCAGTTTCCCAACAGATGAACTGTTAGTTTAGAGTTGTGAGATATAAAAAAAAACAAACCCTACACCCCTAATAAGGTTTAAAAAATGACAGCATTCAATATGTAAAGGTTCATCTGTAATGCATTCACATTAGTGAAACCCTGCAAACACAAAAACACAAACAGACACCGGGGAGGTCAGACAGCCTGAGCCCTGAGTGTGGTGTTAATGTGAGTCACTCACACAGCCTCTCAGACAGCCTGTTGCCAGCTCTGTCTGAATCTCTGCGTGTTATCAGTGTGAACACTGCTGATTACGAGCCAAGGTGATTCATAAGGACATCTGGGGCAAATCTGTTCAGATTACAGGGTTATAAATGATGGACGGCTTTCTCTGCAGCTCTACAGATGGTTGACACTTCTTTTAACTCATTTGACCTTCACTCATGTGTTTTACTTTGTTTAGCAACAGTAACATTTAATTTTAAAGGAAAGATCTATCCTTGGTCTTAGGAGCAATTTTGGGATTTGGTGGTGTACTTTTCCTTAATCCTTCAATGACTGAACAAAAATAGATGACACCATGTTGAGAAATTTCCACTAGATATAATCTTTTACAGTTATTCGAAACACATCTGGTCTCAGTCCTCCAGAATCAAACACAGTGTTGCATGAATTAATCTTAAGAGTCCAAAAATGCATTAGTGTTTTAGCTTCATGGTTCATTATCTCATAATCAGTGGTTTGGTTGTATATATTTGTAGAGAGAAGTTCAGTGTAAGTCTATGGGACCCAGGGCTTTTTGGAGCAGAATCTAGTGGCCATTCTGCGTATTTAACATACTACACTGACTTCAGTTTCGACTGCAGTCCTTGCACCAATCACAAAAACTCATCTACTCAGTAGCCTGCCTTTTCACTCATGCACTATTCTCTCCCTAGACTAAGTATTGGTAAGAGGTATTTGTAAAAATCAAATCATAACTATTAACTTAACCACACTTAACAAAACTTATAAGTATCAGGAACTTATTTTCTGCATTGATTCTAAAGCTAAAAAGAAATTTGCTTGTGTTTGAGGGAAATTTGACAATGTTAAGTTCTAGTTAACCTGCAAAAAATATATAATCTCTTTAGCACGCTTTAGGTAGAGCTTCTTTGAAAGTCAGTTATTCAATGTCAAAGAGGCCAAACAAGAGAATCAAGAGTTGCACCAAAGGCATTGGCAGATTGATAATGGCTAATGGCACTTGGTGTTACACTTTTAGATACTGAGTTTGAGAGAAAATAACAGCTCTAAAAATCATTCCAAATAGAATTTTTAATTTTATCTATCTATTTAGATATGTATTGCTTTGACTTTGATATTGATTTCAATAGATTTTTACATTTTCTAAAAAAGTCATAGATTGTTCACTTTGACAGCCTAATAGTAATATCAGCTGAGTAACTGCCAACAGCTTTTTCCTGCTCCAAATTATTATATTGGCTGACCTTTGATTTTTACAACAACAGCAAAAATAAACAAGTTAAGTCAGTAAAAGATGTGTGATAAGAAGTATTGTCACTAACCATAGGAGCTTTTCTTCTCCTCAGGCGTGCTTTGAGAACTGGGAAAGAGGACTTTGCTGGTAGGACTCCCATTAGGCAAATCCACATCCAGCCTCGGGAGGGAGATGGCGTTCTTGATGATGGGAGAAACAGCCGGAGGTGGTGGCGACAAATCCTTGGCTCCTTCTCTGGGTCGGTTGTCTGAGCTTCTCCTGATCTGACGGATCGTCCTGGAGAAGAACGCTCCAATCTTGTTATCAGGGGTAGACACTGAATCTGTATCTCCGTTGTTTCCATTGGCTGTCCCACCGTGGTTACTGAGGAAGGAGGTGTCCCCAAACACATCACCTCCACGGCCCACGTGCATAGTGTGTCGAAAATCACCCAGAGGAGGGCTAATCATGTCCACAGTGAGATCACTTTTAAAACGACGTTTGCTGTGGGAGTGTGTGACCAGACCTTTTAGGCCTGAAAGCTTTTCCTGAAGATTCATGGTCACAGATGGTGACAGGATAAATATTTATTTAAAAAGACAAAAAAAAAAAGAAGTCTGGAATCAACTTTAATCCAACTGGATGGCAAAGCAGCAATCTATAGGCTTCTTCTGTGTGATTAATTTTTTTTTTCTGAAGTCCAAAGTATGAAGAAAAATTGCTTTATTCCAAGATCAGCTTTCTAAAGCTGAAAAATTAATCTCCAGGGCAGCATTGGCAAATAGTTCACTGGCTATTATCTCTGTTTATCATGTGCAGGCCAAATTCTGTCCCACTCTTTGTACCTTAATGTCATGCATAGCTGGCTGAATTAAACACACATAAATTGAGGAGAACACTATGCAGTTGTGTTCCTGGAACCAGCTGGGCTTGTTGGAATTTAGTAAGGTCACCTGGTTTCCCCTGCTTGCTTTTGGGCTTTGGCTTTGTTGAACATCAGCTCAGAAATAGGTCCAAGTCCAGCTGCAAACTGTTCTGTGGTTGCACCATGGAACCATCATCTATTGAGAGTAAAAACAGGCAAAAAAAACAATCCATCTTTAAAATGTAGACAAGGACTTATTAGGGTTTGAGGGCTGTTGAGAGAAATAGATGACATTTGCTGTATATTCTGTGGTGCTTGTAGTGAGGACTCAGTGAGAACCCAAACTCTTTCCTGTTTTCAATGCTGCATTTAGTTGTAACGTAACCTCACTGCATTTTGGACAGATCCATCTATCCACATGTTTTTAGGATTCCGGGTTCCAAAGGTCCGCTGGTCTGGAACCATCTAAATTTAGACCACAGTCACTCCTCTGTGCAACAAAACCAAAGTCTGCCTCTTGTCCATTAAAAAGGACATACTTTCAGGGAATTCCTGCTTCCATTTTGTCCTTCCTATCTGTCAGAAGGTTAGACAAAGTTCGTTTTCACTGGACAGAGACACTCTTACCACAGAGCACCAGCCCTCATTCAGCAGGCTTCTATTTGTTTATAAACAGGCAAAGGATGCTCTGCAAGATAGGACGAGACAACCAAAATTTCCTGATAAGAAAATTATAGTTTAGAAGTGCTGCTACTGCATGTGTAAGTCTATAATGAGGCCAGGCAAAAAAAGTTCTTTTTCTCATGTGTTGTTCTTTGCCAGCAGAGTAATGGATATCCAATTCTTAAATATTTTGATAGTATAAAGCAGCTTTGACAAGGACCTCTGGTTCTCTTTAAAAGCTTTCCACTGCAGCAGCTAAATGTCCCTGGGCCTCCCACACATGCACAGCCCCGTCTAACTTCATTAATGACCTGCTATGGTTCATGACATGGGGATTGCGTCAGGTCCAAGGCAGCCCTTCTAATTTGCTTCTGACCACAAGTCCCAGGCCCTCTGCTCCACTTCCCCCTGGGCTAGCGTTTAAAGAAGGGGCATCTGGGAGAGGAGAGGGAGGAGGCATGCCACATACCAGCGCCACACAGGGCTATATCGAAGCTCACAAATGGACACCAGGGACCAGTATACTGAGGTGTGATGTTGAATACGAGAGCCTGCAGGGACTTTGTGCAGATTCCTATGAACACCCCTCATGTGACAGGACACTTATGGTCTAAAACCCCCTGAAACCACAGTCTCAGATTAGAGGGGGAAATAACCAAATACAAATACATTACAACTGTACTTAAGTAGAATTTTCAGGTATTTGTACATTACTTCACAAGAGAGAGAGAGACGAGAAAATATAGCAAGATGTAACAAAACTATCAATTTGCAACTGCAATCTTATTTAACAAGATGAAACCATGTGACAAGACATTAAAAAAATTATATAAGATGAAAATAAAGCATGTAAAGAAACCACAATTTTTTCTTCCATAAATGTCAGAGCCTGCTCTTTTTTCTTTTACTTGAAAAAAAAAAAAACAGAGTTGACTCAATACTTCTACTTTTGTCCAAGTTTGTATCTCTACTTCTAGTGTTAATAAATTATGTACTTTTGCCACCTCTGTCTTAGACAGTAAGGTATTTATCATCTTCCATATATGAGAAAACATTTGTCTTGTGTATCAGGTTTAAGCAAGAAAAGCCTCAGTCTAATTGATAACTGGCAGTATTACAGGAATACATATGGGGCTGTTAATTATTGTGGCTGCGCTTACGGAAAGCTCAGGTGTTTAGACTTTGCCTGTAATCCTGTTAAAGACCTTTGACCACAGCCCAGAAGGGGTCGCCCCCTCAGACTCCTCTTATTACCCCGCCCCCCCGAAGGGGGAGGGCGAGGGTATTGTTTTCGGTTCGGTTTGTTTGTCTGTCTGTCTGTTTGTCTGTTGGTTGGTTTGTTTGTTTGTCTGTCTGTTTGTCTGTTGGTTGGTTTGTTTGTTTGTTTGTTAGCAACTTTACACAAAAACTACTGGACCGATTTACATGAAATTTTCAGGAAAGA
>JAPQRQ010000012.1:5390623-5410567 GCA_037367365.1 Apogon talboti
ATCAGTATCGGCGATACTAGCCCTGTATTTACTTGGTATCGGATCGATACCAAAATTCCCAGTATCGCCCACCCCTAGTAAATGTACTTCTTTTTCTCTATTCCTTTTCCTCATTTTTCCTTTTATTCCTTGTTCCTTTTTTCTCTTTGTCTCATATTGCATGCTTACACAATAAGCCTCTAACCATGTAATTTAGGGCCTTGTGTATGTGATAGGTAACATCAAAACATTATTGCATTCATTAGAAATTAAGTTTTAGCCCCAATTCAAATACAGTATACTGAGGATGTGTAAGTTTTCGTAACCTTTCTGATATTGGGATTGAATGGGTGTGATCAAAATGGAAATTTATTACATAATTAATTTCATAAACCAGTCACATACAGATCCCAGTCAGTTGCCCTACCCAAATCAACTAGCTAACATCAGCTCCTAATGCTAGCTACTAGATAACTCACTATCTGCTAATGTAACATTAAGCTATATGTCCGATGTAACTGAATAATTAGCATGTTGATAATTCAGTATATTAGAATGTATTTAAGGTTATCTGACTAGCCTACAAACTTTGGTAATACATTTAGCCCTTTTAGCTTGTTTCTACTGTTAGCTACTGAGTGCTAGCTAAGTATCCATCTACATAGATATTTGTCTACTAATGCAACACAAATGTTAAGCTATATATTGTATGTATAATACATAGAATAACTATCATGTTGATAATACAACATACTATGTTTAAAGTTATCTGAATAGCTTACACAATTTGCTAACATATTTAGCCCATTTACCTTGTCCGTATCAGTAGCTACTATTAGCAAAGTATCCATATAAATATTGTATGTAACTGGATAATTAGTGTGTTGGCAATTCAAATCTAGCCTAGTCATGGAGTAGCTTCTTTTTACAGTAGCTACTATCTGCTAGCTAATTACCAATCGAGCTGTCTCTCTGCTAAAGTAATGTCAAGCTATACGCTATATGTAATACCAATATGTACTGGACAATTAGCATGTTAACAATTCAGTATGTTATATGACTATATTTATATTTGTCTAACAAGCTGACACACTTTTCTAACACATTTATCCCTTGCCATGGTGTAGCTTGTCCCTACCATTACCTGTTAGCTAACTAAATCAGTTTCACTATAGTTTTACTATGCAAGATATCTATTTGCTAATGTAATTTATACATTATACATGACTACCTTATTAGTGTGTTATTAGAGTATGTTTAAGGTTATCTAACTAGTTAACATACTTGGCTAACACATTTAACCCAGTGATGGTGCAGCTATTAGGCCTATTAGTAAGATGCCACTCAAAACTGTACTAAACTTCCTCCAGCTCCATCATAGTGTAAACTGCAGAATGTGCCACTGAACTAGGTTTTCTGATGGTCATGAAAGTTTATTTTCTTTCTGATATTTGTGTGTGAAAGGGACACTGAACTTTGATTTCTCTATTTCAAACTATCACATGGTCATTTTTACAATTTCAAGCCAAATTAAAGCTTTCCTCTCTTACCCCATACTGCAGAACTGTTTTTACTTTGTTTTCAAATCAAATCAAATTTATATAGCGCCAAATCATAAGATAAGTTATCTCATGGCACTTTACATATAGAGCTGGTCGAAATCAGACTCTCAGTTTTGTCATCATTTATTTCCCAAATTTGATTTTAAGTGCCTTTTATGACATAAGGATACTTTACTTCACCAAAACACATACAGACAGACACATTTTCTTTTTGCATCAAGTTTAACAAAAATTGTTTACTCCGTTATAAATAGAATCAGTGATGGACTTTCAACTCCCAGTTCTTTCCCTCCCCTTTCTGTCTATCTCACTCCTTTTCCTCTCATGTCCTTCACTCACTAACCCCGCTAACCAGGTGAACAAACATACAAGATAAGGCCACATTTTTCAGGCTCACCCCTTTGACTTTAAATTACGTCCCTATTTTCGCCATCTATGCTCAGTCTCAATCCAAGCAAAACACAGCTACACTTCCTCCTTCGCCAAGAAAACATTTTCATGCTTCAACAAATATCCATACTCTCTGAGGCTCTGTGCTTCCTGTATCTGCTGGCAGTACTGATTTTGCCCTCTTTGTTGTTTCTTTTCTTTCAGTTTGCATGTCTTTGTACAGAAACTTATTCCTCCCTTCCTCTACTCGCACTCATACACATTCTCTGCTCTTAACAGGTCATTAAACTGAATTTGAAGCTGGGATTGAACCAAAACATCCATTTATTGCTCATTCCTTTCAACAGACAAAAAGTATATCATTGCTAAAATGAAATATCTATAAAAATTCAGAATTGGTGTATCTCTAACAGACATCATACAACTCAAGTGACTGCTACCACTCCATGCTTAAATTTCAAAGCAATCATTTATGCTACAACAATCTTTATGGCAAAAAAGATCTGATTTTGTTCATTGTGTTCCAATGGCTTTCACAATTTACCATGTCAGTACAAAATATCATAAAAGTGGGAAGTTTCAAGAAGACTGAGGAGTTTGGAGTCTAGCCAAAGGCAGGAACACTTTGCATTCATCTTTGCCAAGTTCCCATGCAGTCAGATTTCCTGCGTAACCTGGTTTCTTATAAGCATAAAAATGTACTTTGGATGACCACACAAATAAAACTGATGGGAGCTTTTGATATCTGATTTTTTTTAAATGTGAAAATCATGGTGGCCTTGCCAGAGAAACTGGCCAAACCCACATTCAGCATCCAGTTAAGTCTGTTTCTAAAGATTTGTGTCATAAACAAGCCAAGGCACTCTATAAGGAGTCATTTGTAAGGGCAGCTTGTTTCTCAACATCTGCTTTAAGGATTTACAAATGATCTGATCCAGTGACTCCATTGAGCATTTTTTTTATTAGTACCATTATGTTTTTAATTCAATATGTATTAAAATATATAAATTTAATAACATATTATGTTTCTGTCTAGAGCCCTTTGAACTTCCAATGTCCATAGTCTCCAAGTCAGTAAGTTTTGGATTCATTGTCTGTTAATGGTCTGGTTCATACAAGCTTCAGAGATTTTCACACTTCATTCTTGACATAAAATACACCAGAACGCCATTTTTTTGTGTCTTAAAGCCTGTGTGTGATGTTTAGTTACATCTAGCAGGGAAGTTACAGATTACAACCAAGTGAATACCCCACCACCACCTGGTGACCACAAATCTTCTCCACTCCTCGTATTAGCTCATCTCACCTCTACAGCTCCTTCAGCACTTCTGCTGGGTGAGAGCAAGGACCACAGATACTATTTCTAGAATCACCTTTGTTGAGGTTCAAAGCAGGTCAAAGCAATACTAAATCTAACAAAAAAGACATGCAGACATGCACATGTTGTAGTTCCAGAAATGTATGTGTCAAATCAAAAGTCACCTGAGCTGATACTGGTGATGTAAATGCAGCAAAAGACAGAAAAAAGGTCCTTGTTAGAGCTGTGTTTGTTTTGTCAGTAACTTTGGCCCACACTGAAGCACAGCTGTTGACAATGATGCACCTTAATGCTGGAAATCACCTACTATAAAACAGAAAATACAAGTGTACGTCTTATCTAAGCTGCTGTAAAATCATGGCACACTTGCAAAGAATACATATGGGGATGTCTGCCAAGTCATCATAGCGAATACTAAAACTAGTCTACTCACTATAGTCCACCTTTTCAGCCTTTATGTCTGTAGTTTATCAGATCAGATCATACCAAGAGGAAAGGTATGTGAAATCAAATGAGTATTTTTATTTGACAATGGCATTAAGCTTCAAAAATGTTTAAAAAAGGTTTTAATTTGTGAACTTTATCTTGATGTGATTGACTCCACTTAAGGAGCAACAGGCTATTAAAAACGTCATGAGAAAAGAGCATGCCTTCATTCTTAATCTTACCAGTTTAAGGTGAAAATATAAAAGTAATATTGTAGCTTAAAGGCTAAAATATTTAAGGTTTTCATTGGAGTTGGTGTAAAGATACCAAGAGTTTGATTTGTTACTTCTAATGCAATCATTCATTAATCTCCTTGATTACTAAACATTAGTATTAGTACTATTAGTAATTAGTATTGGTAGGCCCCATCTCCTAGTCCTCTGCCAGGGGGGTTGTGTCATGTTTGATGAGTGAGCTGTGACCATTTGCTGATGTCTGACAGTGACAAAGCAGTTTTCACAACAGCATCATGTGTGACTGAAAAAAAAAAAAAATACTAGGGAATCCTATGGCGTGAAAACAAATACAGCAGCCGGATGCAGACTTCGCACATCTGCAACTGACCCTTTCCTGGTTGGTTACGTCAATGACACCTAAAGGTCACAACAGGTCCCGCTCAGAGGAATGTAAGACTCAGGTACAAAAAAAAAGAAAAAGAAAAAGGAGAGAGAGAAAAGAGAAACTACAGAGAACATCTCATGTAATTTACTTCATAGACTCTAAAACATAGTGTGTTATTACTGTAAATCATCAGAAGGGAATGTACAGGAAGCATATTACATACATATGTTGATCATCTGCTGCACACACGTACTTAGAAGTATCAAAGCATTTATTCAAGAAGGATGTACTGCACTCCTACAGACTGGGAAAATTACAGGGCTAGGGAAACATGAAAAAGTTACAAACAGGAGAGACTGCAGTTCATAGTGTATGATAGTTTATTGGATTCTAGTGTTATTATCATTACAGCAGCCTGGCTTTTTATTGATCATTACTGTGGATGTTTGTTTATTGATGGGCTTTAGCGGGCCAACGTGCTCTCATATCAATGTGTCTGTGTGTGTGTGTGGTATGTCAGAGGGTGGCCTCCTTCATGTCCCGCTGGCAGGCTGCAGAGGTCAAAAGGCCACTGACCCTCCAACCACCACCCACCCCATGTGTTGCGAGTCCATCTCTGTGCTGCCTGTGTTTGTCTCCCTAATTAAAACACTTCAAGGCCATGAACATCAACCCTGTCACATCACGGAACACAAGCACATCTTGGCAATCTCAGTGACATGTATGAAAATTGATAGGTTAGGTCATGTAACAGTTGTAATTACAAGGCAGAGTGATAAAAATCAAAGCAATGCCAGAGTTTGTTCTGACCTAAACTTCAGTGCAGAAACAGAAAACATATATCACTGCTGCTGTTGCTGCTGAATATAAATATGCTGCTGAGCAGATTGAGTTTCATGTCAGAGATCTGAGGAAAGCCTCACAAACCACTCAAACAGTAACTTCATACACATGGCCATTAACACTGTCTGATAACGGCTTAGTTATAGTCAACATTTTTACAAGTCCTAATGGTAGGACTTTATCTGAAACAGGGTTTGCTTTCTTTTTGGGAATACCAGAGAACATTTACTGCCATCTAATAATGTCATTATATTTGAAGCTTTAAAAAAAATCTATACAAATGAAACGACTTGAAAAGAAAACAAAAAGTTTTTATACATAGTTATTCCCACACCAAATAATAATCATAGATGGTAATTTAGAGATATAGATGTCATTAAAATGTAATTTATAGAAAGGTTATACATTTATTACAGAGATATTAGAGGATATAGACTATATAAGCTATACAAAGATGTAGATGTAGAGGTAAGCTTCACATCTTACTATGTTCCACAGAGCAGTAGCTGCTAAATTTTCATCATTCAGATTATTGAAGTGCGTTAACTTGCCAGTGAGGAACCTATTATAAACCCAGTCCATGTCTGTCCGAAGGTTATTAAAAGTGATTCCACTCAAACATAAACTCACCTCAGTGATTTCAGCGCGAACACACGGAGACAAGCGGATTCCGGTTTAGTGATCTGTCTAACAGAAACACAGGGTACAGAGGGTATGGTCCAAGAGAGTCGGCGGTGCAGCCGGACTGTCCCGCTGGAGCGCCGGGTCTGAGCAGCGGGGCAGCGCCGAGCCCCGAGGAAAGGGGCGGGCCGTGGACCAAGAACCAGGCGGAGGACACACACACACACACACACACACACACACACATACAGCATACATACAGTGTATGTACACACTAGAGGCTCCTGCGGAGGTTCAGACTTCGACTTGATGCCTCTCTGCAACGACTCAGTGTCAGAGACTTATCAATAAGACAGCGTGTAGGAAAATGAAGGTGACTGACAGATGACGTAGGAGGCGCTCTAACGGGACTTCTGGCTCCATTATGTAGCAGTCTAATTTTGTGGAGCTCCATCTTTACATTTTAGTAGGACATAAAGACCTAGTATTTTTGAATGTCAAAACCATTGAACATTTCAGTTCTGTTATAGATGCGTCCAGACATTTTTATAAGAAGTCAGCCTCTTGCATTAGGTTTAAACAGAATTTCTTAAAATTTAGGTTAAACTTTCACATGCACCATAGATTTTATGAGTAATTCATGGATAGCCCCCTAGTGTCTGAAGTGCTATTTTGAAATTAGCTTACTGCTACTCTATGATTTGTCCAGCACCATCTTAGTGTTTAGGAGCCAGAAGTGACCATATTTGGACAAAAAGGGGCAGACCTACAGGAACCTAAAAGGTCAGAGGTGAACTAATGTTAATACTAGCTCAATAACCCAGCAAAACATTATCAAACAATGTACAACAAAGTCTATGGGAACCAGGTCTTTTTGAAGCCAACCCCAGAGGCCATCAGCTGTTTCAAAAACTACATATTGGTGTGTTTTCATTATCTTAGAATGACCCATTTATATTTATAGGTGTGGCTTTTCATTTATATTTCTCTTGCCGTAGCCCAGATAGGCCTTTTGCCTTTTTACAACCCAGATGGCAGGGGAAGATGAGGCAAAGAGTAGCCAGTACATCTTGCACAATGCACCTATGAATGTTGATTTAAACAGTTATTCAGTTATTAATGTAGGTAGCTATCTTCCCAAATTGTCACTATTTATTCCTTTAAAACCACCCAGCTCTGGTCAAGTGCTGTTTATTAGATTGTGTCAGATGAACATCAGCTGACTGTCAGTTTTAAGGAAAGACATAATTACGAAATAGTTTCATTATGATTCACTTGCCTTAATGACAAAGAAGTAATCATTATTTAACATAACTAAAATTAAATCCACATGTAACAGTGGCTCTGGTCTTCGCTGGTGTGTTTTGCGTTTCTTAAACTACCCAGAAAACACTGGATATAATCTAGTGCAGACCCACTCTGGAGAATTAATAAGGCAATAAAGTGTTTGATCACTGACTGCTGCCAAATTTCAGCCAGCACTCAGAGAACAACAGGCGTCAGAGGTGTAGACCCCATAAAGTCTATATGTCAGTGGTCCCACGCTGACCGGCCCAACAGGAAACAGAGCCTTATCAACAGGAACAGAAACATCCTCACCCCCTCCTCAAAGGCTTGTAATGGTCCTGTTAGTCATTACAGGTCCCAAGACCTGTAAGTCTGCCAGTATACATCATACCCAGTGACACTACGACTGCTGTCACCTTCAGTGAGCTGACACTTTACTGCTGCCGTCACATCTGTCCTAGCACACACACAAGCTCAGGCGCTCACATTTAGGCAAGCGGAAGTAAACACAATCACACACAATCTGGAAAGCCACCATGCACTCAGACAACACCCTTCCTCATCTCACAAAGGTTTAAGTGGTCGCACATGTTTTCAAAGTAAAAAAAAAAAGTCTTATAAATATTTAAGTGTATTTGAACACACATAACAGGACATCTCAGATTTCAGTGGACATCTCTCTGACTTACTTCCATCATTAATAAAGTGCGATATCAGAATACCAAGAGAATAGCTCGGTTCTTTGGTCAGACATTTGTGGTTTCCAATTTTTGAATAAAAGTCTGCTGTAGTTGTGCTTAAGAAGTCCATCAGAGGATTCTAGTGTGATGTCTTTCACTGTGTGTTAGTGGACTTACATAGTACACTGTATACATAGTGTGCTTACTTGCAAAGTTGATGTTGAATTAAACTAAACTAGCCTTTAATCAGAACTGGTAATGGCAATGTAACCATCATAATCTCTGCTTTTTGATGGTTAATCAGTGGAACATTACTGGCTGCCTGAATATCTGCCATTCCACAGATAAGATAAAGACAGACTTTACTGATTCCTGAGGCCGGCAGTAGGCATGGGCAGGGGTGGGCTCAGCACACCTAAATTTCTTAAGGGAAAGGTTTATCCAATAGAAAAATATAACAGACTATACTACAATTGGGTCTTATTTGTAATTGGGTGGGCAGCCTACAGCCCTCCCTACTGCCTTCTTTTTGTATAAATTCTGGCCACAGTGAGAATAATTTATTTTATTAGTATTTTATTAGTATTTAGTATTATTTTTTTAGGCTCATCCAATGAAAAGAAATATGCATGGAAGACTTTTAAAATCATTTTTATTTTATATTATATGCCATTCAGCTACAATTGAATTTCCCGTTGGGGATCAATAAAGTGACTCTTATTCTTAAATAAACTCCCAAACCACTTCTTTTTTGTGCCATCAGGATTGTCAGCCTTCAGGCCACTATTCAGCTTTGCTATCATCTGTACATACCAAACAAGTTGCCCACCTGTTATTTCAACCAGCCCACCCTAATATGACAGGGTAGAATCGGCCCTTTTGATTCCTGGAGGAAATTCACTTTTTTCATCTGCTCAAGGTAAAGAAATATAGAAAGCCAAATAAAAAAAATAGAATAAATAATAATCACTTCATTTGCTCTTCTGGTTTGTCAAAAAAAGATGAAGAGGATGCCAGTTGTTCAGGATGCCCCTTACCCAGAGTGCATTTCTCTATTACAGTCTCCAGTGACTTCAGTGTCTCTCCAGAAACATTATCTATTTGTTCATCAGCTGTTGCATTATTTATACAAACTTGTATGTCTCTTTGTGATAGAAATTTTTTTAGTGACTGTGATCACACCATTTCCCATCCCTCCCTTTAGCTACACAGCAAAAATGGTGATCGATGAGGGAGAGACATGTCCAGTATTCCACATTCTACTTATTGGCTGTTTGTTGTCTACATCCAGGTACCTACAGTGCACTGCATTTTGCCACAACTGACACAGTGAATTCTCTTGCACACTCAAAATAGTAATTACACAAGTATGCAATTTCAAACATAGGCTTAAACTTAACTACAACAGCTAATGTAAGAATTCAGTTGCAGTGGATTAATGTGGTTAGATTATGTAAAGTTCACATGACCACTATCAAATACAGCTGTCAAATATTGGTAACTGACATTTCAGGCAAATGTTGTATATGATGCTGTTAACTGATGTGTTTGGAGTTTTCAGTCAGGATTAGTTTTGCGAGTGTCACCCCTCACTACTCCATATAATATATGGACATAATATGGACAGTTGTTTCCAGAAGTCCAAGGTGCCAACAGCCAACCAAACCCAAAATTAATAATAAACGCAGTAATATCTCAATTTTAGGAAACACATTTTTATGAAATTCTAGTTTTTTTTACACTTAATTGGTTATGACTTATGTACAACAATTTCCCTCAAAATATGGTGTTAATCCTGTGATGTGATACATTTCTCAACTAGCAATGCTGACTAAATGTAAAACAATCAGTGTTTGTTAGGAAAAAACCATGAAGCTGTATGTTTTTGATGGCTTTATTTTTATTTTTTTTACAATTGTGAGTGCATCTACTAACTCAATGCTTTGTGTTTTATGGTTGAATGTGCTTTAACTACAGATGCTGTTTAATACACATTTTAAATCTGTATATATAGCACTGGGGAGAATCTGAGGATTACTGACTGTGTGTGCATTCCTGGCCTGTGTGTGTCAAAACAGCAAGTACGTATTTGGTCTGTCTTGTCTCCTGCCCTCATGACTCCTACTCGGACAAGAAGCTCTGACACAGTCCAGCATCAGCAAACATTCAATAATGTCAATGCATTCATTAGGCAACATTAATTTTTTATCCTTTATTTTACCAGGAGGATAGTTTCTTATTTACAAAGTTAATCTGGCACATGCGATACAACACTGGAAAGGTGAAGGGAGATAAGACAGAATGACTTAGTTGTGATAAAATCAGAACAAACAAATTAAATATAACTATGTGCCTCTGAAGAAAGGATAATGATTCTCTGAATAGATTAGATGCAATAATAAATAAATGTTTAACTTTTTAACTTGATATATTATCAATGCGTAATGAGGATTTTATGGACCTGAACACAGGCCCAGAGAAACATTAAATGAGGTTTCAACTGATCTTTATTTTACAGAGCAAGGAATAAATGACAGTAGAGAGGAAGAATCTTTCGAAAGATGACAGAAACAAGAGGATGAGGGACTGGAAGAGGGCCCACCTGGTAGACACAATCTGCCCATATGTTGTCTTAAATTCACCCAAAAAAGTTGTGGGAACCTATTGTATCAAAAAGGTGTCACAGACCAAAATTCTTCTGGAAGCAACTGAACAGATCTACAGCCAACCACAGCAATAACATGTGACAAATGGAGCACAGTTGTATATTAAACTAACAAACACCTGTTGGAAATATAAGAACACATCTTTCTTGTCAGTTAAGGCTGTAAGTTGAATCAGATTTGGTGGTTCAATATTGGGCTTTGCTCTTTTTTAAATGAATGTTTTTCTTATTTTGCAATCAGAACATCTATTGATTCAACCTTCAGTCATGTATTTTTTATATGTAAATATCACCTTTCTATCCATCAAACATGCAAATTGTTCAATGACTCTAATGCTAAAGTCAGGCATGTCCTGGAAAAGTGTCTTTTCCACTGATATTATGGCCAGTGCATTCATATCACGGGTGAAGGTAGTGTAGGTAGATTGCATGGCATTAAAAAAAATATCAATGTAAGAGCTGCAACAAATCAATCTCATGCTGGCAATCAACCCCCCCCCCCCAACTGAAGCCAGCTGTGTGAAACACTGAACTATCTAGCCACTTAACTGTAACCCAGTAGTATTACTTACAGACCTATTCATTGATTCCATTTCTGAGGAAGGTCTTTATTCTTTTTGGGAGGTAACGTGAGTGGTGCTTGGGCGCAATTTTTTGTGCCCTGAGGCTCTCCTATCTCTTGTATTGGAGGGGGTCTAATGCACATGCACCATTTATAATGAGTGTATTATAGTAAATGGAGTCAAGTTCCAACATTTTAACAGTATTATGCCTGTTACTAAATGTTTTGTGCCTTTGTAAATCTCATCTGTAATGCAAATGTATAAATGATCATTTGAGGCATGATATTGTTAAAATTGTACTTATCTTTCTTTGGAAATTTCAGATTAATTGTAAACTTATGGAGTTGAGTGACAAAGTCTATTCAGAACATAAGGTTGATATACATATATGCTATTCACATACATATCAGGGGCTTGTACATAATTCATATTACTGTGCTCAACTACAATAAAAAAAGAAGACTCGTACTTGGGCAAAGGAATGGTAGACTTTCATTTGCAAAAATCTAATAATTCAATGATTAATGACAGTCACATCAAACCTAAACAGACTTGTCTCAAAGCAGGAGGACATTTGTAGTCAGCTTAACTGATTCTAAACTGAATAGAAAACAGTTTTACTGGGAGTCGTTCCCAGGCCATCATAGCCTTTTGGGGACAGACGTGATTCTAATATTCTGTGTCCGAATGTCCAGGTTAATTCCTCTTAATTTTCATTCAGTCAACCTGATTATTGTCAAGCTTGATTGCTTGAGTGAATGTAACAGAGCAAAGTCTCTAGACCAGGAAGTGACGGCAAACTGGTCAAAGAAAGTGGTGTAGGTACATAGGTGAGTGTTGCTGTGGATCACATCAGGACACATCAGGAACAGAGTGAAGACTCATCTGGCCAGTCTGGAAGACAGTCCACAGGGAAATTAATCAGTAGGGAAACACTCTACACAAAAGGCCTGTAGGTAGCTGGATTGGTTGAACTGGAATTGGTTTGGAAGGAGAACTTTAGTGTTGTCATCAATACAGGCAGGAGACAGGTCAGGAAGTTAGTCTGGTAGGTAACAGGAAAACATCTAGAAACCGGCAGAACTTGACAACCGTGGGATCAGGAAGACAACAACAAGGTGGGAGAGTTTGACACTGAATTAGACAACAAAACAGTCTGGCAAGGTTGGGTAGTGGAGAGCAGGCTTTTATGCTGTTACTCGTTTGCAGATGTGAAGCTGGTGAGTGGGAACGAGGACTGGAGGCAGCCTGGTTACAACCAGCAGGTAAAGCACTCTATAAACTGTGAGATTTCAGTCATAAATCTGTTGCCAGCTACACTGCACAGCTTGGCTTTAATAAATTGGATACAGAATCTGTGCAGACTGTGGAATGATTACATCTACTGAATTTCAGCGTGCAATGCAAGTCATTGTAGGAGTTTTTGACATCATTAGCGTACATACCCTATCTGCACCATTACAGTGATAAACAATAAGCTAAACTATAGGATTCATTAATACAATAGTGTGTTTATGTGTACAGGGAAAAAAATCTAAAGATTACAAGGAGACTGTGGATCCAATAATGAAGAAAAAGCCAACTTTGGATGCCAACTTTGTGTCTCGGTCCGCATGACTGCTGACCCCTCCCTCGGCAATCAGACACACCTGCTGCGTGCTACACAGCTGCAGCACCTTACCGTCAGGAGACCATACATATAAGGGTCTCTTCTGCAGCTGTGTGGCGCCAGATTATTACACCTCATACCTCTCACTTCTCCCAGACCATCATGGACTTCCCGGACTCTGTTCTCCTCAATCCTGTCACCCAGACACTTGAGTTTCCACCGTAAGGTTTTTGTGTTTGTTTAGTTCTCGTGTTATGTTTCTGTTAAATAAACACTGTTTTTCACTTCAACACTGTGCATGTGAGTCCATTCATTCACTCACACTTTGCACATCAAAGTAAACTTGATCTTAATATTTTTATACATATCTCATTGACTAGTGTATTATTTCATGCTGAACTGCTAGTGGTTGTTAAATAGGCATACTTCTCTGACATATGTGGACGTCTGTGAACCTCTCTCACTGTACAGTATAGGACCAATGTCAAAGAGACTGTGACATTTTCCCATCTTTTGCTGGGACAGACCAAATTGAATAGTTTATTGTGGCCTCCATTAAGAGAGGCAAAATAACATTTAACACAGATTCAGATTTTTTCCCCCTGACAATATCCTTCTGTAACTTAATGTGATTGGTCTAAAAGTCGAAACCATGTAAAAAGTGTTGTCACACTGTAAATTAACTTACCACCACCAACAAGACTGGTTAAAAATTGGTTTTGGCTAAATGGTCCAGACTTAAAGATGGTGTGAAAGCAGTCTTAATCACTTGCACCACCCTTACTCCGCTCTGATGACGGATTGTTTAAGTAATCACTGATTTTCTTGTGCTTTTGGATGGCTGCTATCTTTGCTGATATGTTATCTGCATTAAGTCAGCACTTCTGTCTGCATTTTCAAGACACGGTAACATGTTTAGGGGCTTATTCAGAGGCTGATAGCCTGTGAAACACTGTAGCACACACTTAACTTTGATTTTACTTCACTTCCCTGTAACTGTATTTACTTTCCAGTTCTCGCATATCTTAACTAAGCCACTTTGTGACTCATGTATTTTAATCACTGTTTGACTTGTGTTGACTTCACACTCCAGCAGATTTATAGTGTTTGAACCTGTTCTTTGTCCTGCTGATCTTTACCACCGCGAGCCTTAGAACCAAAATATTATTCCTGCATATCTGCTGAAACTGTCATTTGTTTTTTCTTGTTTTTGATAACTAGTTTCCCAAGCATCTTGTCTCTCTTTCGCTTCCCCTTTAATTATTTTTACACGATCTCAAATCCTTCACAAGTCCATCTCACTGTTCCTGTCTCGCCCTCCCCTCTCTTTCTCCTTGTCTTTCTCCCAGGCTGTTCTTGCATCCTTTTCTTTCTCCCGTTCACTCCATCCCAAGATAAACAACCTCTGTTCTGAAGCATGTCAGCTATTTGTTAAAAAAAGCTCACAAGTTTTTGGATGCCGTTCAGAGCTTGGTCCCTGAAGGGAGGCAAGATTACAAATTTAGTGCTTTTTCACAATCTCTCCCTCTGTTTTTCATTTTTCTTGGTCTACGCTGCTTTTTTTTTCCCCTCTGAGTCTCTCACGAACTTAACATATCTCTTCGGTCAGTTCAGAAACAAGGTGATTCCCACATTTGTGAGTTTTGTTGCCCTGCCACATTTCAGGTTGGCCCTCCTGTCTAACCCACTTTGACTGTATGGACTTTTTAAATTCCCCTAAAGTTCATTTAACACAGATTTATTCCGTGTTGAGAACTTTAATCATTATTCTCTGAGCAAGCCACAAGGGAAGAACCAGACACTAGTTCTCATGCCTCTGGGCAGCCGGTGTCAAGTGCCTTGGAGAAAAACATTCACTCACTAAAAAAAGCAACTTTGCTGCAAAACACTCCCAATTTAGTATTATCTTAGCGCTTATTTGTTTGGAAAAGCAGGACATATCTCTGATAACAATGATGCATGTTAAGTGTGAGATTAGAAATAAATAAATAAATAAATTATAAAACAAAGTTCCTTGGTTTTTGGTTCATACACTTTTCCATGTGTGGTCTGGCCAGAGTTGTATAACCAAAACATAATGTGCTGCGCACTAAGACCCTTCAGCCAGAATGGAGCTATTTTCAACAGGCTTATGCTCCATGCTGTTCCTTTACTTTCTTGGTAAATTCCACTGGCATTTTCAGTTGAATATCCTCTCAGCTGGCATGTCTGTTTCTGCACATGACATTTGACACCTTGGCAAAGTGGCCCTATTGTTTATCTGTTGCTAGGTAACCCACTTCAAGGGAATTATATGTTGTTGCTGAAAAGACATGTCACCATTTGACCTTGTAAATGTAGCTCAATTTCACCCATTTTCAATAGGCTTCTGCTCCATGCCCAGATGCATCTACAGTATAAATTTGGTGCAGATATCTCAGTGCATTCTTCAGATAATGTCGTTAGGTTGTTGAACGGACAGA
This sequence comes from Apogon talboti, assembly GCA_037367365.1. Lineage (NCBI taxonomy): Eukaryota > Metazoa > Chordata > Actinopteri > Kurtiformes > Apogonidae > Apogon > Apogon talboti. Next base: position 5,405,650 of record JAPQRQ010000012.1, read on the forward strand.
CAGACAGACGGACAGACAGATGACCAAACGATTACAATACCCTCGGCCGAGGGGTAATAATAATAAAAACCTGTTGTTAATGAAACATTTTTTAAATTTGATTATGTTTGTTGAGCTTTAACTACAAATGTAATGATTATAGTATTAAACTTGTTAGCACTTGTATATGCTGTTTTTTCATCTACATTCGTCTGCCAAATGTTAAGTAACACTGAATAAATGTTAACAGATGATTGTTTTAGAATAACAAAATTAGTAGAACATTTAATTATTGCACATTTTCATATGATTTCCAGGATCATATCTCTGTTATTTCCGCCTTCAGAGATACATTCCAGCTACTATGTGATGCATATACACAGGAAAATAAATGCAGATTATGGTCCAGGTGCATTCATGTTGCCCATTTTTGAGTACAAGAACTAAGTAGTGGAATGTGCTTAAATGCTTGGGTGTGGGGGTCGAGAATGTGGCATTCTGTGGGTGAGATAAATATAAATCATTGAAAGTACTCCCCTACTTTTTGGTTATGTACATTTCCATGTTTGTTTTGAAAAATGTGTTTGTTTGTATGGCTGGAACATACTTTTTCATTCAACATTTATATATGTTTCATATTTGTTAATCACAGTCATGTTTGTTATTATAATTGGTAACCAGTGATAAATAACTACTTCATATAACCTCCTAAGACCCAGGAGCCCCACAGGTTTTTGAGTTTTGGCTTTTTTTTAATTAAATAATTGCTTACATTGGAAGCATCATGATGCAACAGTTTTTTCAGATGCATTCTTAAAACGTTTTATAGAATGTCATTTGCGTTGGACAGTTGTTTCTTTTTTTTGTATAAAGCTGTGAAGTTCTTGTCCTCATATGTGGACAGTAGGTCCTAGGAGGATAATGGTGTTTTGTAAATAAATATTCAGAGTGTAATATTTAGTGACATCTGGTACTGAAAACCTCTTCACCTTCGCATACACAAAAAAGACTTTGGACCTTCACTAGAGGTAGCTTTTTTATTTAAGGTGATATTAAAACCCTTTAACGTACTTAAACAAAGGTGAAAGTTATGCACCTTAATGCTGAATGTCGCTTGCTATGAAACTAAAACAGAAGAAGCCCAAGCCTGCTCTGAGGTACTATAAAAACATGGTAGTGTAACGTGATGGACTCCATGAAGAGCGGTCTCTCCCTCTGTAGATGAACAGGTCCATGTTGGTAATCTAAGATATACAGGGTGTCCATAAAGTCTCTTTACTATTTAACAAATTTATTACAAACACAAATGAATAGACAAATCTGTGGAAATTATTCCAAAATGAATAGTAGCTACTGAAGTTTTTTTTTTCCTCATTTAATACACCTCTATATGGGACCCATTAGTTGCATGAAGCATATCAAGGTGGTACTGGATTTCTTGCCGTGTTCGCTGTATCAGCCTCATCAATGGTGTCAATGGCATCAGTGATCTTTTGCTTCAGGTCATTGATATCCCATATCTTTGTTCGATACATGATATCTTTAACATAATTCCATAGAAAGAAATCCAGGGGAGTGATAAATCTGGTGAACAAGCTGGCCAGGAAATTGGACCATCTCTTCCAATCTACCGGCCTGAAAATGTTGGATTTAGGAACCCACCAACATGCAGTCCCCAATGTGGTGGTGCACCATCTACCTGGAAAATGATGGTTGGTTGAAGGTCATCCAGTTGTGGTGCCACATATTCAGTCAAAAGGTCAAGGTAAACATTTGCAGTTATTGATCTCTCGTTGAAGAAAAATGGGCCAGTTATTCCATTGATCACCCTGTATACTAATGAAAACATAATTATTATTTCCACTTAATCCCATGGATGGTCACAGGCTAGCTGGAGCCAATCCCAGTTTACAGCTAACTCTAACCTACTCATTTACAGGACTGACATGTAGAGTCAAACAACCATTCACTCTCTCACTTGAAGTTGATTTAAAGTCATCAGGTAACCTATGAAAGTGCATGTCTTGTGACTGTGGGAGGAGTAAGTATGTAGAGAGAACCCACGCATTCACCTTAGATAATCTGTGCTGGTTTCGAGGACCACCCTGTGCTGAGGTGACAGTACTAACCATTGCACCATCGCTCATGAAGTTTTGGAATTAGATCCTCCTAAATTATATCAAAACATGATCAAATGTAATAACTTAGATGATTTGATGGCAGGACACATTCACCATGGCATCCTTCAAGTCATCTGAAGTTTCTACAATTTTTTTATGCCACAAAAGTCAGTCATTTTTTTTAATAACATCTGTAGAGCCTGATGATTCCTGTCCAATCTTTATTCTCTCTATCAAACTGATGGTTGTTGAAGAAACTAGTAGCTGCTCTCTGTATCATTTAGGGTTAAAGAACTTGTTAGAGCTAAAACATATTAATCACTGCAGTAATTATCTAATGGAAGGATCTGAACTATTTACTTAACCCTCTCTCTTTAAGCCCAACTACCATCATCTAGAGCTTGGGGGTTTCTACCTATTAAAAGGAAGTTTTTCCTCCCCACTATCTGTTTGCTCCTGGAGGAGCAACCCAACACTGTTGGGTGTCTGTGAATTGGCTTAAGAGTCTGGTTTAGACTAGCTCTAAATGTTAAGTTTCCTGCGATGTGGTGGTATATAAATAAAATTTGATTGACTGACCTAGTTAAATCCAGGTGGGGACTTTTTTGGCCAAGCTGTGTATTATTAACAGGATAACTAGTATTCTGTAACCTATTACATTTCAGAAGTAACCTTCCCAAACCTGTTGCTGACATGCCAGCTATGCCAGATGTTGTCACACTCTTATATCTTGTGACAAACACACAGCCTCTGAGATGTGGTTCCTTTTATATCCCAGCAGTACACACACACACGCACACACACACACCCTAACACACACACGCACACACACACACACACACACACATATGCACAACAGCACAGTGGCTGTGTTTAGACTAGGACACCATTACTATATAGAGTAACATGGAAACAGTGCGAGAAAAGTAGGAGGAGGGCAAAGCGAGATATAGAAAAAGACGTCTCGATTCACGGGCCAAACTGACCCATTGATTGTTTTTAGCATCCAGTCCATTCCCTTATGTCACCAGTGGTAACTATAATAAGTATGCATGTGCTGACAAACAACAGCGTTTGCGGTGCTTCTCAACCACTTGCAATTTATATTGTCTTGAAACTTGTTTTCAGGACTTGACGAATTTGTCTGTGGTTTGTTGCCTCAGTGTATCTTCTGGAAGAGAGAACATTCAGCCGTAATCTTTGTGCGTCACTGATGTTGTGTGCTGCCGCTGCTGGCATGTTTTCCTCAGGAAATAGTTTGTTCATGAAACATGTGCATTGGTGGTACTTTTACTCTAAGGGCCTACTTACTTTAAGTGTCAATTTTATGACCTTGTACTTGATTATTTCACTTTATTTTCTAACTTTACACTTTATGTACTGCCCAATTTTCATAGCGTCCATAATTTGAGGACACTGCTAAAGTGTATTTTATTATTTTTCACCAGACAATGACATTAAAAAAATGACCACTCTATTCCTTCATTTACTGAACTGCTTAACCTAACGGCTTATTCCAGCTACCTTCGGATGAAGGTGGGGTACACCATGTATGTGTCAGAAGTTCATTGCAGGGCTGATATATAGAGACGAAGTTTGGACAATTTAGACTGATCAATTAATCTGCAAAGGTGTACGTCTTTGGACGGTGGGAGGAAGGCAGAGTACCCAGAGAAAACCCAAACAGACAGGGTGAGAACATGCCAACTCTAACCAGTGGCTGGTGAACCCAGCCCCTTCTTGCTGTGTTATCCACTTCACCACCTGCTATTGTACTTTTTCGTATTTTCAACCTTATTGTGTTGACAGAACAAGACTGCACTTGAAAATCCCATTGCAGTGTGACATGTAATTTGTGTGTTCTGTGTTTGAAAGCCAATCATCTGGACCAATATGTGTAACAGATTGATCCAACAGACAAAAATGACAGTCTTAATGTGGAGTTTTGGAGGAACATTTAGGAACAGCAAGGAATATTTATTGAATTACATAATGTTGAACAAATTAAGACTTTTATGTATCTTTGTTGTTTTGTTTGCCATTTTGTTTTTTGTATAGCCATGGCAGAAGTTTACACACTGGTATTCTACAGTAAAATACACCTGTTTTCCTTCTATGAGAATCAGAGATAATCTTAATTTTTTGTACAGCTCTGATTCATTCCAAATAGTTGGGAAGAATTAAAAATTACCTACAAATTGATTCTTTTTTTTTCAAGATTTAAACACAGCTGTAAAATACAACTTATAATTAAATTCAGCTGTAATGATAAAGCAGTGTGACTTTCATCACAATTTTTCTTTTTTAATTTGTAAAACCCCAGTGATATCCTAATTATCACTAATTCATTAGTCTTTCTGTGCTTATGCACCTGAATCACTTCCCTCATGGTGAACAACTTTGAAGATGACTCTATCATAAACACAGTCCGCTTGTTTACATAATAAACCGAAACATCACTTGGGCCTGTTTCGGAAATTTTGTCACAAAGTGCATTGTGGGAATAGAAATTCCATGCAGCAGCAATTTTGCTGTCTCCTCGTGAGAGCTGAACAACAAATGTAGCCATTACCTCCATCCACCAACTATATTCATTCTTTAAAACAACCCTGGTGGACAGTATAATTTTACATTGTAGCTATCTAGCTTGTTTTTTTGCCAAATCTGTGAGAAACCGCTTTCGCTTCCCACAATGCACTTGGTGACAAAATTTCCGAAAAGGCCCAAGTGACATTTGGATTAGTGATAATTAGGCTATCACTCGAGTTTTACAAATTTGAAAAAAAGTTGTGATGAAAGTCATATGCCGCTTTAACCAA
>JAPQRQ010000012.1:5427253-5437424 GCA_037367365.1 Apogon talboti
GAGGTGTGTTGTGGTTTTTGGCGCTGAAATAAAGACAGACTTACCTACAGCTCCGGTCTTCTTTGTAACCTGCCACAACTAAATATTAAAGTAAATGTTAAGACTTGTTATTCAATTCTGCAAATCAACTCATATTTGATTATTTACTATGACAATATCCTTTTTTCAAAGATTACATTCTGATAAGAGAGAAAATTTACACTTGTAACTGGTATCATTAAAAATAGCTTCATCCCATGTAAGTGTATCGTTTTCAGGCTTTGGAACTGTACTAAAGATAAAAAGGAATGACCTCCTGGGCTAACTCAGTAGAAAAGACCCATCATTAATGTGATCTGTATTACCTGTGTACCTTTACAAGCTAAAATGCTAGCAGTGAAATTGGTCAAACACAATAATGTAGTAGGAGTCCAAGGCCCAGTTTAACTAATCAATCACCTCCACTGTTAAAGGTTCAGTGTGTGAGACTGTAACTGCCTTTTTTGTAGACTAACGGGTCTATATAACATCTCACTAACTAGACTTTTAGACTTTCTTTGTATTTAATAAAGTAGGTTATTTTCTCCCTGAAAGACAGCTTCTTTGTAATTGTGGTTAATAGGTTCTACTAAAAAGTTTATCAAATGACTTCAAATGACTGTCAAATGAACCGTATGCAGTACTTGAAGAATTTCATCATTTTAACTAAACAGGAATCTAGCATTTAGCATTAGCTCAGCTCTGACCCCTCAAGCTCCCGTAGCTCTGCCTATTTTATCCAGATATGGTTACTTCCAAAAAGCCAACATGACAATGAACTATAGCAAACCAGGGGCTACAAAACAGTAGTTCAGAAACCCATGGGTGATGTCACAGTTCCTCCGTCCAATAATTATATACAGTCTATGGGTGAAACTCACCATGTTAATTCTAACTGACTGTGTAAATAGTGTTATAGTAAATACCATTAACATACCTATGTAAATGTCAAGTATGTAAAATGAGTATTAAGAGATACAGTGGTTATACAGTCTATCATGACATGTCAGAATAGCTGACTTAAAATATTCAGACCTGAGGGGTGGGAAAACAACAACTATTCAGTGTTTTTTTTCTATATCTTTATTTTTCTGCTTTTCTCTCTCCATATGTGCGTCCTCTACTCGTCTTTTTCCTGCTCCCTGCTGTGATCGCCTGTCTCCTCATGGCCCAGCGCCCAGCTACAACTGGATAGCATTCCTTACCCTGAGCCAATGGGAAGAGAAGGAAGAAGATGGGGGGGGTGTTTAAATAGAAGAAATGAGAGAAAGAACCACTCATACCAAATGGGATGTTGTATATCGACTCAACTCTCCCTTCTCTAAACCATTTCGTTGTGGCCAAGTTTTTGACAGCTTTGTGCCCACTGGTCGTAAACCTCCATTTTCAGCCTTTTCTGTTTACAGTCATATCCACTCACTCTTAGACATTCTCACTCAGGCCACAAGATACCCCACACAGTTTGACCACGCAGGGGTCTACTAAAATACACATAACATACAAATGTGCACAGCTACATTTTGTTTCCTTTTCGTAGTGGGAAATGAAATGCCATATCTTGAAAGTAAGTTATGATGCCTGTGCTGCTGGTACTGCTGAGGTGCAAAACTAAAGGATTTGCTGAGAAAGCAGAATGGACTCCACCCTGCCCTCCAGCTCCTATTTCTTCTCTGTTCATGTATGTGTGTGCAGTCTTGAGGCTTGTAGGCTCTTGTATGCACAAGCAATACAGAGGACTTTGTGTGTTTGTGTGTGTGTGTGTGTGGCATCTTCTCTAGTAACTGCTGGCAGATGGAACAGTCAGACTGTGGGTACAGACGGACGGATAAAGTTTGGCTCAGACCGGCAACTCAAGCCACAGTGGAACAGAAAAGCCACGCATACAGTCCTTCCTCTTTCAGACTTTCAGTCCACAATTTTTTTTTTATCTCTCCCTTTCTTTTATGTGCCTTTTTAAGCCTTTCTTTATTTAAAAGTCTGAAGTTTAAATTTTAGGAAGTCTGTGGTATGATACTGAGATAATGCTTTATGAACTTTATAATATTCAGCATTTATATTTTTACTGTATCGTAATCAAGTCTGTCCTCGCTTGTAACTTATAATCGACACCACATTTTGACTTAAACCTTTTACATAATATGCATAGGTCTTTATTTTTATTTTAATGTATTTAACCTATGTAGTGAGCTGAGGTCCTGCCCATTGTGGTTGTGCCCCTTGGGAATAACGGTTGGCGGTTGAATTATGCATTACTTGCACATCTTTGACAATTCAAAAGATATTTTTACAAGTAGAGAAAGGTGCAGTTTGTAGTGAAACTGTTGAAGAATTAGAAAATATGTAACTCAAAAAGCTACATACATAACCTCTCTCCATGACCTCTTTATAGCTATTGAAGATGTCTCTGTAGCTTCAACATGACCAGACTGTAGGAGTTTCACCTCCTTTAACATCTTCTCACCTCACTCTCAAATATTGAGGTATAATGTGCCATGGTAGTGGTGGTGACATGTTTCATGTCCAACCAGAGATGACGTTTATTTCATACCTTTGCCACAGAGACTTTCTTGACTTGTAAAATTATCTTTTAAATTGACAAACATCAAATGTGTCAACGGTGACATAACACAAACAGGATCAAAAAAACTTTTTGTCTCTCACCATTGACCACCATTGATATTTTTTCCAAAGTTAGGTCCCATGGAGCTTACTGGATTAAAGCTCTCTATTTAACCAAGAATGAGTTATTGAAATTAAAAATGTATTTTACAAGAGCGTCCACTTATTGACATGTTTGTCATTTTCTCAAAAATTAAAGTGGATATTAATCTGACCAGAAGATAGGACAAAAATGTATGTCAGAATCTATCAACAAGATCCACCATTGATATTCTTGGTGACCTGGAAGATGATCCACATCTGAAGGCATATTTCCATTTCATTTCTAAATCTAAATCCTATTTGATGGGCATAGGGATCGGCACTCACACTACTTCACACTGAAATTCATTCAACGTCCATTAGCTTTGTTGTTTTTGCAATGTGTACAGACTTTCTCATTCATTTATCATTCATCACTAGTTTTTAAAACTCAAAAATCGGAACTACAGGCTGAAGACTGTATGTATTGCAACCGCTATCATCATAACAGAAGTTGTGTGGACATTAAGAACTATTTCATTTGTGTTGAATAGAGTAATGCAGATCATGCAATAAATCTCATATTTTCTGTAAAAAAGAGCCGAGGACTTGTTAAATGCAAGGTTGCACTATGTGCTCATACTTTGTTCTACAGAAACTAAATTTTTTTCTGACAGGTTTGTTTTAATGCAGTTTTAATGTTGTTGTAACCTTGATAAAACAACAGAGGTTTTTTGGACTATTCTGAAACAACTGACAGAAACATTAATCCAAATCCTGCACTTTCTGCAGCATTTTGTTGTTTATTTTGTTGTGTATTATAAGTACTATGTTGTGTATTTGCAGATGTGGGAAGTACCAATGTACAAATAAGTTGTTTCTATATCTTAGTAGAATTTTTTATACTTTGACTTATTTTTCTGACAACTTCATATTTTTAAAGACTTTGATTTTAGCAAGACAGAGAATAGACTGGAGTACATAAAAAAGGCACTGAGATGATTTAGGTTCTGTTACTGAGATCTCATCTATCACTGGCATGTTTTATGATCATAATTCAGTGCTTTATCCTTGTTCATTACGTGCCTATTCTGTATTTTAATCAAAACCATCACATGCACATGTAAAGAATGCAGCACTAACACAACACGGGTGACACGTGTCATCAATACTGCTCATACAGTATTAATTACTGTATTTAGTTTTGTATGTTTTGAGCATTTGACTCTTATCTGTCTTCGCTCCATTAATTCAATGCAGTTGAATGTTAATTTACAGATTGAAAACAGCTCCCCACAGACCATTTGTGATGTACTGGAATAGTTAGTCTCTTTTGATGGTTGTTTTATTATTCATAATTCAGTGTTTTATTCTTTTTATTACATACATATCTAGTATTTGAATCAAAGTCATCACATGTATGGCTTTGAGAGTCTGATTTCAACCAGCTCTATATGTAAAGTGTCTTGAGGTAACTTTTGTTATGATTTGGCGCTATGTAAATAAAATTTAATTGATTGATTGATTGACATGTAGACATGCCATACTTTAATTCTGTATAAGTGACACAAGAATGTTTGCTACAGCATCTGGTCAAATGTAGTAAAGTGCTGCAAGTAATTAGCTGGGTTATAAATGGATTATAACTTGGAAGGTTTTCGGCTTGGACAAATTTACAGGCAGCAACCTAAGGGTCACTGAGGTTGGTTTATGGCCAGAAGGTTAGTTGTAAAATCTCTACATGGGCTGTGAGAGAACATGGGTCTCCCCTCTCCCCGGCTTCAAATACTCTACACTTACACCTGTCCCCATAGAAGACCTCACTGTCCAACACTGGAAGTGTGTGGTTTCACTGAAAAGATTTAAGTGCATGCTATATTAAATTATGAGAAAATAGAAGAAGCAGCAGCAAAAATTACCTTTGTGCAGCAACAGTTGCATGTAAAAACAGACCAACTTTCATTTTCATTTATGAAAATAAAGCTGCAGCATCATTTTTGTTTTATTGTTTTATTCACAGATAAATGCAAACCTAAGTGCATGCATGCATGATGCAAATGCAACAGAATGCTAATTTAAAGATGTTCTCCAGAAATGCTTCTTATGCTGGTTGCCATGCAAAATAAACAAGACAGGTCAGGACTGCTTTAACAGTTAAACACATTAGGTTATATTGACATTACAAGTCAAAAAGACAGTCAGAACTTTGTATCACAAATATATGATGTATTAGGATAAAACAAATCAAGTGGAGATGGGAGAGGGGATTGGGCCTGGAGATATCTGAGGACAACTGGAATGAAATTTGTGAAGGCCACACAAAGACTACAAACATGAGAAGAGTTTTACTAGAAGAGCATAATAAGATTCTTTGTGAAACTGAAATTCACGCAGCAGCGTTTTCAAGGGACAGGATGACCTTAGCAGAAAATGTGACAAATCAATGGCTGAAATCAATGGTAGAAATGTAATTAATCAATTCAAAAAACCCATTGAAAATAAAGTTAAAAAAAGAAAACATCCTAAGAGTGTCAAACTGTGCCAAGACACCATCCCGCACACTGAAAGTCAAAGATCACGGTGAAGGAACATGGAAAAAGTTGTAATTCAACGGAGGGGTGATTTTATTTCATTTTTTGTTGCACAAGAGAGAGCTTTAAAGAGAGCTTTAAAATCAGGAACATCCATGCATTCTTTTTCTTAAGCCTCTTGGAACAAAACTCATGTCTTTAGTTTTGAGCTTCTTTCCATCTTCAATTTAACAGGCATCTTCCTCACTGAGACTCGTGTCCATTTCCCCCAGCAGCTATCAGTCTGATGGAAAATGAGTCCAGTGAGAAATCTTCAGCTGGCTACTCTTATGAGTTTGGGAAAGACGTTTGAAACAGTCTAACCAAAGATATCTGGAAGTATTTACAAAGTTGTATAATTAGATCAGTGGCTTTAGGCTGCAGTGGAAAATATTCGCAGCATAATGTAATGACAGAGAAAAGAGGAGAAGGAAAGTCTCAACGAGTGCTCACAAAACATGAGCACACAGTATACCAGAAGCAGCTAATACAAACATCTTAAGATAATTAGAGAATGGAAAGGAATGAGGGTTATTTTATATCCCCATTGGTGTTTTCTTTACACACCTCCTGCAGAAAATAACTCATTTAGTTTAGAGGAATGTCAGAGCACTGTTTAGTCTTCAGCTTTATAACCTTATGACCCGAACAGATCACCAGAACAGCCCTGAAAACCATCAAATGTCTGCTTATCTAAACCAGAGGACATGAGTAGCAGAACCAGTCTCATTATTCAAACTCCATCCTTCCATCCATCCTTTCGCCTGTCAGAAGCCAGACTCAGCCTCCAACCAAACAGGAGACTTCTTTTTTCATCAAGGCAGACTCAGTCTGGACAGGCATTTCCTGTGGGCGGGGCTAGGGAGAACAGACATTCTTGGACCAGGAACCTCCACGTCCTGTCTCTGTTAACGCCTTACTGAAAGACCCACACTACTTTTACTTGAAATGCTAACATGATGTTCCTATCCCACTAGAGTTGACATCTAAGTGTCCAGATAATGATGGGAACATGCTGTTACGTTATGACAGGAGAGTAACATACGATACAAGTAGTAAAAGGATCTAAAAACTAAGACAGAAAGAAAACAAATCTCAGTCTTTGTCAGACTTGGATGGCTGGTTACTTTGGTGTATATATAAAGAATGATACCGAGGTACTGGTGAGAATACCGTCCCAATGTCTCCTTTAACAATGGAACCATGGAGGACAATGTCACCGACCAAACAGGGGAACATATGCTTCTTCTCATTTGTTGCCATAAAATTATTGATACAGTACACAGGTGCCAAAGATATGGTCCTTGGGCCAAAACTGGCCCACCAAAAATTACACTGAAGAAATGAACAATCATTTTAGTTCAGAGACTACTTTCTGCTCAATTTAATCTCAAATGGTCAGTCAGTAAAATACTGTCATAATAAACCATAAATACTGACAACTCCAAATTTTTGTCTTTGTTTTAGTGTAAAAAGTAAAATTACATGAAATTGTTTACATTTATGAACTATCCTTTCACAAATAATGTGAATTATCTGAACAAATATGAACAACCTGAAATGTCTTAAGAGAAGTAAGTTGAGTTGTAATAATATTCTGCCTGTTACTAAATGTTTTGTGTATTTGTAGATCCACTGTGTTCTGTAGGTTGTAATTTACATGTGTAAATGATAAGCAGAGGCATAAAATTGCTAAAATTGCACTTATTTTTCCTTAATAAATTTCAATTTGTTCATAGTTGTTAATGTTATTCACATTTTTTAAAGAATAACTTGTCGATGTAAATATTTTCATTATTTAATTTTACTGTTTTTACTCTAAAACACAGAAACCTTTGGAGTTGCCATTTTTTTTATATATATTATTATGTTATTATTTTACTGGTCTGGCCCACTTCAGATTGTGTTGGGCTGTATGTGGCCCCTTAACTAAAATGAGTTTGACACCCCTGATATAGTGTAATAAATGAATATATATATAACTACAAGATATATAGTGAGTTGAATATAAGCTCACACAATGATGAGACGCTGATAGTAACAAGTCTCTCTTTACTGTTTCTAGTATTTTCTCATCATTGACTCACCAGCTCATGTCTGATGTTGATGAAGGTGACGGTATTAAAAAACACACCAGGTACTGTCCACACCTTTAACCTGATGGAAAACCAAAACAAGGTGACAAGGGTTGAGTCAAGCCAGTAGGAAAAGGAAAATGTACACTGATGTTTACCTCTACATAATCTGCAAAATGGCCAATGTAGTGTAAAAGCCAATATGTAAAAAGCAGCACATTCAAAATTTCTCCCATCAATTTCTATGTCTTGCTTTGTCTTCTCAGAATTGTACTCCATTTCTTTTTATTCCTTAGGCTTGGTATGCTGCCGCATGGGTTCTTAAGACCAAACTGACATGAAATGGATCGTTTCTGTGCATATACCTGAGCGCAGTGTACATCATGACTCTTAAAAATAAATACTGTACATTTACATAATGCAACCATTTAACAAGAAGTATTTATATGTTAAATTTGTCAAAAATGTTGTTAGATAAATTGAAATAATTGAAATATTAATGGATCTAGGTTGATTTCAGATTCCTAAAGATGTACATAGAATTTAGTTAGATTTACTTGAATAATTTTAATAAGAAAGTTAAATCCATTCAGTAACATTATGTTACTTTGTCTCCTCAATTTATATTCAATGACATCCCATTTTTAACAACATAAATCACATAAACAGCACAGCAACAACTTTTTGATCATCAAACTATCTAGTAACTCATTAATATTATTTTTTCTAATCTGGTGGAACTTCAAAGTGTTAAAATTGGTGAAAAGTGCTCAAATCCTTTAGAATGCAGCCAATAAATGGTTAGTGTCATATGCCACATTTGTAGGCTAATTCAACTTTATATTTTTAAAGTAACATTTGTTCATTATTTACAGCATGGATGAATCTGGGAAACTGTGGGAAAAGATAAGTGAAGGGCCTGGAGTCCAGGAGACATGATTGAACATGTGTAAGTCAGATTGTGTTTGAGTATTATGAGTCACAGCGTAGCCATTTGCTTTGTTTTGTTTTTTTTCCTCTCTCTCTCTCTCTCTCTTTTCCAGCTCCTGTGTTGAAAGTAGATTTCTCTTTGACATGAACCCGAGTCGGTCTTGTGTCAGTGTGTGTGTCCATCTATGTATGTTTATGGTGCACTGTGGGGTGTTAAGTGTAGGTGTGACAGTCAATTGCTGTCTTCACAGGGGTTAACAGCTGCACCAAGTGTTGGTGTTTGACAGCTGTAGTTTCTCAGAAGGAATGTGAGGGTTCAGTTTGGTTGATGGTGGATGTGTCCCTATAGATCAGAAAACCCATGACGATCATTGACGAGGTAGAGATTTACACGAGACCTGATAAAAGTGTGTGGAGGTTTATGGGGCTTCATACATCTTTATACTAAATAACAGTACAGACTCCTGTAACTGATACATTACATCTAAAACCATAATCCCAAAATGTCTCTTTGTGTTTTGTAATTATTAAACAAAACTTTTATTTAACAAGTCTCCACTGAATTACCTTAGATTCTGGGAAGATTGCTCTACAAATACATACATTTAACTTACAATATTTGTATTGAATCCTGTAAAGTTTAAATGACACCGTGAAAAATGGTACCTCCAAATGCAAATATTCACAGAAGTTAGATTTTTCAGTTTTTTTCCTGTCTGCATGCTTCTTTTGGCACTCAAAAGCAAGAGTATTTGTGTGTTGTTGCTGCCCCCTAATGGTCCATCTGGAAAATGACAACTACTCACAAGTCAAATAAACCTCTCAAAAATAACATTTATTTAACACATACTCAGTTAAAATAGTTTTTGTACAAATTGTAATAAAATTGTAGTGAAAACCAGTTAACAAACAAACCAATTCTGAATGTGCTTGAAAAGAACAGGTTGAATTCATTGTAATCGGTCGGTCCAAAAAATAACACTCACTTCCATAGATTCTGTTACAGTGTTTTGTATTGAAGCACTGACTCACAACAGGTGACTGCGCTATCTTCTTCTATCTTTTCTTGCAGAGGGAATAGAGAAGTTCAATCTGCTCAGCGTACTCAAATCCAGGCCTGTGGAGGAATGATAAGACAAAAATGTCAAAACAACACAAACTTGAAACAGTTGTGAATAGAATAGAATAGAATAGAATAGAATGTCATTATGTGTACAGTGAAATTAGGAGTGCTACTCCAGTCAGTCCAACAATATTAATATAAAACACCAATACTTCAGAAAAAAAGAATAAAGCAAATATAAAATTACAAAAACTAAAATAAAAATAAGATAAGAAAATACAATATATATTTTTTTTTACACAAGTAAGATAAGAATAGAGCTACATAGAATAAAAAATAAAAAGTAGACTTAAAATATGAATAGACACAATATTTCCAATATTAACAGCATGTGACAATATGTATATCTATGAGCAATATTAACAGTATGTATTACTTATGAAAACAGTATGTAATATGTATGAAACAGTATGTATGCTTATGAACTCAAGTCTGTGTAAAAATAGTGCATTTATATGTTGATAAATATTGAATAAATATTGCATTGTTATTGAAGAACAGAAGATTATTGCATGACTTATTGCTCATAATTCACATTTGCAGGGTTATTGCACAATTTAGGAAGTAATTGTATGAGGATACATTAGGGTACCTGTTTAACTAAAGTAAGTAGTAAGTAAAGTTTGATTTAAAAAAAAATAAATAAAACAAGTGGTGCCAGGCACAACAAACCCCGCCCCTCGCGTGTATTGTAGCTTAGGTTGGCATCGATCGAGCTGATGTTATCAATGCTATGCAAAAATGAAAAAGGTGATATTGACCTTTTTGTTGACCTTGACCTTGACCCAAATTGACCCAAAATTTAATGGGGTCTA
>JAPQRQ010000012.1:5447371-5460339 GCA_037367365.1 Apogon talboti
TAGTTTACAAACAACCAGGTAAATGTTCAGAAATGGCCAAGTTAACCCATTTTAACCCACTGTCCTCATTTGAGGACAGCATAAAAAACGATGAAAATAATGACAAGGATTGGTTATAGAACAACATTATGAAGTGCGGGTAATAAGAATATATTGATTCATCAATATATAATTTTTTCCAGCAAGACAATGATCCAAAGCATATTGCAAAAACTACACAGGGATGGTTTAAAAAGAACCAGGTAAATGTTCTGGAGTGGCCGAGTCAAAGCCTATTGAGAATTTGTGGCTGGACTTGAAAAGGGCTGTTCATGCCTGATACATGCGCAACCTGACAGAGCTTGAGCAGTTTTGCAAAGAAGAATAGAGCAAAATGGCAGTGTGCAGATGTGCAAGGCTGATTGAGACTTATCCATACAGACTCAGTGCTGTGATTGCAGCCAAAGGTGCATCTACTAAATACTGACTTGAAGGGGGTGAATAATTATGCAAACAATTATTTTTCGTTCTATATTTTTGTTTCATTGACTAAACTTTGTAGAAATCTGTTTTCACTTTGACATTAAAGGGTTTTTTCCAATAAATTTTTTTGTAAAAAAAAAAAAAAAAAAAAAGCCAAATTCTATTGACCATGATTGATTTATGAAAGCAGTAAAAGGGTAAAACATCCAAGGGGGTGAATAATTAGGATAGGCACTGTATATTGTACAGGCATCATGAATAGAATTTGAGAAGAGCTCTATTTGAATTAAGATTTTTTTTTTTTTTTGGCATTTTATGCCTTTATTAGACAGTGGAGAAAGTTGGCGTATATGGAGAATGAAACTAGGAAGGATGTATGGCAAAGTAGGACTCACTGCCTAGTACATCAGTGCCCATGTGGTATGATCCCTAACCACTCCACCACTCTGCCATTGGGTGGCCCACATTGTACAGTGTTTGTATGAAGGAGAAAGAAAAGATGCTTAATCTACAATTACTCTGTAGCCAGGCTGATGGAGAGAAGCTATAAAAATAGATGGTTTGGGCTTTTTTTTAAAAATACCATTTTCCTTGTCGTTTTTTGTTTATACTGTTGTTTGCACTGTGTTCCAGTTCACGGTTCATGTTCAACATCCTAAATCTCTAATAGATGTACATTCTGAGTGTCTTATTTAGTAAAATCATGTAAAACTTCAATTCCTCTCTGTCTTTTTCTGTTATTCCACCCTGTTTTGAGACCAAAAACACACAGTAAAGCAAAACCACCGAAGAAAAGGAACGCAAGCACATAATCACAGCAGACTTTATGACACTTCTACAGATGCAAATTCACACCAACCTGTTTCAGTGAAATAATGTCTCAGGGATTAAAGGATTAATGTTTAAATGATATTGTAAGGGTTAGGAGAACAATTTATAAATACATTGATTTTCAACCACTATAAGATCTTTCATAAAGAAAGAAGTTATCAAGACGATACATATGTATTGTCTTCATGACTTCTTTCTTGATCTTCAATGCTCTTCAGTTAATCAGTCCACGTCATTACTGTAAGCACCATACTCTCAGAAGCAGATGGAAATGAGGTAGCACTTAAACCTGGCACAGTGCATCTCCACTACAAGTATTTATATTTTAAATGGTCCCTTACAAATAAATAATCTCAGCTATGTTTCTGCAGCTCTTGTTCCTTTACTGAGCTTGACATTTTGGCCCTATTCACACCTTGTATTAATTTGAGTATTTCGTGATCTGATCACAAGTGGGGCAGGTCTTAGTACATCAGTTTTCACCTGGCATTCTACTGGCATCTCCTGGCACTTGACTGCATTTCGACATTCATCTTGAGTGAACACCGGTGTTCAGATCTCATTTCCACACTCTGTATGCAAATAAAGACACATGTGACATAGTATTTTTACATAGCAACTCAAATATTTTTTCTGTTTTCCTTTAGGTTACAGAACAAAAAAACAAAGGTAAGCATATATGTTGGTGTTTGACAATAACTAGGTGTACTCAAATTTATCTCTATTTCCATTAGGGGTGCAGTGGTACAGGAAGCCCACAGTACGGTCCGTACCTCAGTTTTTGGGCCACGGTTTCTGTTTGGTGTCGGTACATGTTTTGTGTGTAAAGAGAACTTTTTTTTTTTCCTCCCAAAATTATATTTTTTTATTTTGCTTGTCAGCAAAACCTGAATTTCACAGTAGGAACAAATTATATCACTGTAATGAATAAAATAACACTTTCTGTACTGAACAATGTAACACTGAATAAAATAACTACTTGTATACAGTGGTATAACTTAAAACACTTAAAACAATGTTCAAGTGGCTCCTAGCCTTGACTACTGGTACATGAGGTAACCAGTTTTGAAAAGAATTTGGGGGAGGGTTAATAGTTTGTGAATAATTTGTGTGTGTGTGTGTGTGGGGGGGGGGGGTTTCCTCTGTAAGTACCGCGACGTACCTTACCTAGCGCTCTCTATCTGTCTCTCGAATTTCACTCAGTATGTACAAGATACGCACAGGCTGCAGGTGCCAATGATGAAAGGAACAGGTATTTATTCATATGCTTATTTAAAAAAAAAAAAAATCCGGGGCTACTGCCAAAACATCAGGTCTAACGATGTCCATTTAGCCCACACTGGAGAGTTGAATGAAGCTGGTGCATCTTCAAACTTGTGTCTCTCAGTTCCACTAGAGCTTGCCGTTTCCACATATCTCTCTCTGTCACTCTCTCTCTCTGTCTCTCTCTCTCTGTGTGAACTACAACTGGTTCCAATGAGAGGAGTGAGTCGGTGGAGGCACAACAGTGATTGGACATTAATTTGTGGGGGCTGGCGTTCGCCTGCCTGGACAGGCACACACTCAGTGGTCTGTAAAAGTGCCAACGCAAAATCAATTGCAAAGCCGAAAACCCGTGGTCCATAAGGGCGGATTGTCCCGTGCAGGGCAGTCCGAATAGTCTGGTATTTTCCCAAGTACCATTGCATCCCTAAATTCCAATTTTTATATCCAAATGGATAGTGACATATTGCCTGTAATTGATAGTAATAGTGTAATTTTGTGTAGTGAACACACATCCCCACTTGCACCTCAATGTTGCTAATTATAACTTATTAATGTAATTGTTTTATATGCTTATAATTAATTTTTTGTTAAATATATGTTAAAAAAATTCTCACAATCATAGGTAATTATTGTGAACTGTACTCAACTGTGAACTGTACCTTTCTCACATGCAGTGCCAGACTTGACCAAGCCGGCATCTGCCCAATCTCCTGCCACTCAGAGCAGCTCTGCCTCCCCCAGCCCTGGACCCACCCCCTCTGCTTCCCCATCACCAGCCACCTCAGGCCTTGGCAGTGCTGCCACCCCATCACAGGGTGGCAACAATGCCAAGCGCCTGGCAGTGGCCAACGGACAGTCCACCTCCACCACCAGTTCTTCCTCCACCACTGGTGGCACCAGTGCTACTGGAAACGGCACTACAAGTAGCGGAGGCGGTGCCCAGGCACCTCAGCAGCAACCACGCTACATGCCGAGAGAAGTGCCGCCGCGATTCCGCTGCCAGCAGGACCATAAAGTGCTACTGAAGAGGGGTCAGCCGCCACTGTCCTCCATGCTGCTGGGAGGGGGAGGAGGAGGGGAAGGCCCCAATGCAAACATGGCTGCTGTTTCAGGCAAGACTAAGGCTTTTAGAATACATCCTTTGTTTAGTAGTGACCGATTAATCATATTGCAATCTTGATATGAATGTTTAGTAAACACACCACAAAAACATGTGAAACCATGTGAATCAGAAGAATTTATTTTATCTACACACACCGTGCAAATGTCTGTCTGCCGCGAAACATCAGATAGAATTCTGAATACACTGGCCATGCATTCACACAATTTGACCAGTCACTTGAACCCTCAACCACCCATTCAAGCTTCGGTTCTACCTTTGCTCCCATTCTGAGTCATGACTCCATCTACTGCTTGGTTCTCAAAAGAGCTATAACGTGAGAAACAGGCTGAGAGTGATGTGTTTTGGTTTGAATGGCCTTCTGTAGATGTGTGTTTGTGAGTTTGTATAGGTTTTATGAATGTGTAGTGGTAGTGAAAATTACCCCATACTACTTCAGATTTACCATGTCTTTTATGAAAGTTTTAGTGCAGAAACCTGTAGCAACATTACATACGTATGTTTGATATTCCTCGCCCTATATCCCAAAGATGCAAAAGTCTCATACTGTGTCTTTTTTTTGTTTTTTATACCCATAGGGCGGGGGTATATAGTAATACCAGGAATTCCGTCGTCCATCTGAGATTTTTGTCCAACTAATCCCTCTAAGACTATTTACCCAATTCTTCTCATAATTCAAAATTAATCCCTGACTAAGCATGCTATCAGTCAGCAGGATGGGTAAAGTGTTGTACAGTGGGGCAGGGGTACTCTGCTTACTTTTTCACTCATTTTTTTTTCTCTATCCAGATCCTGGTGCAGCTTCCTCCTCACTAGCTCTCACCTCATCATCAGTTGCTGCTTCTACTACTACTTCTAATTATGCAAATTCCATGTGGGGGGCAAGCTCAGGCAGCCAGGCCTCCTCTCAGGGCAGGGAGAAGGTGATCGTTGATGGGAATGACCTGGAGGAGTGGCCTAGCATCGCTGGCAATGACGGGGCAGGAGCGTCTTTCACAGTGGCTGGAGGTGGCAGCAGCAACAACGGAATGCCTGTGAACAGCATCAGTGCCTCTGGCAACCAATCCTCACCCACTTCCTCGTTCTCTTTGCCCAATGAATGTATGCAGTCGTCCAGTGGCGTGGCTTGGGGGACGGCTGCCTCCCAGGGTCATCTTGGAGGAGTAAGTACAGTAGCTGTGTCTGGGCCTCTACTACAACAGCCCTCCTCACTTTCCAAAGCCTCCACTGTGCCAGGGAGCCATGAAGCCAGTGGCCCCGTCGATGGCAGCAGTGGGATTCCAGGTGCCAACTTCAATCCAAATGCCAACCCTTCAGCGTGGCCTGCCCTGGTGCAGCAGGATGGGCCTGCTGCTGCAGGGGAAGGAGGTCCGTCTTCCTTCCATCACCAGGGCCCTGGAGGGTCCTTGTCTGCCAACAATTCTGCTTCCCTGGGGCTGGGAGCCAGGGCCGTTGGGGTGCTGGGGGGTCACCCACCTTTATCTGTGAATCAATCAAGCACCCATCAGCACCAACTTCACCAAATGCAATCCAGAGACAGAGAGATAGGAGGGGGAAAGTGGGACAGTGAATCAGTGGGACCAAAAATTGCAGGGGGGGAAGGGATTGGGGGAGGAATGGACCATAGTGTGGTTGGAGGAGGAGGAGTGAGTGTGGGAGACCACAGCCTTGTTTCTTCTTGGAGAGGCCAACCTTCTTTCCCTGCAGCTAACTCCAAAACGGGTGCCTCTAGGACTGATGGTTGGGAGATTGGAGGTGGCACAGGGGGGTTCGGAGCTGCTGAAGGGGATAATGGGACCTCGGGCTGGGGGTATCCAGGTTCCACTAGTGGGATTAATGCTTGGGGCAGTGCTGGTGGAAATGGAAGTCAAACCTCCGGGGTATCTCAGGGAGGGTGGGGGTCATCAGGAATAGGAGGGGATAGGGGAGTATCTGGTGGTGACTGGGGTGGGGGCTCAACTGGTATTAGTGGATCAAATCCAGGAGGAGAGGGAATGGGTGGAGCTTGCAGCAGTAACAGCAGCAGCAGTGGGGGCAGCATAGCTGGGAACCCACCTGCCACTGTTTCCTCTTCCTCAACATCCACCACTTTGACCAGAGCTTGGGACAATCAGAAGGGAGAGGGTGAAACAGGGGAATGGGATGACGGAGGACAGGGAGTACAGGGAGGATCTTCATCCAGTGGTGGAAATTCCAGAAGTGCACCTAGCAGCAGTCGTCCTCGCCGTCCGGTACCAAATGCTGAAGCTGCCTTACAGAACCTGCTCAACCGGCCTGACTTGGACCCACGGGTCTTGTCCAACACAGGTTGGGGACAAACACAGATCAGACAAAACACGTCCTGGGATGTTGAAGATCACAGTGGACAGATGAAAGCTGCATCAGCTACATCAAAACATTCATCTTCTGGTGGTGGTTCTTCTCAGTATTCTAGTGGACCCAGGGCCAATATCAATGATTCTGTGGTCCCAGCAGTTAATCCTTCTCTGGTGTCATCTGCTGGGTCCTCCGGAGAGGGCTGGGAGAGCAGCAGCAACAGTAGCAGTAGTGGGGCCTCTATATCTGGGAGAGCCCCTGTATCTTCAGGCCCCAGGAATCTCGGCGTTTCACAATCTGGTCCAGTATCTACATCAGGACCTGGTATGGGATCAGGGGTTATACCAGGACCAAACCAGCAAGGGAAGAGTACAGGCTGGGGTGGAGGAGGAATAGGGACTGGCAATGGCCAGGAGGCCAAAGGTTGGGGAAAAGAGGAGTGGAGAGATGGTAGAGCACGAAATGGAGGATGGGGTGACCTTGGACAACAGGGTGACCCTGTAGGTGAAGGCTGGGGAGAAAGTCAGGAAGAGAAAGGGACAGGGGGGTGGAAAGAAATGGGAGGGAATGAACGAGGAAGGGAGTGGGGAACTGGTCAGAAGGTTGGGACAGGTAGGGACTGGGGAGAGCAGGAGTCCAAATCAAATAATGGCAGTGGGTGGGAGGATGAGAGGAAGAATGGGGGAGGAAACTCAGGTGGGGATTCAGGTGTGGGTGGTTGGGGGAGCTGGGATGAAGGTGCACCTCGAAGAACCTGGGGAGCAGGGGGTACAGGGGGTGGGGGGAGTGGAGGGAGTGGAGGAGGGGGAATGGGTATGGTTGGGGTCATGGGTTCCAAATCCCATCAAAGTTGGAGTGGAGGAAACAAAACGCACCAGATGCCAAACAGCCAGTCGGGCTCCATCACAAGCCCACAGGCACCACTGCAACAGCAACAATCACAGCCCCGCAATCAGCATCCACAGCTGCAGCAGGTGATGGACCAAGGGGCTATGCAAGGGAGTGGGGGGTGCAAACCTATTTCTCAAGCCCAGAATCAGAACCAAAGCTCAGGCTGGACCTCAGGGCCTGTTCCTGGAGGCCCTGGAGGAGGTGGAAGTGGATCTGAACCCAGTGGTTGGGAGGAACCATCACCACAGTCTATAAGCAGGAAGAACGAAATAGATGATGGAACATCAGCGTGGGGAGACCCAACCCATTACAATTATAAGCCGGTGAACCTGTGGGATAAAAATAATGCCCCAGCTGGCCAACAGTCACAGAGTCAGAGTCAGGCACAACAACAGCAGCAGCAGCAGCAACAACAACAACAACAACAACAACAACAACAACAGGGACCTCCAGTACAGCAACAGCCCAACAGGCAGGCTTCAGGGCTTGGAGGTAACAGAGACTTCAACACTGGCCACGGACCTGGGAAAGCCTCAGGTATGGGTAAGTTATATTTGCTACTTGGAAATGTAGTTCATTAATAAATTAGTGTGAATGTTCAATGTAAAGATTGATATTATGTGATATAAACTTCAATCATTTCTCATGCACAATAGTATATTTTATTGTTACAAATGATGGTCATTGTTTGGATATGAAACATCCTCACACCAAAAACTGTGCATTAGAAATTATGCCACAGATTGGTTTGTATATTTTATACATTAATACTTTGTATTTTCTTGCATGCTTAATTGAATACCTGCACAAATGTCTTAATTTTCCATGTACGTACAAATTCAAAATCTAATCAGTATTTGGCCATTTTATGAGACAACTTGGGCATGTCAGATTTTCAGATAGCCTTCTGCTCACTCTCTCTGTACTCTTAGGTAAAAAAAAAAAAAAAGTCACACTAACACCAGTCAGAAAACACTCAAGTGCAAGATAAATAAATAGATCATAAACCTGGTTTTTGTTAGAGGATATTATCAGTTACTAGTTTTTATTGGTGTCAAGTGATATCAAGTGAAAATCTTGTCATTGCTAGTCCATGTAAACATACAGAAACATCAGGTTGCATCTACTTAAATGCTCATTCTGCAGATGTCTGTGTCAGTTTGTTTGTATTAACCCATGTGGTGCTTGTGTCTTGGTAGGTCCTTCTGGTTGGGGCGGTACATCTCCCACCAGCCCTACAGTTGATAATGGCACGGCAGCTTGGGGAAAGCCTACTGACACCCCTACTGGCTGGGGAGATCCTGACAATGCTGGAGG
The DNA here is from genome assembly GCA_037367365.1 of Apogon talboti. Taxonomy (NCBI): domain Eukaryota; kingdom Metazoa; phylum Chordata; class Actinopteri; order Kurtiformes; family Apogonidae; genus Apogon; species Apogon talboti. The sequence continues at coordinate 5,455,575 of JAPQRQ010000012.1, forward strand.
GAAGCCAACGGGATGGGGAAATCCTTCTCCCAACCCAATGAAATCTGGTAAGAAAATACAAGATAAGTAATCTGAATTAGATATTGGAGTTAGTTGTATGTGAATGACCAAAAGTGATTCTTTGTGCATTGATGCTGTGAGGATGGTGTGCTAAGCATGAATAGATATGTTTTATAAATTTTATCTGTTTTTCATCATCTCTTTCACCCTGCAGGGTCAAAGTCTATGCAAGATGGCTGGGGTGACAAAGAGGGCTCTGTGGTAGCCTCACGTCATTCTAGTTGGGAAGAAGAGGAAGAAGGAGGTGGCATGTGGAACAGTACTGGCTCCCAGGGAAGCGGCTCATCTTGGGGTCAGGGCAGCAATGGTGGCTGGGGACAGAGTCACACCGGGAAGAAGCTCAGCAACAAGGTAGGTTACTTTATGAATGGATCTGAATTCTGTGCCTTAAATTTCTTGTCTTTCGACAGCTCTTAAAAACTTATTTGATTATGAAGTCAGTGCTATTTCCATAAAGTTGCATTAAGTATAATTTCACGTTTAAATGTGTTTTAAGGAAATATTATAATTCATCACACTTGAATCTAATATGGGTATATCCATGTTCAACGAACTGACATCAGAGCAAAGTATTTAGTGGTTATGTTGATGCCTGTTGAGAATAATAAATTGAAAACACACTACCCAGCCAAAAAAAATAAAAATAAAAAAAATGCCGCACCTGCAATATTTCGCTGCACCACCTTTGGTTTTGATTACAGGAGAAATTCACTGTGGCATCGTTTTTGCCACATAATGCTTATGTAGTGTCACAATAAAGTTCCTAATATTTTTTTCCATCTGTAGTTGCATTCATTTTTGATGATGGAGAATCAGACCGCTGCATCAAGTCTTCATCACATCCCAAATTCATTCATTTCAATTTTATTTTATTTGTAGAGCCCATTATCACAACAAGGTTGCCTCACCGGGCTTTACAGGATTTGTTGAATTGATTAAAGAAAACTCCAAAAAACCCATTGGGGAAAAAGAGAAACCTCAGGGAGAACTGCAGTGAAGGAGAGATCCACTCCCATGGACAGACAGGCTGTAGATGTGACCAGGACTGACAGACATCCATTTATTGATGTAATTCCAGTCTGTAAGGATGCAGTAGGGTGGGGGCACATACAGACAGCTGAGAGGGTACATCTAGTCAGATGAGGGTGAGGACGTCCATCCCTACAGGTGAGGGTAAGGGAGGAGATCCGAGGTCACAGGTCTGGACAGGGCACAGATGGGTCACCTCAGGTCCCATCGTCAATGGGCCTCAAGCGGCCACATCTGAAACAGTTGGAAAAGGGACACAGGGTGAATAGCGGTGAACAGACTAAGTAAATTAAATATTGTAAATTATGAGTAGAGACAAAAGTGGTACATAATACCAGAAACAGGTGATAGGACTCAGTGCACTGTACTTTCTCCAGCATTATTGCCCCTAGGGCAGCTTAGACTAAACTGTGGGGTTAAGTCTGTTTTTAACTAGCCTGACCGTAAGCCTTTTCAAAGAGGAATGTTTTCAGTCTGATCTTAAGTGTAGAGACTGTCGGCCTCTTTAATATTAGTTGAAACCTGATTATATAAGACAAGAACTTGGTAGCTAAAGACTCTAGCTCCTATTGTACTTTTAGAGACCCTGGGAACGACCAGTAGACCTGCATTCTGAGAGCGAAGTACTCTGTTAGGATGGTATGGCACAAGAGCATCTTTGAGATAAGAAGGACCCATACCGTTAATGGTTTTGTATGTAAGAAGGACAATTTTAAACTTAATTCTAAACTCCACAGGAAGCCAGTGAAGGGCTTCTAGCACAGGGGTGATGTGCTCTTTTCTATTAGTTTCTGTTAATAGTTCCTTCGTTGTTTTGAACCAGTTGGAAACTTTAAAGAGAACTTTTAGGACACACTGCAAGTAGGGAGTTACAGTAATCTAGTCTAGATTTAACAAACGCATGGATCAATTTTTCAACATCATTTTTAGACAGAATATTTCTAATTTTGGCTATGTTACGCAAGTGGAAGAAAGTTCTTCTCCAGGCTTGGTTAATATGAGCTTTAAATAATACATTTTGGTCAAATAAAACTCTTAGGTTTTTAACTGTAGTGCTGGAGCCTACACTCACATTGTACAGAGTGACTATCTGGTCAGTTAGAGAGTCTCTCATGCTTTTAGGGCCTATTATAATGACCTCTGTTTTTTCAGGGTTAAGTAAAAGATAATTAAGGGTCATCCAGGTCTTTATGTCTCGGACATAGTTTATCCACTTGCTTGGTCTGATCAGGTTTAATCAATAAATACAGTTGCGCCTCTTCTGCGGAACAGCGAAAATTAATGCCATGTTTTCTAATTGTTACCTAAAGGCAGCATATACAGTGTAAACAAAATGAGTCCAAGAAGCGACCCTTGCAGTGTGCCATAAATAACTCTGAAACATGGTGATGATTGCTGGTTTACATTGACAAATTGATACCTATTAGATAAATTGGATGTAAACCAGCAGAGGGCTGCTCCTCTAATGCCTATGTCCCATTCTAATCTCTGCAGTAAGATGCTGTGGTCAATTGTGTCAAAAGCTGCACTCAAGTCCAACAGAACCAGGATCGAGACCAGTCCATCAGCAGCAGCTAGTAACAGGTCATTAGTAACTTTGACTAGCACAGTTTCTGTGCTATCATGGAATTGGAAATCCAGACTGGAAATCTTCAAATAAACTATTGTCCTGTAAGTGTTGACATAGCTGTTTAGCTACCACTCTTTCAAGGGCTTTTGAAAGGAAGGGGAGATTTGATAAAGACCTGTAATTGGCTAGAATGTCAGGCTCAGGAGTAGTTTTTTTTCAAAAGCGGTTTAATAACTGCATATTTAAAAGACTGGCACGTAGCAAGTTACTAATGAGGTATTTATTATATTTAGGAGAATGTCAATAGTTAGGGGCAGAGTATCTTTAAAAGGTTTGATTGGGATTGGGTCTCAGAGGCAAACTGATGAATTAGAGGACATAATGATTTTTTTATATTAGCTTGGTCTACAGTGGTGGAATTATTTAATATTACAGAGAATTTTATAGGAGATTCTAGGTTTACAGCCTGAGCTTCCTCAGAGCTGATATTGGAAGTATTTCATCTATTTTGTCTCTAATAGTTATGATTTTATTGTTAAAGAGTTGTAGGAAGTCATCACAGCTGAGTAACTGGGATACAGGGATCTACTGAGCTGTGGTTGTTTGTCAGCCTGGCTACAGTACTGAACAGAAACCTGGGGTTATTCTTGTTTTCCTCTACTAAGGATTAGTAATATCTAGTTTTAGCCGTACGCAGGGCCTGCTTATAATTCAGTAGACTGTTTTTCCAGGCACTCAAAGATTGCTCTGAGCTGGAGCGGCGCCATAGCCTCTCTAATTTACGCACTGCTTGTTTAAGGGAACATGTTTCAGCATTATACCAAGGAGAAGCTCGCCTCGCTCTAACAGCCTTAGTTTTTAGAGGAGCTACTAAATCGAGAGCACTTTGTTGTGTGTGTATGACACTATCAACAAACTCATCATATATAGCAGGACTAGACATGTTGGAGCTATTCTCTTCATAATCACATGACATGGTAGTAAATATTGGATGAATTATCTCTTTATACTTTGAGACAGAATAATCACATAATGTCCTTTTCATCTGAGTTTTAATCAGTGGTGTAGAATTATCCTCAAGCATAAACTGAAAGGTAATTAAAAATTGATCTGAGAGTGCGGGGTTATGGGGGAGGACAATAAGGTCACTAATCCCAATACCATATGTTAAGATCAGATCCAGGATGTGCTCGTGACTGAGTTGATTTATTTACATTTTGAACAAAGACAATCTTGTCTAGTAGGCCACTGAAAGCATTAACATACATGTTTGATAATGACATTGACTCTCTTGGTAAAGTCCCCTACTGTTACAATCCTATCCTAGTTTAACACTGCACTGATAGAAAGTCAGAGAATTCTGTTAAAAATTCTGAGTAGGGACCAGGAGGGCGATAGACAACTACAAATAGAACTGGTTTTTGGTTCTTCCCGTTGGGATCAGTAATTGACAAATGTAGACTTTCAACGGAGTGATAAGTGTGATTAGTTTCAGAGCTAAGACCTAAACTGGAGGGTGATATTACTACACACTCCTCCACCTCGGCCAGTGCTTCTAGCTGTGTGAAAGTTTAACATGACTTGTAGGGTGGATTCATTTAGTCTCACATACTCATCCTGCAGAAGCCAAGTTTCTGTAAGAGCCAAAATATCAATTTTATAATCACCAATAAAGCCATTTTACTAACAGAGCTTTAGATGAAATTAACCTGATGTTTAGTCATCCACATTTTATATGTTTATTAAATTAAATTAAACAAGCAGTGTCAGGCACGGCAAACCCCGCCCCAGCAGTCCATTAACAAGCAGCCCGTTATTCACTTCGAACCCAAAAACTCTAACTATAATATTTACGGACAGGATAAACGGGTCTATGTAATCAATAGAGAATTGAATTTGCAACATTTTACCACTATGTGCATGACTGTAAGGTAAATAGAACTAACGTTATTAGCGAAAACAATTTACATTCGTTGCCATGGTAACCGAAAGTCACTTCGTAAGGTATTCATACACAGATGCTACATGCCAAATTTCATCTTGATCGGATGAGAATTGACGATTTTATAGGCAAAAATCCCGTGACCTTGATTTTGACCTTTCAAG
>JAPQRQ010000012.1:5476864-5487460 GCA_037367365.1 Apogon talboti
CTCCCCCGATTACACACTGCCACACCAAGAGATTCCACAGGAAACACTGGTTTTAACAAAACGCCGAGAGATAGTGACGGTGCGTTCAAGGTGCCTCGAAAACAATGGGCGCAACTTAAAAAAAGTTAATATATCTGTTACATATTGACCGATATTGATTAATCAGCAATACGCTATAATCGGGCTCTAGTACGAACACTCGAGCTAATGCAAATGCTAAAGGTACTTCCTGTTTTGACAGACTTCAAAATAAAAGCACTTCCCAAAATTATATAAATTAAAGCGTTTTCTCTTAATAATTATCAGCTTTGTTATGACTTTTACTGTTGACAAGCAACTGAAATATTTGAAAATAAGACAAATAATGTATCATTTTGATATAAACTTAAACCAACATGAACTGCCTGGTTTTCTCTAAACTCAAATAAATTAGTCACAGCAGTGCTACAGATAGCGTCATCTGACCTCTCTCATGAACTGCTATGCAGAAAGACAATTTACACAAAATGCAGCAGCTTTATGACACTGAAAAGCAAGTAAGAGGGAAAGAGGGACTGAGGTCAGTTAAGGGACCATTTTTCTTTGTCTTTTTTTCTTCACCAATTTAGATGGTATGGCACTTAATGTTTTATGGCACTTTAACTGTTGGTCTGTTTATTTTTGGCTGAGAATATTTATTTTATCACTTTGCTACTCTTCCGAAATGGACTTGAAAGTAGTTTATTTACAAAACAAACATTTTTAGCTGATTATATAAAGTAATAAACAGGATTTAGTTGTTTAAACTTAGGCATGTCTATTCACTGATTTAGTCATCTACCCCAATCTGTTTGAATTGGAAAATGTTCCTTCCACTGTCAAATATTGACATACGATTAAAATATGATTAATAGTAATTAGTTACAAGGTCAATAATTATTTTTGATTAATTTTTTTAATTGAGTCCCACCACTAGTTTTAAGTCCTTTACTGTAAAATGGAAAATTGGGACATTTGAAAACTTAACATTACTAAACAAAAGGAAGCACTGTCATGTTATACATCTTCCTTGGCTGGGCCATATCAGGTAATTTCAGCATTTTTACATCTGCCGAGGAGATGTAAAACAGTGCAGCCTGATATTGTCTAGTTTGACCCCCGGTAGGCACAAAACAAACCAAAGTTACTGCAGCAGGGCATGACATACTCAGCTGAAACAGTGGAAAACCAGCATCCTTTTCCACACAGCATTGTTAAAGAGTAGAGCAGGTCTCACCCTGTTCACATCTTACACACATTGTCACCACTTCACTAAACTAACATGAAGGTAAAAAACACATGACATGATGATCTGTATGTTAAAGACTATAATTGGAGAACTTAACTGCAGAACAGAATGCATGCCACACCTTTGGTAATGTTTGTAACCTGCTGATTGATAAACTACGATTTTTTTTTTGACACACACATAAAATCTAACTAAAGGAAATGCTCACATTATTTGATGAGGGGTGATATGTGTTGCTTGTAAACAGATTTCTAATATGCACTAGATTCACAACTGCTAACAGGATGCTTATGTATCTACCAGGTGTGTTCTGGGTAACACCACCATTTTGGCGGAGTTTGTGAGTGAGGAAGATGTGGCTCGCTACATTGCACATTCCCAGGCTGGAGGAGCAGGAAGTGGAGGAACTACAGCTGGCTCTACAGGCTCCGGCCCCACGGCTACCTCTGCAGTGGGCGCTAATGCTAACGGAGGGAGCTGTGAGAGAGGTGGAGCGGGAGGCAGCAATGGGGCAGGAGGAGGGGGAGGTGGAAGTGGTGGGGTAGAAGGAGCTTCCACAGCTGGAGGAACAGGAAATGGTGGAGCGGGGCCTTCCAGCTCTGGATGGCAGAGCCTGGACAGCACAGGCAGCTCATCAGACCAGCCTGCCGCCCAGGGGCCTGGCCTCGGGATCTTTGCCCAGTGGAGTAGCAACGGTGCAGGAGTGGGAGGTGCTGGAGGCGTGGAAGCAGGGAGGCAGGGTCTGTGGGGGGGGATGGGAGGGATGAGCGGGGCAGGGTACCACAGCAGTAGCCTCTGGGGCTCCCCCGCGCTGGAGGATCGACACCAGATGGGCAGCCCCGCCTCGCTGCTGCCGGGGGACCTGCTGGGCGGGGGGACCGACTCCATTTGAGGAGCCATCACACATTTACACTTATATATTAAACAAATGTCACACTCTGTATTTATTTAAACACAGAGGTGACGTGAATTTAAGCTACATGTACACTGGTCACCATCTTCCACACAGGCCGCATAAAACATGCAACATCATTTCCACATAAACACATGAGCCCGCTCAACGTTAAAATGAAGACAACAGTGAAACTTGAACCACAGCAAAAGGTGAAACCCATTAAACCCTGTAGGACTCTCAACTGGATAGCTCTGTGTGGTTTTACTCCAAATTCCATCATCTGCATTCAGAGACCCCATCACTCAGGCATGCACTGTAGACAGGCTCAGCCAGAGTCGTACACATCAACAAGTTTAGCTATTGCTGTTTTTAGTGTGCCACATCTCTTTTCCTTATTTTTTTTTTTTGTATTACTATTTAATGGTCGAATCTCAAAATTCAGACTTTGCAGACTGAGCCCTCACAGACCTGGCTGTCATACTTCTGAGTTCTCATATTGAAAAGCTTAAGAGCAGGGAAGGATCTGGAGTTTGGAGAAAATTTGGGACAGCAGCGCCACACTACTGAGTCAAAAAACAACCAACCAACCAAACAAAAGATTGTTGTGAAGTAGGTACCGACACCTCTGCCTTGGTGGAATTATGCCATCAACATGGGACCCAGGGTAAAAAAAAAAAAAAAAAAAGAATAAAAATCAAACAAAAACAACATTAGCCAAACTTGCACTAAAACGCCTCTGGGTTTGTTGTTGACACATCCTCCTCAAAACAATCCCTCCATTTTTGAAACAGAGCTACAACACAACTACTACTACAGACTTTACTGGATGACTAAATGTTACAACAGCAGTGGCCTTGGCTAACGCCCAGCGGCCACCCACCCGCCATGTCAGCAGCAGCAGCATTACACCTTTTCATCACTGCTCTTATATTTGACGAAAATTGTATCTTCTCGTTGATGTATGTCGGTTGTTTAGCTTTTGTTTTAAAAGAGAAATGTGTGAAACTTTGTGAAAATCCAGAGATGTCCTTGTGTTTTCTTTTTTCTTTTCTTTTTTTTTCCTCCCTTCAAACACTGACCTCGCTATTGTATTTTTTTCTTACTCGACAAATCAAGTTGGTTATTATATATTGTCAGGATGTTAACTATGATCACTTATTTACTCGCTGTACAAGGTGCCCTCCTGCCTGCCTGTGTGTGCATGAAAGGAGTGTCGACAGTATGACTGGACAGAGGACGACGTGATGAAGATAACGATATCGGGAGTGTCTGTGTTATCGCTACAACGTTGAATGTTTTTCTTTTCTTGTCCATGAGAGATTCATGAAAAATGTTTGTGTGTGTGTGTGTGCTTGCTTTTGAACACTTATCTGCCCCAGTCAGGGAAGTGAATAAATCTGACAGCTCGCATTAGGAAAGAAAGAAAGTGTGTGTGTGTAAATGTGAGTGAGTGTTTGTACATTTGACTGTCTGGATATTGTGACAGCTTCAAAGTTCAAAAACATTGGCACTATGTCTCTTAAGTTGTGTTTTTTAGCAGCATTTTGTTCCTGTTTGTGTGTTTTTGTTTTTTTTTTTTGTCAAATGCAATAAGAGAATATTTTGTTCTTAAGACAAAGCAACCAACTGAAGGCATTTCTGTTAAAAATGCCAAATCCTACCATACCAAGCTGAGCTGGAACAGTGTTTTACAGACACGTTAAAGACATTACCTGTTATGTTTTACTGTTATTTTTTTTCTTATGTATCAATTTAAATTAAGTCAGTCTTTATTATCACTCCTGTTCAGGATGTTTTCATTTATTTCAAATGTTGCAAAAAGGAAATGAAATTAATTTAAAAGTAGAAAAAGAACAAGATAATAAAGGTTGAATTGCAGTCTGCGGTGGGTTTGTCTGATGTGTGCATGCAATCGACTTCTTCACAGTCGACCTAGAGGATCCTGGGCGTTCACAGCACATAATCCTTTTCCGTTTCAGACTGGCTAAATGCCATCGGTCATGAATTTACAGCCTAGCCTCCTGACTTTTTACTGAGGAATGCAGGACTGTCCCCAGTATAATGAAAGTGGCAGTGACTTATCGAACCAAGGGATTATTGTGTCAGATGGAGCAGGAGTTTTAATTTGAGTTAAGCTAAAGTTGCAGTTCTCAAAAAGAATCATACAGTGATTTATACTGCATCCTACACAAAACATTAGCAGACAAAATCTCTTTTCTTACATAAAACAGCATTCCACCTAAGTTTATTGGAGTTATTACTCCATTTTTCTTTAGTTAATAACAAGAATAATAATGGTGTAATATTTTGTTAATCTACTCTTACTGGTTAGCAAGTCTTGCATAGTGCTGTTAGTAGTGGTGGAATGTAACCAAGTATTTTTACCTAAGTATTTTAAATACAAATTTAAGAGTTTCAGTTTCATGTTCTATTCTACTACATTTTTTTTTTAATTTTACCAAATGCTTAGCCCAAACCAATTTTATGAAAACTTACTATTTGTAATGCTAAGACACGGCTTTTTATTTACTTATTTTTTCCCATGTATACTGACAATTTGGGTTTGTTTGTGTTTTGAAAACAAATGTTTTGTCAGTGTTTGCTAGAGATTGTTTTACTGAGTGTCTAATGTAAGAAACTCGGATATTTTGTGAGAGGTTTTTCAGAGAATTGTGAAAACAATGCAAAGCAAGAGAATGTGTTTGCACTTTTGGTGTTTTCCCTCAAGGCATTCTTATAATGAATATGTCTGAGCACTCACTTCTAGTGTGTAAGAAATTGACAAAAAATCCACTTCAGCCTTTTATTATTGGCTAAGATGTGAGATTTGAGGCTGAAGAGTAGATATAATCGGGGCTCACAATTTGGAAGGTCAGAGGTCGACGTCACCCTTTTATCACTTTTTTAAGATTTGTAACGAATCATGGGACCCGACAGGTTTTTGATATGTGAATATTTTTTATATTTAATTTCGTTACTGCAGGTACACCAATCTGCCATAACATTGTTTCAACTGACAGGAATAGTATTAATTTACTGGAGTGACTATCTCATTCCAGTGGGACCTTGTCAGTGGGTGAGATATATTATGCAGTAAGTGAACATTTAGCCCTCAAAATTCATGTGTTAGAAACAGCAAAAGGATCGGGGATCTGAGCAACTTTGGGAGAAATTGTGATGGCCAAAATTATGGGTCAGAGCATCTCCAGATTTTTTCCCAGTGTAAGGAGAATAATATCTACCAAAAATGGTCTACAGAACCACAACTGGATCTCAACCAGTCAAGCACCTATGAGAGCACAACATTATTACTGTCTGTCTAATATTGTGTAGGTCCTCCCTTTTCCTTCCTTAGTCCATTTTTGATTGGACCAGGAACACCCAGCAAGACCTGCAGTTGTAGAGATGCTGTGACCCAGTCATCACCATTATAATATAGTCCTTCTAAAGTCACTCAGTTTATTACATTGCTCCCTGTCCTGCTTCTAACATGTCAGCTTTGAGAAGTACATGTTAACTTGTTGCCTAATATATCCAACCCAGTGAAGGGCCATTGTAATGAAATAATCAGTATTATTACCACTTCGCCTGTCAGTGGTCAGAATGTTATGGCTGATCGGTGTATAGTTTCTTCATTTTATGTCTCAAACATATTCTTCTACTTATGCCAATGATCATTCCTCAAAACAGATGTAGTGTACAGCCAAACACTGTAGATAATCTTTGCCACAGTTTACAAATATGTTGCTGAAGTGCTTAGTTTGTCCTCAGCCTGTGACAATATACTTTTAGTACATTCCAGTTCCAGTGTGTGATATTGACTGATATCAAGTGGTGACATTTCAGATTGCACCCAGCACCCACCTCACCTTCCCATATGCTGGCCATAAAAAATGTTCTTTTTGGCCATTCTGGACTTGTAGTTAGGGGATGTTAACTCACACTCAAACATAGCAAGTGATAGTAATGTACATTAACAGTGAATGCTACCTGCCATAAAACAGGAAAGAATAAAAACAAGTATATTCTTAGGTACTAGGTACCCACTATAGGTACTCACTGTACACAAACAGAAAACTTGAACCTCTTTAGAGATTATACACATATAAAAATGATCCCACTAAGCCTTATATGGTGGGCCTTTAAATGTGCCCATCCTTCCATCCATCATCCATCTGGTTTAACTTTCTCCTCATCAACACTGAGAACTGAATGAATCTCCTTTGTAGCTAAACCCTGTATTGTTTGGATATCCAGGTCGAGGAAATCTGCCCGTTCTGTTGAAACCAACAGAAAGTCCCAGTCTTGTCCTTAAGGAGGTTAGTGACGCAAACGGTACGTCGTCTTAGCCAACATTTATATATCTTAAATGTGGTAGGAGCTAAGACTTCAGTGAATAAGCATGTGTCACAGCACAGATATCATTAAATGCAGTATTTTCCCAATTTCAAAGTTGGAGATTTTGTGAAGTTATAAAATGGCCCTCCAAAGACTCATCAGACTTTTTTCACTAAATCCACAGTCCAATCTTTATACTCTAACAAATTAAAGCCTTTTTTTCTGATTATCCTCTGACTGGTTTCTTAAGGCTACACGTCTGTTTAGTCTCAATCCCTTGAGCTCTCTTTACATTGTGTGTGTAGAAATGTGCTTACCTTCAATATTAAACATATCAGTAAGTTCTAATGTTGATTTTTCTTAATGATTTATTTCACTAAGTGTATAAGTGATCCCTGATCAAAATCGCAGTTTAACCCTTAGGTCCTCCTCTGTACATTTTTGTACATTTTGCTCATTTTGTTTTTTTTCCATTTGTTGATCGTTTTGGCTGTGTTGTAGCTTTTGGCATGAAATTTGGCAGAAACATTTCTTTTTAGTTATATTTTTGAAATCCAGTGTCTTTTACTCTTAGATGTGTTTCATTTTCCCATGATGCATTTTGCACCCTCTGGTCACCCTCGTGTACAAAAATGTACACGCACAAAAAACTACTATAAAATCATCATACGTCAACATTTTTTCATGCTTTTTTTTCTTTTTTTTAAAATAAATCTTCTGCCCTGCTCAAAACTACCAAACATTCAACAGTTTTTAGGATTTTAACCCTTTAAATGCTGGTTTAATCATTTGATTTATTACAAAAAACCCACAAAAAATTGAACATTTTCCATAAAATAAATAGTAAGTGGATTAAACATTGGTGGTGATTAGAGTCTTGGATATGTCAAAGATAAGCAACAAAATTGATTTGATTGCACTAGTATTTTTTCTGTAGTGTCAGATCCTCCCTCTGGTCACCCTCATGGATAAAAATGCCCCATTTACTTCCATTATAACCATGTTTTTTTTAATCTCAATGCCATTACACTTTATAATTGTACTTTCTCCAATGTCAACATTTTATTTAGAAGAAAACTAGTGATATTTGGCATTTTTACTGTATTTTACCAGTTTCAACCATTCTCCCATTGTAGGCAGATGCATGAAATTCTTGAACTTTTTCTGTTATATTATTGGGCCATATGACCACCAGGGGGCCCAAATCTGATTTGCTTGTGTGTGGGTGAGTGCAAAATCATTTCTAAATCAACATCTGATTCATCAGTGTGAACATTTATTGTGTAAACTGTAACACATTTGAAAGCTTCAACAACAAAAGAGATACAACAGAACAAATAAAGTATGAATGAATTAGAAACAGAAACATATAGGCCTTGAATATATGACGTATGCACAATAAATGTTCATACTAATGAATCAAGCGGCACCTCACAGCAAGAAGGTCCTGGGTTCGATCCCAACACCGGTCGGTGGGGTCTTTCTGTGTGGAGTTTGCATGTTCTCCCCGTGTCTGCGTGGGTTCCTCCCACCATCCAAAGACATGCACTGATAGGTTAATTGGGTAATCTAAAATGGCCCATAGGTGTGAATGTGAGAGTGTTGTTTGTCTCTGTGTCAGCCCTGCGATGAACTGGCGACTTGTCCAGGGTGTACCCCGCCTTCGCCCTTAAGTAGCTGGGACCCCCCCCATGACCCTAGTGAGGATTAAGCGGGTTCAGATGATGACTGACTGACTGACTAATGAATCAGATGTTGATTTAAATATGATTTTGCACTCACTCACTCACACACAACCAAATCAGATTTGGGCCCCCTGGTGGTCATATGACCCCATAATATAATAGGAAAAAAAATTCCATGCATCCATTTCATGCATCTGCCTACAATGGGAAAATGTTTGAAACTGGTAAAATACAGTAAAAATGTCAAATATCACTAGTTTTCTTCTAAATAAAATGTTGACATTGGAGAAAGTACAATTATAAAGTGTAATGGCAGTGAGATTAAAAAACGTGGTTATAATGGAAGTAAATGGGACGTTTTTGTCCACAAGGGTGACCAGAGGGAGTATCGGACACTACAGAAAAAATACTAATGACATCAAATCAATTTTGTTGTTAACTTTTGACATATCCAAGGCTCTAATCACCACCAATGTGTCATCCACCTAATATTTATTTTATGGAAGATATTCCATTTTTTGTATTATTTTGTAATAAATCACTCAGAATTCAAATGATAAAACTGGCATTTAAAGGGTTAAAATCCTGAAAACTGTTGAGTGTTTCGTAGTTTTGAGCAGGGGGGAAGTTGTTTAAGCAGATTTATAAAAAAAAAATAATGAAAAAAGCACAAAAAAATGTTGACATATGATGATTTTATAGTAGTTTTTTGTGTGTGTACGTTTTTATAGGGTGACCAGAGGTATTTTTTTTGAGGAGGGCATAAGGGTTAAGATTCAAGATTTAATACTTTATTGCCATGTTGAAAGATTCGATTAGATTCTGTTGCAGTGGGCTTCACACACTAACAGTCAAATACATACTTTAGCAAATAAATACATAGATAAAATACAGCCAAGCAATTAAATAGAATAAAATCCAGACAATAATTAAAAATCTGATGCGAAAAAGGAAATAAATCATGAAACAATATTACAAAGACCCATATTTCACATAAAATGCAGCCCCATAATTAACATTTGAAATCAGAGAGTTGAGAAGTTGGACAGCTTGTGGGACTCTTATGGAATCTGGTTGTTCTTGTCCTGTTGCTTCCCAGTCTTTTCCGTGAGGGAAGAAAGTTAGAGGCAGTGATCTGAGTGGGATGGGTCTTTAACTCTTAAGCCCCTTTTTCTTTTAGCATGGCCCTGTAGATTTCACTAAATGGTGGGATTTCACAGCCAGTAAACACTTTTTTCCACCCACATTTCTTCCTTGACGATGATGGTTTGCCATCATCCTTCCAGGTTTTAATAATGAGTTGGACAGTTCTCAAACCAATTTTAACCCTGACTATTTTTGTCACATGATATTATATTTATATTTACTTCAACAACATTTATATTTATATCACATTTGTTTTAATATTACTCTGCATTTTGCAGTTTTCAGTGAAAATCTGCTCTTTTCCTATATTTCATTTACTGATCCTGTTAATAAAAACACTCAGTAAATGGTTATCATATCAAAACAGAAAACTGAAGAAAAGGTTACTTTTTTAGCAAAAATGTATCATTAAGCTAACATAAAAAAGTATCACTTGTTTTGGTGACTGCCGATGTAGATGACGGTGTTTCCACGTTCACTCCGGAGCCTCTGAACGTCCACACGGGTCATATCTGATGACCATGAAAAGATGACAAGCTGCATTTATCTGAATTACATGTATAGGATCAGTGGTTGAAAGATTCTTAAACACTTTAGATCCGTAGATGGTTTTGGTCGCCGGTGGATGTTAAGATGTTTGAGGGTTTAGTCTCCCTGGTCACTGCACCATTTAGGGTTAAGGAGCTTGTTACAGGTGAAACATGGATTACTGCAGCAGCTGTCCAGTGAACGGATCTGAACTATTTACTGAGTTCAATCCAGGTAAGGACTATGATTTTTGACCATGCTGTGTTTTAAAAGAACTTTCTTTGCCTCTTGCAAAAGAAAAAGCCCCATCCTCTCTAAATATGCACCCCAAGAATGTTGTCTTGCACGACCTCCCTGTTTTTAAGGCCAGGTGAAGCGGAGCTCGGTGGAGCTTCATTCATGCCTGCAGAGCCGCAGCAGCGGCGGCGGCTTTAAGACAATCCGGGCATCTATGCAAGTCTGTGGATGACATCATTGATACTGTCAATGGTGTAAACTGAGAGAGGACTGGGTGGGGGGTGTGTTAGGGTGTTAGAGAGAGAGAGAGAGAGAGAGAGAGAGAGAGAGAGAGAGGAGGGAAGCAGCCGAGGAAGGGAGAAGGACCTCAGTGTCTGGTTTCGGCGTTATCCTCCAAAAGAATCGTGACGGTGAGAATCTTCCAGAGTCGGAAGCCTCGTCTCTTCGGATCTGGCTGTATTTCTATTCTTTTATTTTCTAGAGGGGGTCTGTTTGCAGTT
>JAPQRQ010000012.1:5505341-5520319 GCA_037367365.1 Apogon talboti
GCTCCTTAAATGGTAGCCAAGCCCATCAGTCAGGTTCTTTGTCTGGCAACTTAAAAGAAACAAGTGTAAGTAAACCATTGAGACACCTTAACTAAAATGTGTACACTGAAATTAGCATGTGTTTAAATAAACTAAACTAAACTGTGTGATGTAATTATTAACTGTAACTTAAGAATGTAATGAAACTTATGGAGTAACAAAAAACTCGAGGTTGTGGTGGGTGAGGGATCCACCACATTGATTAAACCACAAGAGGTGTGGAACAAAGAGACTAAAGTGGAGGGGTTTGGTCATCATTCATGGTGCCACAGTTAGCAAAAACCAAACACGGCACAAACACCTTTCAAGCGCAGTGGTGGAGGGCTTTGCAGCTACAGAACCAGGACATCTTTCAGTCATTAAGTTGACTATGAACTTCCTCTATACCAAAGTATTCCAGCGTCACATGCATGTTCATTTGTCCTACAACTAAAACTTGGCTGAAACAGGGTCACTGCAGTGGGACAGTGATTTGGGATGTCTGATTTGAGAGTCTGGTTTAGACCAGCTCTATATGTAAAGTGTCATGAGATAACTTCTGTTATGATTTGGTGCTATATAAATAAAATTTGATTTGATTTGATGTATTGACTTCAGTTTTGTTAAACAGTTAATGACAGTGGAATCTGTGTGTTTTATACTTGAGGTTAAATTTAAATACATTTACAACCTGGTTAGAACCAGATGATTTTTATTACGTGCTAATATGTAAATTCATAGATTCAAAGAGGATTTTGGTTTTTTTTCTCACGATTGTATGTAGCAGAGGATTTTGACTGTGTTTTGATGAAGCTGTGGCACTAATACACTCTCAGAAACACAGTAAACAGCTTCTATGTAGGGAGTGAGGTGATATCTCATTGCTGCATGTTGAAGGAGTTTGTTTTCATTTTAATGTATAAAACTGTGCCAGGCAAAGCTGCAGCAGCTCACATCAATTCACTCCTCTCTATTCAAACATAATCTGCTCTTAATTACCACAAGGATATTGATGTGAACAGCTCTACCACTCTGCAATTTGTGTCTTCAAAAAGTCCAATATGGTATGAACACAGTGTAAGGCTAATCCACCAAGGCAGGCCCCACATGGCCCAAGACCCCTTTATAAGTAGTAATTGCACTCTCTCCGATGCTACTTCATTTATTAGTGATCAAGCCTGCCTTGCAGTGGTGACAGCAGCCATTCTAAATGTCTATATTCACTGTGTTACCTCTTTAGACCATAATTTAAAGGATTGAACATCCAGTTTAATAGGTCACCAGATCAAAAATATATAAGGTACAATTTCAGTTAACATTGCACGGGAATAAAATGCGCATAACAATGATAGATTAATTTTTAATTTGTTAATCTGTTACTTTTTCTGCTCAACCTTTATTTAACTTAATTAACTTTAACTAAAGAACAAAGAAAGTATTTTCAGCGTTTTCACACGCCAACCTAATGGTATTTTGCAATACTCACCCTACCTCAGTGCAATAATCACACCCATGCACCCTGTTTTTAACTTTACCTTGTATATATTCTTTATTACCTGTATATATTCTTATATGTTGTATATATTTCTTATTTATATTGTATAGTTAGCTTTTTGTATATTTTAGCAGTAATTAGTAGTGTTTTAGTAGTATTTGTATATGTAATATTTTATCTCTGGAGTTTTTCTATATTGCCAATATTTCTCAGTATTTTGTGTTACATTTTTATAGTCTTTTTTGCACTTAAAGTGTTTGCTGCTAAACAGAGTCAGAGCTGCTAAACAGGTTTTCATTGTTCCTATAACAATGACAATAAAGATCTATTCTATTCTATTCTATTCTATTCTATTCTATTCTATTCTATTCTATTTAATGTCTGTAACCCACTCAAAAAATGTTGGAATAGAGAAAAACTAAAACTGAAAGTTTAGGATATAGCATTGTTGTGTAAGATTTCAAAATCATCAAGTTAAGTCTTACAAACAGCACCAATTTTAACAGTCGTCAGTTCTCAAATGATTAAAGAATGACAAAAAAGGGAAGAAGACGTAACACAACAGTGAACATATTTCTGTCCCAACTTTTTTGTTTTGTTGCAGGCATTAAAATGCAGATTTGTTTTTATTGGGAAAAAAATTAAGTTGGTTAGTGAAAACATTGATTTGAGTTTTTTTTTTTTCTTCTTATTTAAGAGACTTTTCTGGAAGTGATGTTTCTCTCATTGTTTGCTGATAGTGTCAGTGAATACAGTGATTTTCTAGTGTTTTTATCATTTAGTCACAGCTTCTCAGTCTGTGTCAGTTCCACTGTTATCTGTATTGTTTCTATGCAAAATGAAACCTCTGTGAGAGAAATCTGAATCTCACCTAACATCACATCACACACAATTCAAACACAGTCAGGGGTGAAATCACAAGCCCAGCCTGTTGCCATGATAACCTCACAGAATGCAGAGTCTCCCTAAAACGTCTTCCTTTTGTCTTTGCTCTTTAAGCTTCTCATCTTTCTTTTGACTTTCAGGTCAGTGTGCCATTTGAACATCTGGCAAAGTGAGATCCTCCTGGACAGCCTGCAGGTCCGTGGCAGGTATGGACATGTCTGAAAGACAAGCATGGTTTTTGTCAACATCTATCCGTGTCCTCTGTCCTCACTGACCCACCAAATCCTTTCACCTTTCATAAAAAGACAATTTCCTACTTAGCCACAACTGGCTTATGTTAAGATGTAATATTTCATTTAAAACCACAGCAATGCAGTTTGAAAGATCTTCTGATCAAATAATGTGATTTTAACATATATATAAATTTCATGATGTGGAGAAGACTCAAACCGTCAACTCTCAGGATTGTCACTGGAAGGCTCAGGATGAAACATTTTCAACGCATACATTTTCTATATTTATGCAGTTGCATGTTGTCATATACATTATCACCACTGTTGTGTTTGATCGTAGTAGTCATGTAATTCAGTTTACAGCTCAAAAATTATATTTTAGTGTGCAATACTGCTTTAACGTAACAGTAAAAGTTACAGTAGATCTAATAACATAGATTCCTTTTTTCCATTGTCTGCTTTGTAAGGACACACATTGCATTTGTCTGATCTCACACAAATGTCATAACTATCAAACAAGATCTTGTAATTAAAAACATTGTTCTCAGAATCATCATTATGTAAAGGGAAATCTACCTAAAAATGTTTTTACCAACAAATATTGTGACAAAAGAGAGGAAGCACTTAAATCCAATAAAATATGCATCTTATTTGTCTTTATATCAATGAAACCTATGAATCAATTAAATACACATGCTAGCACGTTATTAATGTAGAGTGCTGATGTCCCACCCCTACCAATTTGTTCCATGGGACATAACATGAGAAAAAATATAAGCAGTGATCAAAGGCAAGAGACAGTGTTTAATTGTAATAATGTTTGATAATATTTTTAGTGACAGGTTGTAGTTAAACTAGTAAAGTAACATCTACTTACTTTGTTATCTTAGCATGCTTCACCTCATTGTTCCACAGCAATATGTAAAGTATTAAAAAAAGCAAAAATCACTACAAGTGTTGTCTTGTTGAAGCTGCAAACACATCTTCAGCAACCAAGAACAGGTTGTGAACACAAATAGTTACAATGGCATAACCTCTGTGACTGTAGTATTTCAGTCTGATAATTCAGTGGCTTTGATGATGGCATAATCCATGGGGCACACCTAGAAGGGGTGGGGCTTCAGCTCGCTATACAAGATATACATAAAATAAAATAAAATTAAATTAAATAAAATAAGAATCAGAATACTTTATTTGTCCTAAGGGGAAATAATTGAAAATTGAAAACCTCATTTTACTGGAATGAAGTGCTTCTTTGATTTTATATTACTATTTTTATGTAAAATCATCATTTTTGTCAGGAGGTTCCATATTATGTGACAGTGACTGATAAACGTAAAGGTCCAGTATGTAAAATTTAGGAGGATCTAATTGAAGAGATGCTATATAGTCATACTAATTATGATTTCATTGGTGTATAATTGCTCAAAAGTATGTATCACTGTGCTTTTGTTATCTTGGAATGAACCATTTATATCTACAGGATGTTGGTTGCCTTTCAGCAATTACTCACAACAGACGACTTCTTTTCTATTTTACAGTAGGTTATAGTAGGAGTGTTACAGTGCATTACTGTCAGCTACTATATTGAAGTGTGAACAAGAGTTAACGTCTCTGAACTAAAAATCTCAGAATGGAGAAAGTAAACACTGATTCTGATGGCTGTGGGTTTTTTCCCCTCTGACACCATAGAGCAGGGGCGTTGAACTCAGGTCCTCGAGGGCCGGTGTCCTGCTTGTTGTAGATGTTTCCCTCTTTCAGCACACCTGGTTCAATTAATGATCAGCTCATCACCAAGCTCTGCAGAAGCCTGATAGTGATGTAATGACGTCCAGATGTGCTGGAAGAGGGCAATATCTAAAACATGCAGGGACACCAGCCCTCGAGGACCGGAGTTCGACACCTGTGCCATAGAGGATGGTACCAGGGATATTCAGTTGGTTGCAATATACAATTTTACCTGTAGATGTCACTTAATATTAAATAGTGATCCTAATTATGATTCTAATTCTAATTATGATTCTAATTCTAATTCTAATTAGGATAATGAGATTATATTTCCTATTTTATAACATACTGATTCAATAATAAGACAATGTATCCATAATTTTTTGTCTTCAGTGAAAGTAATGTGTGAAGTTTTGAACCCCAAAAAGTGACTTTTTCTGCTTTGTTTTCTCCTTTTTGTGTGCAGAAGCTGCAAGGTATCAAATACCCCTTACTTTTCAAATGGATGAATAAAAACATGGTGAGTGGAGCAGGAGAAGAGGAGGAGTGCAGGCCCTTAAAAAGGGGGGGTACCTGGGGGCGTCCGTGTGTCTGTCGGTATGCTGTGTGAACTCCAGGAGGGGCTACAAGAACACTGAAAAGATGGAAACCAGTAAGACAAACAAGCAAACAAACACACAAAGTCTTGGCTGGAACTGGTTGCTTTTTTGGTGGGGTGAAGCCGTAAGGGAGGGAAAGGGGTGCAACAACGTACAGGCATCACCCTCCCCCTCCCCCTCCCCTCTTTTCTACTTATATTCACCTGCACATCAATTCAGAGGCTCAATTTGCAAAAAAGACAAACATCAAAGTGCACCAAATGGACTAAATTTCAGTTATTCTGTGGTTTACACTCGTGATTGAATAAAAAAGCTATCAATCTGCTAATGTTTGAGAGATACATCCACTGCTTATGGTGTTCTAAATGATAAATAAATATGTAACAAAAAACTCAGTACTTAAAACATTTCAGGCCTTCAACAGAGGAGAAAGGAGAATCCTTGAAAAAAAAGAATTACAGGGAGGGAATGAATATGTGAGTGATTTTGTGGTTGAGAGCGAGGCTGCTTTTCGTCAATAAATGTCAGTGTCCGTCTCTGTGTTATTGTCCTAAGTGTTTGTTTGGCTTCAGCTTTGCTTTGGAGAGTCTGAGGAAAGGTGGATTGGATAAGAGTGGACTGTTTTAGCTCATCAGGAGCTGCTGATGAATTTGAGCAGAAGATCTGTTCCCCCGATGAGATGGCCTTTAAGTAGAAAAATAGAAAGCTGCTCCTTATCAGCATGCTTGTTACAGTCGTATGTGGGAGAGACTGACAAGAAAAAAACACGCTTGTTGAATGTGAAAAAAGCAGGAAGACGAAGACTTTGAGGTAGAGCCATGAGGATTGTATGATATGATTAAGCCTTGGCTTGTAACCCCAGACCATAAAAATCTCAGAGAGAAGAGTCATTAACTCTTTACCTCCTGAGAGTCCTGGCACAAAAAGCGCAATAGAAGTTTTTGCCAATAACCTTTAGAGTCTGCCAAACAAAGAGGTATTTGTTTTGGTTTTCTCTATGGCAGGCAATGACAGAAAGGTTCTTGGTAATATTACACGAAAAAATACACACACACACACACATACAGTATATACAGTATATATGTGAGTGTGTGTGTATGTGTGTGTGTGTGTGTGTGTGCGCGTGTGCGCACGCGTGCGTGTGTGTGTGTGTGTGTGTGTGTGTGTGTGTGTGTTTGAGCCAGGCCTGTCAGGATGGATGGATGTCACTGTTGGAAGTGGAGCTGTCTGTGGATCCACTGATGTCCTGTACATTTCTTTACCATGCTTCAACTTTATTACTATGATATTTGTGTATATTTTCTGACTCAATAAAATATACACAGCTTATACAGATGTCACTGAGTCATTTGATGCCAAAGTATTCTATGTATTCATGTGCTGATGTTCTGGCAACTAGAAAACACTTTACAGTGAAAACTGTAATGTTAATGAACAAAAGCAACATTTACTTAATAGAATTAAGGCAAGTTTAACAAGTGTTAAGTTCAATGAAACATATTTTACTGATTCAATTTTAACCAAGTTCTATTAAGAAAAAAATCTAACTATACACTGACATAATGTGAAACCCATGTTATTAGGATAAAGTCAGGTAAATGTGACAACATAACAAAATAGCATTGTACTACTACCCTGAAAAGTGTCAAATTGTCATGTCACATAGAGGTGTGGTTAGCAGCAAACAGTAAGTTGACCCCAAAAAGCAAGAGGTAAGAGAAATGATATCCTTTAATTTGATTTAAATTGCTACTAGACAAATGAAAAAGTTAATGATGCAGCAGTTTACAAATCATTATATTTTCAATTAAATGATAACTTTTTTGGTGTGCCAAACTGATTTAGGATAGAATTGATGAAGTTTTAAAAAGAATTTTGAAATATAATCAAGTGTTATTATGTCCTGATAACAAATAGACCTTGCATTTAATGTCAACTCAGAGATTGATGTGAATAAAACTTTGATGTTCATTTTTTTCATCTTGATGCAATCAGTTGGATTTTTGAATTTAATTAAGAGAACTATGTTTCAAAAGCTATTTTTATTAAGTTTGCCATATAAATGAATAGACTGGGTTAATTAAATCAGTAGCCTACAGTGGATGATCAATAAATCATACAGTTCGTTGATGAAGTAATGAATGAATGGATGAAAAGAGGATTGAATTATCCAAGAGATATTAGATAAATTCCCAGATTATTTAACCAACAGTCAAGTCTAAAGAGCCTCAGCCTAACTGTTGACATAATAATCCAACAATCAATATCAGGTAACTTAATATGGTTAATGTTAACTGAAGCCACACATCACTTTTAAATCCTCTTCTCAATGGGGACAAAAAGGGGCAAAATATGATGCATCATCTTATATAGAAATTGGAAATACTGAAATATATTTGGAACAAATAGATCTACCTGCTGTTTATACAATCCATTGTGTTAAATGAAAACATACTAATATTAAGATATATATTAAAATATATTAAGTGAACTGTATATATGCTTGTTTGCTTGTAGCAACTTTTTAAAGATTCTTTTGCAAACCTTAGGAATAATAGATATTTTATCTGCATATTTACATACATTTATCAGCTTTATTTGTGTAAATAAATGTATTTTAATGTTTTTAGTCTGTTTAATCCACAGTGAACCATGTAGGCTACACAATTACTGAATTAATGTAGGCCCTATATACGGAGTTTATTCTTGTCATTGTATGTCTAATGTAATACCAATTTGTACATAAGTGTAATTTTATTTCATATTTGTAGCGGATATGCTGTT
Source organism: Apogon talboti (assembly GCA_037367365.1). Classification (NCBI taxonomy): domain Eukaryota; kingdom Metazoa; phylum Chordata; class Actinopteri; order Kurtiformes; family Apogonidae; genus Apogon; species Apogon talboti. Next base: position 5,513,084 of record JAPQRQ010000012.1, read on the forward strand.
ATTTTTAACTAACGACAAGACTATTACATGATAGAATTAGAAAAACAGTCCTTTATTGGCTGCATCCTGTATGCTTTAGGCACATTATTCAGGACGACTTCCCAAAAAAAAATACAAATTATTACTGTGTTTCCTGTTGAAGTCTTCTATTTACGTAGTTAGAACAGGAAGCCGTGGACAACACGCAAAAAACACTTGTCAGCGTGTGGGAGCAGCGTTCACCTTGTTTTGTTCATCACCCACATCCACATACTGCAAACCCAGAATAGACTAGCGCATGCGCCCTGTTAGAGACGCTAACCCTGCCTACTTCCGGATATTAATGGTCTTCAGCGTGTGATTGGTTTAGCCGGCTCGTTCTCGCGGAATGGGCGGAGTTAGCCTGATCTACAGTAATCCAGTAGGGATTGGTCTGAACTCAGTGGAGTGGAGAAAAAGGACCGAGTGGAGACGCCGAGTTTTAATGTTTTAGCCTAGAAAATAGACAGTTTCTTAATATAAATGTATGAAGACGCGCTTAAAAAGAAACACGATAGGACAGATCTTTTTTGAAATATGAGCGCTAAACTTTCTGGATAAGTTTTTTCGGCTGAGACGCTAAGGTTGACGGGGCTGTCCGTTACGTTCAACATGGATGTCCGGGGAGCAACGGAGCGGCTTTGAGGAGGAATTAAAGCCGTTTCTCGGTTATTTTTGGTCGAGAATTCCTCTGACTGACCTAAGCAGGATTCAGAGCAGGTGAGTCTCCTCCCTTCGGTACTTTGGCTTCACACTAACACCTGTTTTCTCGACTAATAAAAGTATTTGTTGCTCCATCGCAGGCTTAAATCTGAGTTCGTGTGTGAACCCTTGAGACAGACCACTTCAAAAGGTGAGTGAGGGCAATATATGCTTATATGCTTTGTAGTTGATTTTGTTGTATGTTTCCGTGTTATTCTGACTCGTGGTATCAGATTTTCCCACAAAAGACTGCATTCATTAAAAGTAGCACCATAAAGGCATTGTTATAGGAGTAACAGACAGACAAAAATCCAAAATTAATTTAAATGCAGGCGAATAAACCAAGTGTTGTTGTTGTTGTTGTTGTTGTTGTTACAGCCTCTATGATAATCCTGCTGGTTCTCACCCATATCACTCATTATGAATTATAAACACCCCCGTCTGCCCCCGTTGCCCCTTCCCATCTGTTGCTTTGCTTTATTCCTGACCCCCTGCCTTTCTAACACATTGTTCTACTGTGTGTGTGTGTGTGTGTGTGTGCGCGCGCGCGCGACCCCCCAGTCTGACCTTTTTGCCTCTCAAATGAAGCACGCAGATGTCCCTTTGCAGCACAGCAGCATCATTTCACTGTCACCAGTATTGTGTGTGTATGTGTGGCTGCTGATGCCTTCACTTCTTCCTCTTGGTGTGTGGATGTGCTGATGGTTCGCAAAACAATACAAATGACCTGCTGTGTCACACACACATACACAAAAAACTGACTTTTACGACCGAGAAAAATCATAACTGCTCTCTGTCTACCTCTCTAAAGACACAAAATCAAGTCATTTATTTAATTGACTCCCTTAATTCAGCTACTTAATAGTTATTGTGAAGAAGAGAAATGGCAGTGTGTGCAGGCTGCTGAAGTACTCTGACAGATATACACAATTGGACACCTTCTGTGTGCCTCTTTCTTCATAAATTCCCATTAGTTTCAATTTATGCTGTGTTTTAAAGTTTTCAAACCTTTTATTATTGGCTCTGGGTGATTACATTTGCATCAGTTCTCATTTTGCCCACATAAATATCAACATTCGTCTGCCTCAAGCTGAGTCTTCCGTGATGACTTATCAGAGAATGCAAAAGAACAAACGCACCCTGAGAACACAGCTGTGACAAACCACGTCTTGCATAACATATCCTCTTGCCACTTCAACTTCTGTCATCTTCAGGAGCTGGAAGTGGATGCAGTGGGCATATATGACATCTTTTAGTTCGTCCTCGCCTACAGCTGTTCCCCCTTTAGACTGTTGAGTCTGTGAGTGACTCACTAGTCAGATATGAGCAGATTTGCATGAAGAAAATATTAATGGTCAAACAAATCAGCTTTAGATATCAACTTTTGTTGTCAACACTGCAAATCTGCAACTCCCCCTCCCTTTTTAATTTATTTTAACACCATGTTACAAACTTGTAATTCTGTTTTGCACCAATGTTTAAAACATACAAACACATACAAGGACAAATGAATGATATGCATGAATAGTGTAATTCACTACATGGTTTTATTTACTTGCCTGTTGTAAACTTGGAAAACCTCACTCAGTCAAACAAGTCTGTGTGTGGTTGAACTGATAAAATGTATTTTCTCTCCAGAGTTCAACTCAGATAACGTTGTACAAGCATCACTGACACATTGGCTAGTAGTGTTCAGTATTTATTCTTGAATGTCCTTCCTATCCCAGATCATTACATAGCATTGATAAAACACAGTTGGATCTATATTCAGAGTTTATCATTACTAGTGGAAATGTATGTGCATACTTTATGAATGGTGTCACAACACAGGTGTACTGTTTACTGTGTGCTTCAGTGGGTTCCAAGTGCAGACAAAGAGTGACTTCATGTTAGAAGTGCTAGCAAGGTGGCTTAATCAAGATTTGCAATCACATAACTCAGGGTTCAATGTTATTAGGATTTTTTTTTTTCAGGCATGCAAGGTGCAAGTCGGTGATCTAATTGAACAACCTCATCTAGTTATTCCTGTACAAATGTCTTACATTTTTATATGTCATCAAATAAGACAAGATACTGTATGCATTTATTATGGTACTCTATATGCTCAACAGTAATGGAAAACTTGACATGTCTTTGAAAAACAACCCCATTTTATCTACTTTTCTTGCATGAATTTGTGCACTACAAATCCATAACACCACCAGCAACTAAGCTCTTTTTCTAGGATAATTGACATTCTCACTTGAGATCGACCTTGTCTTTACCAATCTCCACTCTTTCCAGGATAAAAGCGAGTGTCTTTGATTAATTTTAGCTGCAGCAGGAAATCCTAATTCTTAAGCCCTGTGTCTAACTCTAATCTTATTGATTTTATCCTGAGACTAATATATTATGCAAGACCAAACTGTGTTAGCTTGTTAAGATTGTTTTAATCATTTTAATTGATTGATTTTTTTTTTTTACTCACTAGCCTTTTTACATGCAGATCAAACTAAATCGTTGCCAGTGATTCAAAATCTTGACCATTCCTGTGCTCTGTCTTGGTTTCAGATGTTAAGGCTGTGGAGGCGAGACGTGCCCCTCTCAGAAAGGCTGGGAGAAGACTCTCCTCTAGCAGCAGCGCCCGGTTCCCCACCCACAGCATCACCTATGGGTCCCAACATCTCATGGCTTCCTGAAGCACCGCTGCTGGGTCAGGAGCAGCCTATCTTCCTCATGACTCCTACAGCACAGGCTGTGTCTGGTTTCTTTGTATGGACTGCACTCATCCTCACCTGTCACCAGGTAACGTCTTCCACACTGTACTTCCACACAGCTGTTTATTCAATATAGTCATCAAAATTCTACCAAAATATTAATCCCCTGCTTCCCTAAATAGTATATGCAGGGTTTCTGCAGGTCCATTAAAAGTTAAAATCCCATAATCTGATTTCAAGCCTTAAAATTTCTATAATATGATTTAGACAGGGTTTAAAAATTGATTGGATTTAGTGCTTGGCTGAAGCCTGTTGAACCAAAGTGCTCAAATTAATACTTTAGCAAATAAAGGCGTTCAAGTTACATGGGGAGTCAGAAAGATATAAAGCTGCCATTATTAAAACAACAGCAAATTCCTGCTTTTACCCTCAGTTGTTCTGTATTCACATTGGGTGAATCATCAATGCACAGTGTGCCTGTGTAGCCTTAAAAAGATTTTATTTATCTTGTTGAAACTTTTATACACTCCTCACATTTTTGCTTTCCTTTTCCCAGAAGAAATGTCAATATATGCATAGATTTATGACAGACGAGGGAAAGATTTGAGTGACTAGGTCCTCGCTCAGGTGTAAAATGATTCAGTGTGTCAGTGCACATGTTATCTAATGCACAGGTGATCTGGTCTTGTTAACACACACATAAACACACACACATCTGCTCAGCTCTGGGAAGGGCAGGAGTTGCTGGGCAACATCTCAGCAGGTGTTTGTAATACAGAGCATGAATACACAAAAACACATGCACAAAGGTGAAACTTGATCTAGGTGGATGAAAAGGCCTCTATGAATCTGTTTGGGGAAAAAGCAGTGTGTGGTTACTTCTCATACCAGTGAGATGATGTCAGGAGATGTATTGATTTTTATGGTTCTTATTAACTGACTCTGTCCTACCACTGACTGAAAACACACAAGGCTAAACCTGATTAATTTTATGGATTGGGTTTCCTTCGTCTCTTTATTTGTTTTGTTTTTGTTTGTTTTTTTAACTTATTTTTTCTTTGAATTTTCTGGATTAGTTGCAGTGGAGTGAAGAAACATTAGTACATTGTTTTACATAAATCTTTTTTTTTTTCAAGCCTTTATCATTCAGTGATGGTGGTGGTGGTGGTGTCCTCTTCATGGTTTATATAGGCCGTCCATTTTTCCCATTTATCATAGAATTGTGGTTCTTGTAATGTCAGTTTATGTGTCACTTTTTCCATTACATATATCTCTTTCACTGTGCACTGCCACTGCTCCTCAGTTGGAGGATCCACTTTATACCATGTTCTTGAAATTGGTTTTTTGCTAACTGTTAATATTTTGAGTAGGTACTTATCCTCTTTTTGTACTATGTCATATGTCAAATTTCCCAAATACAACATCTTAAAAGACTTGGGTATCTCATACCCTATTATTTTTCTTATACCCCTCCATATTTTATCTCAATATTCTTGTATCTTTTTGCATGACCAAAATATATATGTGTGGTCTACATCCATAAATCCACATGATCTCCAGCATGGTTGGCTATCCATTACTAGTTCTTTCCTAATTTTTGGGGTTATAAAAAATCTGATCAAGTTTTTCCAATTGAATTCTCTCCAGATCCTGGAGCTGGTGGCCGTGCACTGTGTTTTACAAATATTGAACCATTCATCCTCAGTTATTTTTTCCATCGATTCTCTTTCCCATTTTTCTTTGATATATAGAGAGGAGGCATTTTTACATGTCATCAAACTTTTATATAGATCTAAGATTGCTCTACTCCATTTCCCTCTATAGGCCTTCAGAAATAGCTCTATAATTTCATTGTTTGTATCTGTTTTTATCTCTTTCTCGTAATAATTTTTAATTTGCAGGGACCGATATTGTTCTTTCTCATCTAAGTCAAATTTTTCTCTCAGCCTTTCAAAGCTCTGCAACTTACCTTGTTCAAGAATTGAACACATTGTTGTGATGCCTTTATTAGCCCTTTGCTTAAACCCATTGTCATGTGTGACAGGTATAAACCTCCAGTCCCAGGCAAACCAACTTGGGATTTTTGTTTCTTTTTCTAATTTATATCTTTGGACAACTGTGTTCCATATTCCAATTTTATTTTTTGTTATTGAGTTCCGTCTATGGTTTAGTTTGGCCAATAATCCTTTATGTGCTAGTAGATTTTGGACCTCCATGTCATTCTGTCTCACTTCTAGACTTTTCCATTTCGCAAGATAGTCTTCCTTACACCAGTAAATCAGAGGTCTAATTTGTGCAGCATAATAGTATTCTTTAAGGCTTGGTAGAGCGAGCCCTCCTTTGTCTTTAGGAAGTTGCAGAGTTTTGAATCTGACCCTTGGTTTCTTTCCTTTCCATACAAACCTTGTCTTTATTTGTTTTAACACTATGTTGCAACCTAACTTGTAGGTCACCTGTCTTCTTGTCCTTTGCCTTGCTGTCACATTTAACCCTCACTTTTAGGTATATTATGTTTTCAAAGGATGTTTTTGTATTTAATTTGTTTATAAACTAAAATATTGAAAGTAATGTTCAGATATGTTCCTTTCAAACTGGCATGACTGGTTACAGCAGATTCCTGTTGTGCAGTGCATGAAGCACAGAATGACAATTACAATACATGACATAACATTAAATTAACAAACAGTAAACACAGGCATTGATCAAGGAGACAACTTGAATGGAGTGAGTGTAGTGTATGAGAGCTGAATCGGTGGTGGTGGGTGTGTCCCTCCATCTGATAATGATTCTAACCCTGTTTAAAGAGTGTGACAGGTTAGTACAGGTTATTGAATATAAGGCTCACCTTTTACAGTTTGGATATTTTCACTGGTTGTTCATCATTTATCAAACATTTTGATTCCCTGCTTTCTGTCTCCGTGTTCCAGATCTATATGCATCTACGTTTCTATAGCTCACCAAGAGAGCAGCGTCACATCGTGAGGATCCTCTTCATCGTTCCAATTTACGCTTTCGATTCCTGGCTCAGCCTGCTCTTCTTCACCAACGACCAGTACTACGTTTACTTCGACACAGTCAGGGACTGCTATGAGGGTAAAGGTTTTTTTTTTTTTACTTTGGTGCCTCTTGCTGCACGCTGACGCTTAGTTTATGATGATGATGTCAATGCCACACTATTTATCAAATTACACTGGAGATGAACAATCTGTTCATCAGTCTTAATGGATTACTACACCCACGCTAAGACTCTATTTGCAAATTACCCCTTCACCTTTAATGTTTCTATTTTTTTCTGTGGCACACTGAATCTGATTTGGTTCGTTCAGATCAGATGGAACAAGTCATACTTTTGTCATTAGGTTTCTTGTCATTTTGGCAATAATTTATTTATCCATCTTTCACATGTCTTTATGTTTACATCTTGCTGTAAACGTATTTAACATACCAGAGACACACTTCAAAAGAAATATGTGGTAGTCTCATTATGCTTTATTTATATAGAATAAAGAATTTTATTAATTCAACAGGTGTGCCATATCCATTATTAAGGAGGACATATAGTTATTTGTTATAGCGGGGAATTGCAACAAGAGTTCTTCTTTTTTGTCATATTAAGTAAAATATGCTTTTGAACATTGGTTTGTGAATTCTGATTTTTCTTTATTTTTTGATCGCTTAAAGTATTGTTATATTACTGGATTTTTTTTTTTTAATATTATTTTTGATTTTTCACAAAACAACAGTACAATTACATACATACAAGATAAAGTGACCTCACCGGCCCACCGCAAGCGGGCCAGAGACAGCCGATCCAAGACAC
>JAPQRQ010000012.1:5530674-5556636 GCA_037367365.1 Apogon talboti
GCTTCTGCAGAGCTTGGTGATGAGCTGATCATTAATTGAACCAGGTGTGCTGGAAGAGGGAAACATCTAAAACATGCCCTCGAGGACTGGAGTTTGACACCCCTGCTATAGACAAAAGGAAATTAGTGATGTTTATTTTTATTAATATCAGCGGTGTTTTATCGTCCAGCCCTAGCTGCAGTTGTTTTCGTTAATGTCTTTCCTCTCGCTCTGCCATTCCACTTCCCTTTGTACTGTCCCTCCCTGTTTGTATCCATCTGAAACTCTGTACAATCACCCCATTCTTCCTCCTCTGCCTCCATCCCACTTTGTCTTGATGTTAAATGTCGTAAATCACTGCTGCTCATTCCCCTTCACCTCTCTATTTCTCCATCCGTCTTGTCTTCCAACTCCACTCTGTTTTTCTTCCACTAAATCATTCCTCGTCCTTTCTTCTTTCTTCCCTCTTCTTTCTCTGTCTGAATCTCCATAAATCCACTCTCCTTTAATGTTTCCTCTTTCTGTTTCTCCTTCCTCCCTTTTCTTTACTGTCCTCTAAATCACTCCCGTGCCTTTATTTTCCTCTTCCACTCCTTTCTCTTCCACCTCCTCTTCCTGACCTCTAATTCTCCCGTCCTGTTTGCCTCCTCCCGTAGGACACTGTGCCCCCATGAAGAGCATCTCCAGCAGCCTAAAGGAGACCATGAACCCCGGGGACATGGTCCAGGACGCCATCCACAACTTCTCACCGGCCTATCAGCAGTACACGCAGCAGGCCACTCTGGAGCAGGGGGCGCCGCAGCCCGTCAGCCGCACCCACAGCACCGTTTGTGCCCAAGGGGACACAGAGAAGACGCTCCTGCTCAGCTCTGATGATGAATTCTAGAGCAAAAAGAGAACAACTCATTTTGGTGTTAAAACCATTGGGCTGTTTTGAGTCACTCTTGTACATACTGAATTATACTTGACTTTGTTTATGGCTCTGGTTGAAATTGCATAATTTAGCCCCATCATGTTTCTCTGCAGTCTGACAGATTGCTATTTAATTTATTTTTGTTCTGGTTTTGGTTGGACATTCATTGCTCCGCTGAAAGTTTTTAATGCCATAAGTGGAACAACCTGGATGAGATAATTAAGTTTCTTACTCTGCCTTTCCTGGTTTATGGTTGGATTTTAAGGGACAGCATCAGCAGCAACAAGAGAAGCAATTTACAAACAGCAGCTGATGTCAGCTGATGTCGGTTTCACCGATCGATATCGGTGAAGCCGACCAGAGCGAGGCAGAGCAGATTCTGGATTAGATGGAACATCTGCTCCAGCAGTGCAGTGAAGGGCAGCAGCAGCACAGTCAGGCAGGATTACACTGGTGTAATTGGGGCGTTATTTGTCCAACGGCCAGGATTAAAGCTGGTGCTGGTTCACGTGGGGCATCAAACCTCCACAGACCACAATGTAGGTTAACTGGATTGAAGGGAAACAACAGAGGAATATAGGTTAGAGTTAACATCAAACGCCTCTTTTCAACATCAGCTCTGTTCATGCACAGACACACAGGGTTTTCTCTACTGGTACAGACAGAGGCTTCACCAGCAACAAAACTGAAGAAACACAAAAAATATTAGCCTCAACAGAATGTGTTTTTACATGGAAGTAAGGTTATTAAAAGTAAAAAGTTATTCACCAAGTCACGTATTGATTTTATCAGTGAGCATATTCGCTATGCACGTCATGCGGTTTCCTAAAATTCTACAAAAATGTGCGGATGTTAAAGATTAAAATATCTGCAGCACCTCAGCCCAAAAAACAAACCGAGGAAATCCCAGCATGCATCTGAATTCAGTTCTATCTATTGATATTTAAAGAAAAAAGAAATGTATATTTTTGTCAATGATCTAAGAGCTCACTGACTGAAATGTGGGAGTGATCAGCTGTAAAAATGAAACCGTGTCTTGAGACTTTAAAATAACTACCAACACAAAACTAACTGCCTTTCTTCTGACTCAAAGAAACTACAGGTCAATATTTCAACAACATTTATGGTGCCAGTTTTAACACTCAGATGAAGGGATTCTAAATAATGACGACAGCAAATGAATATTCTCTTCTCTTTCCAGTGTATATGAGTTTTAAAAAACCAACAACTAAAAACTCTACCTAAAATCACCTGTTTTTTTTATGATTAGTTTGAGATTCAGTTTCCAATGAAGTCATTTCCCAGTATTTTAAGGTTGGTTCATTGGTGGTTGGCTTTTTTTTTTTTTTTTTTGCTTCAAACTATTATCATTATATAATCTATATCGGCCTAAAAAACAAAAACACCATCAGTCAAGTTACAATAGGGCCATAAAATATATATTACCAAACTCTGATTAAGAATTCAATTTGTGTCGGTTCTGGTCCCGTTTTTATTCAGTAGATTAGAGAAACCTGATCTGAATAACAGGATGAAACTAAGTATTTCCTGTGTCTTATTTTTGTTATAATTTAGCTGAGAACCATTCACTCTCCTGTTCTTCCAGTAAGTCTTTTTTTTTTGGTTCAATTTATTTTCACCCCAGCCAGCCCTTTCTTTTTTATTTTTAACACATAATTGGAGTTCTTGACTCATCTGAATGAGTCATCTCAAGTCTGCTGACGTGTTTACTGTAACTTTCTCCTGTAGCTCTGTACAAACAGCAGGGGGAGGTGTGGAGACAACAAACATAAACTGTTAGATCTAAGCCCACAGGCTGCTTTCACACACTTTAGCTCAGTGTATCTGTAACAGAAAACACATAGTCTGTGTGTGTGTGTGTGTGTGTGTGACTTCATTCTGTCATTGCTGTGGGTCTGTTTTCAGAGCGTCAGACAGTGGTCATGGGTCTTTTTTTTGGGGCTCTGGCCTGTCATAATATTAGTTTAAAATAATAGAGAAGCCACGTCTGTGCATGAGCAGTGGCCTATTTTTAGAAATGGCTGAGTATCATCTGGGTAATTGGGTTGCTACATTTCAACGTGGATACTGTATGATTTTTTTTTTCTGCCATGACTGAGCTTTTTATCCTGTCAGAAAACTAGGGCAGGCTACAGACTTGAATGTGCTACTTTAGGTTTGATCTTTTTTGTGCCACAAGCCTGCAGAAAACACTCCTCTTCATGGTTCCTCATTAGGGTGGAAATGTTATCAAAGAAAAACATGCAACATTTCTTGTTTTGTGCTGCGGCTCCTAAAGGCATTATTCTTTGCCTTATTATAAACAAGTAGACGGTACCGTATGTGTGTCAGCGCACTTTTAATGCCATAATTCATATTCACTCTGATGCACCCTGTAGCGTCTTTCTCCTCATTGTTACACTGTGGTGTATGACATGCTGTATGACTCATGCTGTACATAAAGCTTTAAGTGCTGTCTACAGCAATATTAGTGATGTATGTTGAAATAGTCATATATGCTGTAAAGGGGAGAAAAAAGACTTAGTTTTGTATTTTTACTCTTTTTTTATTTCAGGACTGTTTTTGACTGACTGTCTTTGTATGTTGCAAAGCAGCTCATGATGCTACTGTTTTATGTCAAACTTATGAAAAAACTTATAATAAAAGTTATTTAGTCTGATATTTAAACATTTGAAGTCTGTTTTAGCATGATTTTCACTTCCATCCACTCAAACTATCATTAGATCTTTAGGTACAGGGAATACAGAAATATAATGGAAATGACATAAATTAATCTGCTGAAGGGTTAAAGCACAGGTGTCAAACATATGGCCTGCGGGCCAAAATCGACCCACCAAAGGGTCCCATCTGACCCATGGGATAAATTTGTGAAATGCAAAACTTACACTGAAGAGATTAACAATTATCTTAGTTCAGGGGCCACATTCAGCCCAGTTCAAATTCAAGTGGATCAGACCAGTAAAATACTCTCATACTAACCTATAAATAATGACAACTCCAAATTTTTCTCTCTGTTTTAATGTAAAAAAGTAACTTCACATGAAAATCTAACTCTCCTTTCACAAAACATGTGAATAATATGAGCAAATATGAACAACCTGAACTGTCTCAAGAGAAGTGGAATTTTAACAGTATTCTGCCTGTTACTAAATGTTCTGTGTATTTGTAGATCCACTGTGACCTGTCAGTTGTAACACATATGTGTAAATGATAAGCAGAGGCATAAAATTGTTAAAATTGCACTTATTTTTCTTAATAAATTTCAATTTGTTCAGAGTTGTTCATGGTATTCACATTTTTTAAAGGATAATTTGTAGATGTAAACATTTTCATTACATAATTTTACTTTTTTCACTCTTAAACATAGAGAATAGTTTCGAGTTGATGTTATTTATATAATATTATATTATTTACTGGACTGACCCTCTTCAGATCATGTTGGGCTGTATGTGTCCTCTGATCTACAATGAGTTTGACACCCCTGGGTTAAAGTGTCTCTGTTCTCCTTCAGTCTTATTTGAAATTCTTCCAAATTGTGGCTGGTTCAGATGAAAGGTCAACAAGACTGTGACATTCTCTGTCTGCCAGAGTGATAACGCACTAAAGCTAAGCTGACCTTTCTGAAAATGAAATGATTAAAATTGAGTGTTCTCCCCAGTGGGAGGTGTCTGCGAGACAAGTTGTAGAGTGGATTTGCATGGGCTCAATAGATTTTGAAGTAAAAGGAAAGGACCTGTAATGACAAAAGGATGAAGCGGTCTCACAATGTGACATCCATATTAGGAATCAGAAACACAAATATACCACAATGAAATTGAAATGATTTTCATCCACAGGGGTTGACATTCCATGAGTTTTCCTGGGTCACTAATGTGATTATCATGCTAGAAATGTACTGTAGTTAATCAATGTAAGAATCTTAAACAGAAACCTGTTAAATTCTATAATCATTGATCATGTTTATATTAAAACATTCCAGACATTGTCATTATATCCATTACAAAAATAACTTGAAATACACTGAAGTTTCCAAGAAGTTTAATTGTGTAATATGTGTACGTATTTTAGAGAACATTATGATTCACTTTCAGACCCATTTCATACTAAAAAAAAATTGGGACACAGTTTCTCTCGTGTGTGAAGTTAAACAATTTAGGAAGTATTTTTTTAACTAGTGTGTGATTATACTCTGATGAAAACACAATCATCATATTATATTCAATTTCTGTAATTAGATCCTCCTAAATCACCCCACAGCCATTCCTGTTACTCAGTAACTGTGCCCCTATTTATTCATTCATGTTTTTGCTAAAGTGAGCCACATATTTATAGCAAATGGCTTGAGGGATCTTTTTTTATCTGCGTATTCAATTTTATGATGTCTTCAGCACATAGTGATCAACTTTAAGACAAACAGTGTCAAGACCGGCTCGGGGAGCCTTGACAAAACACACGAACACAGGGTCTATGCCAGCCAGCAAGGAGAATTTATTAAGTTAAAGGAGATAGCGAGGTAAAATAAGGAGGAACTGGCTCGAAGACCAGTCCGTCAGAAGAGAGCTGACGACCACCACTGCTGTCCTGGTAAAGCCTTCTCTGTTGAGTCTTCGTCCCTGTGGTGACCGTCCTTCTTGTCGTCACGTCGTCGCAGCAACCGCCAACTGCCAACTGCCACCCTTGTGCTCAGGATGTTGGAGTCACACCCCCAGCCACGTTGCCCGGGAGAAACCAAGCAGCTTCTGTGGTCACCTGTGAGTGAGAGAGAGAAGGAGAGAGAGAGAGAGGGTGAGAGAGAGAGAGTGTGAGAGAGGGAGAGACAGAGAGAGAGAGAGAGAGGGAGAGAGAGAGAGGGAGAGAGAGAGAGAGAGGGTGAGAGAGAGAGAGAGAGAGAGAGGGAGAGAGAGAGAGAGAGAGAGAGAGTGTGAGAGAGGGAGAGAGAGAGTGTGAGAGAGAGAGAGAGAGAGAGAGAGAGAAACGTGCCAGGGGCAATCCGCAGGAGTGGGGTGTCACAAACAGTAAACCATGAAAATCATAAAAAGAATATTCCATTATGTTTTAAGCCTCAATGGGTTCTAAATCTGACATGTAAATGAGGTGAAACTGGTTATTTCTGGTTTTGAACTCTTCAACTTAGTATTTACTTCCTTACGTGCCCTTAAGACTAAAACTACAATAACAAATATCTTTTGCTACAGAACTTATGAAGTCAGTTTCAACTGTCTCGATTTATTTAAAAAATACTCATCCTCCACATCACACTCAAAGTTCCACCCTGTTACATCATTTCATAAGTAATGTCTGCCCAGTAAAACCATATTTTTCTAAACATATCAAATGGTCATAAAAGTCATGATTTATCTGCAGAAAGCTAACTCACTAAGTGTTGATTAATATATTGTCTATGGCTCACTTAGCTCAGAATTGTCCACCCTGTTATGTGATTTAACAGGGTGGTATTTATGATGTAAAAACTTAAGATGACAAATGTTTTGGCTTCAGAAATGTTTTAATCATTCCACCAGACCAAAACATGTCATCTTCCGTTTTCATATCATAAATATAAATAAATCATCTCATATAACACAGCAGTAGCTCAGGGTCTAAAGTCTAAACTTATTCTGATCTGGTGATAAGTCATGCATCATATCCTGCAGATCTACTTCCTTTCCAAAGCTTCTTGTAGTTCAATCTGCCCTGTAACCACCAACACACCATTTTATGTACAATATGTACAACATTTATTATCATTAATATATAAAATAGACGATGTACTTAAATTTTCACAATAGAAAAAATACAAGTAATAAATACAAAGACCATTTTTGTTTTGCAAGTAATACAAAACATCCAGCACAATTTGACAGACATTAAAATATTGAGAATAAATGGTTTGCCACACCGATATTCATATAGCTAAATAAATCTTTAGGAGTTCTTTGTCAACACAATCTAATGTGTTATGATGCCTGCTTATATATATGATATTGCTAGCACTAGTCAGTGGCTTGGTCTCCATCATGTCCAAGGCTGTTTGGGTCAAACGGGCCTTGGACGGATGGAGGTGTTCAAGTGAATAAAGCGTCGTCTCTTTCCACCTTCTTCTCCCACGTAGTCCCACTTTGTCGACTTTCTTTCTCCATCGTACAACACAGCTCAACTACTTTCTCATCCCCACTTCCCCCACTTTCGTCTTTCTCTCCACCCATCTCCTCTCGCAGATCCACCCATCCTACAAATTCAGACCTCTAAAAATTTGTCACACGACAAACGTACAAATCATTATAGAAAAATACAATCCCTCTGACAATCCACTGTGACAAGCCGGTACAAAACACACACACACACACAAAATAAAAAAAAACAATAATAATAAAATCAGAATACAGCAATATGGCCATTGGCTTTGAGCATATTTCTACCGAGCTAATAATTAACATTTTGTAAAGTAATCATAGTTTCCACACAGTACAATAATTAGACATGAGAAGAACCCCAGACTAGTCATAAGAAAGTACTTCTGAAAACATACAGAACATCACAGCACTCGTTAGCTTGTCTTTTTCCATAACATCTACATTTAAATACAAATAAAATATAGAATATATCTCTGATAAATGTTACTCAACATTTGCGTCTCTCAACGGCACGTACAAACATTACAAATAAGAACAAAAAAAAAAAAAAAGGAATGTATGCAGAGGATTTTGCACCAAATTGAGTGTAATTCCTACCAGATGCGATTCCGCTTTGACACGTTTCAGCTAAATGACCAACATCTGCTGTTGGGGGTCTAACCAGATACATATATATATATATATATTTATATATATAAAAGAAGAAGAAGAAGAAGCCACAGCAGACTGCAGCAAAGTTACTGCACAATGTGGAATGAGCAATGCAGGACCAGAGCTCACAAAAGAAATGATGACAGGAAGAAATGCGGAGAGGGAGTGATTACAGTCCACTATGAACCATTTCCCACTTAGGTTTGCATACACTGACACTGAAGGCACAGCATTAATGTGTGAGACACAACTCTCCTCCACATGATGGGTGAATCTCAGGTAGTAAACGGTAGAGGGTAGTGAGTCCAATCCAATTTTTAACCTGTTAAATGAAGATCTGAAAAGCACACAGTGTTGATGTGGGAGCGCCTCCGTGATCTACAGTAACTGTGGTTGGTGGGCCTGGCTTCAGTTCAGGTGGTCAGTGTGGAGCAGGTCATGAGCGTGAGGCTTTTGTTTGTTTTTTGCATGTACAGTGGCAAGAAAAAGCATGTAAGCCCTTTGAAACTTGTATGTTTTCTGTGTGATTTGGTCATAAAATATGATCTAATCTGTATCTAAGTCACAAGAAGAGAGAAACACAGTGTTCTCATCCTGATACCAAACAACCACATTTCAGCTCTTTATTGAACACACCTATTACACACTCACAGGACTGTCAAAGGAGTTTCAACCAGTCATTCAGTCCAAGGGTTCATTTAATTTTTCCAGCAGCACTGTGATGTTTAAATAGCTGTGTTCTACAAAGACATGGAATACTAGAACTGTCCGTGTGGTATTATGTGTCTTTAATTTATGACCAATTTACACAGAAAACTACCAAATTTCAGTGGCTTCACATTCTTCTTCCTGCCACTGTATGTATGTGCGTGCTTAGCCAGTCGGAGATTTTCTGAGTGCGTTGCTACTCTTCGTCTCGTTCACATTAAAAAGCTGAACTCGTTCAGAATGAAATTGCTAATTTGAAAGTCTAGAAATGTATGTAATATAATTTCAGTCGCTAACAGTGCTTTTCCACCCTGTGGTACAGACTCAACTGGATTTGAGGGAGTAGGATCCGAAGTTGGCATACTGTCCTGACGTCGTCATCAACAAAGGACCAGAGAAGGATACTGTCGCTGAACAGACCAACATTTACTTCTCATTTGTTTCCATGTGGTATAATACAATAAATGAAGCTGATAAGCTCTCTTTAGGTTTTTTCCTATCACATCAGCTCATGTCCAACATTGTTGGAGGTGATAGCAAAGAGAACAAGTACTGTCCACAGCTTTAAACTGACGGAAAAAAACCAAACCAAAGTGACAACGGTTGAGTCAAGCCAATAGGATACAGCGCACATCCACAGAGTACCAGTGTACCTCCCATTTTCTACAGACTGCTTTAAAAACATACTCGTTCTCCAGTCCTAGTTGATCTTTCTATCCAGTAGATCATACTCCAGGATCTGCATGTGTTTTTTTCCTCTCATTCTTGGAGTTGAGCTGGAACCATATGGTGGAAAAGCATCATAATCTGAAGAGTCATGAAAACAGAAATCAACCCGTCCCTGATGAGAACTGGACACAGCGGTTGTGTAGTAGGTCACACTCTGCCCAGAGACTGGAAATGTGATCCAACAATAATGCACTGGTTCACATTTTCCTGCCAACATGGTGTTGCTGTTCTCTGGACTGGGTGTGTATAGTATAGTAAGACTGCAAGGTGTGTGTGTGTGTGTGTGTGTATGTTTGCATTGTAGGTTGTGCGCCCCTCCCCCCAGTCTGGTTCCCATAAGTCCCTCTTCTAGGACCGCTCGTGCTCTCTCTTTGTCGGTGGCTGAGGTGGACTCTTGACGATCGTGATAACCGAGGCGGTGTTAAGACGTGGGGCCGTGGCCAGCACGTTGCCTCCTCCGGCTTCTAAACCTCTGGCGAACCTCTGGAGGGCGGCGAGGCGGGCGCCCAAACCCTCCAGCTCTTTCCTCATGCCGGCGTTCTCGGCCCCTAGCCGCTCCACCTCTCTCTGCAGCTCCTGCTTCTGCTGCTCCAGGGCTTCTCGCTGGGACACCCGCTTAACCCGGCAGCTAGCGGCATAGCCCCGGTTCTTCAAGGTGCGCCGGCGCTGCTTCAGCTTCTGGATCTCCTCACGGGACAAGCCGCGCAGGTGGAGATTCAGCTCCCGCACTGAAAGGGACATGAGCTCGCTGTCAGACAGGATGGGCATGTTCTCGCCACACTCCTGCTTCACCTGAAGGGACAGCAGAGGAGAATTACATTAGTAAGCATGTGAAGACAAGAGGAAAGGGTTCACACACATTTTCAGAAACCATCTAAAAACGATTTCATGACTTTTCAAGGGCCACTAAGATCACTTCTATGGTTACTCAGCATTTTACATTCCTTAAGGAATAAAGACAACTTTTTAAAAACTATTATCAATGTAGTTTCAAACACATTCCATCTTGTATCATTTGCATAAAGACTCTGGGACTCCTGACATTACTTAGAAAGTAAATCCATTTATTCACATTTCATTTTTATCATTTCATGTGTTGTTAATATCAGCCTAGTCTAAATCTGTGCTCACAGGTTGCATGTTCATGATTTTGGAGCCTTTCTCCCTTCAGTCAAAGAAGCTTCAGAAAAATGACACCCCTCATAATTCAGTCAGTGTTTAAGTCCTAGAAATCAGTTTGTAAAGAATATTGTAAAACCTTTTCAAAAGCCACAGATTCCTTTAACAAAGCACAGAAGAACTGAACACCATGTCTGTTTCATCACCTTTAAAGAAGAGACTTCAGTGTCCTTTTCCAAACCTCACTTTTGTCATTTTGGAATGTCATTAAGGAAAACAAAATCAAATTGAATTACTTCTACAAAACTTTATATAATTTCACCTAATCCTATGATGCTCCCAGGCCTGGAAAATGATGCCATTAAAATTCCATGATTTTTCCAGGTCTTTCATGACCACAGGAACCCTCAAAGAAGACATACAAGTACAGTTCTACAGGTTTAACAGCTCGAATTAAAGATGCCTTCTTTTTTGTAGTTTCCCCTCATTCCAAAAATGTAATTTGATTACATTTATTTTTCTTTTAAAGTTACTTCTCAATGCTTCCATTTTACTAGTTTTATTAGTGTTACTTTTCTGTGTCATGTTTTCTCTCTGCGCTGATACCAGGAAACATTCCTCATGCTCTGAAATCTATCTGGTAATAAACTTAATTCTGATTAAGACCCATTGCATGTCCATTCTGGTTACAAGAAGTACTGGGGATATAAAGTAAAGTCTGACTTTGGTAACGCTTTTGATGTGAATACAGAAAAACTTTTTTTTTTTTTTTTTTAAATCATAGTAGCCTTTCTCCAATTTCCCAATAAACTCTAGCAGCTTTACATCTAAATGTTCCTAATTCAGCAAACATTAACACAACATTAGCACAACATCCAATGTTGTAGTATAGAACATTTTGACATTTAAGTATCTAAATACAAGTAGGTCTGTGTTATTGAGACTGGATACTTACACTACATGTTAAAGCTTTCAAACAATGTTCAGATTCAGAAAATCCAGTTTTATCCTTCCTGATCCATTTCATGTAGTCGCATGTGTACAAAATTTCCTCTGATCAAAACTGTGACTTAGAGTTTTGGTCTTTGTGAGACAGTGGTTTCTCTTCTCTTGTTCTCTCTTTAGTGGGTTTCTATTTTTAATCAGGGATGGGTTGGCCTGAACTAACCTGATGAAACTGAAATGAACAGATCCTCTTCAGTGGGAAGAGACCCTCCTCCTAAGTCTGGTCCAATGGATTTACATACACTCATTGTATGGTTTTTGAAGGATTATAAACTCAATCTAACATCAGACTCTCTCATAATAAGTTGCTACAACACAATTCCCCTGTTCAGATGTGAAGGATGCGATCACATGTCTGTTCCCACCTGCAACTAGAATGCGTACTCATGTGGCTCCCATTTCCACCTTCTATATGCAAATGAACAAGCTAATCTACAGGCTAAATCACAGAGCAAGATCCCATTTCAACTATCACACATAAAGTGAAATTTACTACAGTAAATGATAAATAAACGGGGTAAATTCAACACGACAGGTTTCACTACCGGATCGCTACCGGATGTTTACAGCAAAAAGAATGTGGTTGCACATGCCCGACGGCTTGGAGCATGCACATAATAATTCTTAGGGGGTAAAAAAATATGTGGGTAAAAATTGTACAACAGATTTTTTGTATCAAGTGTATGGTGTGGCCAGCAAGGATTTTGCTGTGGCAGCGCGCCACAGGAAAACCTTACCAGCTGAAACGCTGGGTTTGTGTGGGAATGTTTTCTTGTGTCTTACTCACTGCATGACCTACTGCAATGAGTATATTACTTTTGAATTACTAAATGAACTTACAACTATTTTGATAAGTGATATGTTAATGACAAACTTTTGTTTCTCTGATTCAGGCTTCTTAAATGTTAATATTTTAAATTTGTGTTGTGAACAAACATGAAGTTTAACATCCTCATCTCTGACTTTGGTTAGCATTTTTTTCATTTTCTGATAATGACTTTCTTATTTTAGTTGATATGTTTTTTAGTGTCACTCAACCCAAACTCCATATTGACCTTTCAGAATATTGTCATTCAAGTAGTCCGAGAAGACACAACACTTGGGTGGGTGACTGGTTAGGCTCGGAAAAGAGGATTCACTTTTCCATATAAGCATGAAACAACATGATGTTCATATACCTTTATATTTAGACTTTTATTTGGAATGAGAGGAGAGAACTGCAGAATGAATGTGTGAATTTTCATATTCTGGTGTTTTTTTCCGTGTGCTTTCATCTCCTGCAGAGTCAAGAGTGTAATAAAATGTTTATTCAACAATGAAAATAAGAGTTAGTTGCAATCCTAAAATACACCTTAAATGCCAATACAACAACTCTGACCATTTGTTTTATTGGTTCTCCTACTTGACATATGCTTCAGTGATGTTTGACTCAAAATAGCACTCAAAATGTTTCCGTTAATTTTTACTAAATTACACAAACTTTCTATTCTACTTCCTCACTTGGGCAGTACAAGGCATTTCAGTGAGCTCAGGCAGCTCTACACATATGACACACTCATAATACTCAGTTGTACTCTCATTTATTTTCCAGACGTCTTTAGAACTCGTCATTATGTATGAAGCCAGCTGAGAATTCAATCCTTCATCAGACCCAGGACACATTCCTGTTTCACACTGTGCAGAGAATGCAGATACTCAGAACATGTTCAATGCCAGGTCTAAACAAGGCTGATTACTAACTTCATTGTAGTACAGAGTTTAACAAGTGAAAAGGTAAGTGGTGTTTACTACTACCCCTGCCCGGCTTTACAGCACTTTATCCCTCCTGTTCACTGGGTATAAAAAAAAACGTATGTCACAGTAGACTTGACATGGTAATTGTGGTAAAAACGACTTCCATAATCTACTATGGCTGTATTTGTTATATATTTTGCATTTAGACTTTTGTAGGGTATTTTAGAACCTGTGGAAACCCTGGAAATAGAAAACAAATGTCTTCCAAATATTGCCACTCTATTAAATTTAGCCCAAGGGCATAAATAGTCCCCTTTTTTTCTTGAGATAATAAAACTAGGTCTTATTTCTGAATGCGTTACCTTCAGGGCTTTGCTATTTCTTTCTGTCGTCATGATCCAACCGTTTTCGGTTTTCTCCCTCTGAGAACCAGTCGACAAAGCCACAAACTCTCTGAAGAAGAAGAGAGACAAAAAAGACACATTTAAAAAAAGGTATTTTATCACAGGGAACTCAGGATGCCGCGCTGCCATTTACAGTCCGTTCCTGGCCTGACATTTTACCATCCGCTCACAAGACAGCCAGTCATGCACGATAAAGAAAAGGAGAAGCCGCAGATCTTTCATGCTTCTCCAAAATGCTCTCTCTCATTAAACTATGTGGTCGAATACGAAAGGAAGAAGAGGGTTGTGCCTTTTGTCTGTTCTTTGGAATGAGGGGGAAGTTATCATGTGTCTACCCTTTGGTTGCTTAAAGCAGGTGTCCTAACCAATTCCCTAAACACTTCCTCTTGTCAATACCACACCAACGGTTCAAAGCCTCCATTGTGAAAAAAAGGAAAAATGGGGGCAGGCATATCATATTTAAGTCTTAAAAAGTGACTGTGCATATGAAACTTACATTTAGAAACCAGTAGAACAAGGGCTGGGCTAAATAAAAACCATGATCTCTACAGAAAATTAAAGAGATATAGGCAAATAATACATATTCCTTCAGCCTATGCAAAAGGAGCTAAATGCTCAGCTGTACCTTACTCAAAGATGCAAGAGATACTCACAACCACTTTATGGAAAAAGACTTATCAAAACAAAAAGACAAACACAGGGTTTCCTTGTTTGAGAATGTACAGCTGCAAAACAAGTACCTACACAAAAACTTAGATTTTAAAAAATGCCAATATTAACTAAAAATAGATAGAATTCTCCATCACTAAAGATATTATAATAGCATTCCTCTCCAGCCTAACAAAACATACAGCTTTTCTTATCAATACTAGATGCTATATGTGAAATATAACCTCAAACAACAGAAAACAAGATTTGCCAGGCTGTCAATGTGCCTTATTTGTTAAAAGGTACAATTCTAAAGATAGCAATAACTAGAGACTGATTGACAATCACTGTATTACAACAGGCAACAACAAATACTTCAGATCCTTCCATTGGATAATTACAGCACAGATGAATATTTTAACCCTAACTGATGCAGTGAGTAGCTTTTCATTTGTTAAACAACCATCAGTTTGATAGACAGCTTAAACATTGGACTGTGTTTCAGTGAAAAAAGGTTATGTGGTCTGAGTCCAGATTGACCCTGTTCTAGAGTGATGGGTGCATCAGAGTGATAAGACAGGCAGATGAAGACTACCCATCATGCCTAGTGATTACATTAGCCTGAGGGGCAGTGTTATGATCTGGGGTTACTTCAGCTGGTCAGGTCTAGGTTCCCCAATGTTACGTTTCCAAACAATGATGGAAATAAATATGGAGACATTGCATAAGCTTCAGGAAACAAATGAGTCCTGCTATCAAAGCTAAAGGTGGTCCAATGAAATATTAGAAGGTGGGACTTTATTTGGTCAGGCTGTGTATCCTACCCAGTCCCTGACATATAGCATCATCTCATCCTGTATCCTTTGCAAACATCTTGATACACCTTAAAAAGTTCAACTACAATAAACTACAACTATTGCCTTAAAATCAGAAGTGAAACAGTGACCACAAATGCATTTATCAGTCTCTGTATGAAGATCATCTTAGAAGACAAAGATTTAAGTTTCTATAAACCAACATGTCAGGCAGTTAGTGTGACTGCCTTCACACTAACTAATCTTCTGGTGTTTTACACCAAGTTTCATTCAACACATGTCAAATGTTTGTCATTGTTGGTGCTACTTTTTGTCATGGGAACTGACATCCAGCTGTAGAAGCCATTTTGTACAGATTTTTGTGTATTTTTAATACCACACACATATTTCTAGTGTGTTTTTGTTGTGTCTTGAATAAATATGTACAGTATGCCCATTATAACCTTGTAAAAACAACAAAGCCAAAGACAGCTGAAGACTTTTGCATAGCACTTACTAACAAAGTAAAGAAATTGCCACTCATTTGTGATATTTTATTAGAAGTCGTGAAGTAAAACTCCATGAATGGGTACATTTGCACGCCTATAAATAGCAGCTGGCTGTAACACACTGTACTAACACCATTAAGAGTGTTTGTTAAAGAATGTGGCTCCTTAACACTACTGTATTTGGAAGTTTTCTCCCATTCTTCATGACAAACACTGTATAAGCTGCAGGGGTGGGGGGTCCCTCAGCTCCTGTTAAGGTCAGCTCACAAATATTGTCACAAGGATTTAAACTCCAGCATCAAAGCAGGCCAAGATAAACTGCTGTTTTCTCCTACTCATTCCTTACTTGATTTGGCTGTGCACTTCACAGAGAAAAAAATGACTCTGCATTTCATCTAGAGGCTGTTTCTGCTGCCTTCATCTGAACCGTTGCTTACACTGCTCTGACTCAACAAACAAGTTCGACTTTCCTGTTTAATTAACACCAACAACATGACATCATCAAACCTCTTGCTGGGTGTTTTCCCACATCACTTTTACGCAGACATGTGTGTACTTTAAAACATATCCCAACACTAGACATTCTTTTTTATCTATTACCCTGAACTGTGAAATAAAAATGGGTCGGTGTCAGCATTGATCTCTTACCAGCTTTGGCACATGAGCCAACTCGTCTGTTGCAGTATCATTTTGCATCTTTGAGAAACAGACTGAATTGGGCAAGGTCAGGCTGTTGCTGAACTTCACCACTTCTTGGTCACAGTATGTGTTGAGTTCCAGGGTGTATTTATATACCACATCTTTTTATTCTCTTTCCTCTGGCAGATCTTTCAACCACAGAATGTTTCTTTTGGTTTTTTTAATCCTGTTTTTACTGTGAGGAAATACAGTGTTTTGTTGTGATATGGATTGCATCTATTTGAATTTGAAAATTTCAATTATTATTCTAATAATCCAAAGATGAACACCCCTGTTTCACATCTGTAAACAAATAGCTTTTTGTGTCAATCAGAGGTGTAAAAAAAATAAGTTATGACCATATGTGTACAAACTGAAGACTCCATGCTCTAAGCCAAGTTATTTATCGGTCGACCAAACAAATTTGATGTTAGTAGCACCTTTCATACTGCTTACAGCAGTAAGCTCTGAATGACTCAGACATGACTGATAAGCAGAAAATAAGAGCGATCAACTGTAAAACAACTGAGCAACAGAAATACAATAAGGTCAACAGGTGATGAAATGACAGTCTAAAGATTTCAACACTCCAGCTCCTCTTTAGGTCACATTTCCTTTAACAGATTGTGAACCGGTTGTATAAAAGTAGAAACTTTGCCTCACACAACACCAACATTAGCTTGTAACTGCACACACAGGCCTGCTCGATAAAAGCATTCCCTCTTTAAATAAAGCACCTGTTCTAGTGGCCTGTAGTTTGCTGACCCTTAACTGCATTTCCCGAAACGCGTGGGTTGTGGAGGTTAGTGCAACAGTAGCTGTCCAACCAGCCGGCGGCCTCTCGCATGTAAACCGATGAGACCGCCGTTTCGTAAAGTCAGGGTGATTCAGCAATAAACCGTTCGCTCCTCTGCTCCACTAAGACCGCCCGAGTCAGCCCGAAATCCAGGAAAAACAACAGCCGCCATGTCTCTCTACTGTTTTACAGGATATCCACGTTTATACTTTACCATAAATATCAGCTTCCAGGACGTTTTGGTCAGAGACCCGAAGAGGAATGCAACAAGTGAACACAACACGGACGGATTCAGGCTGAACTAACGACGTTTAATGAACAAAACACTTCATGTAATTATTTTAAATGACTACAGAACATTAAATATACAGAGCAGATATGTAAATATTATTTATACCTACAATTACAACCCTCCCTGACCCGTGTAGGGAGAAGAGCTGACCAGTTTGGGACAAAGGCGCTGCTGCTGCTATTGTAAACAGCCATCATATGTCCTCGACATCCATTTAGACTTGAAATAGCCCGTTTAAAATGTTAATACGTGGACACTTGACAGGAAATGAGGTATGTCTGGTTGTCAACTGATAGGGGTTAAAAGCAAGAATAAAGGCAGAGAGAAACCGAATAATTCGCTGTATCTTAAACATGCTAGCAACTGTTAGCACCCTTAGCATCAACGGTTTCTGACTAGCTAAAGAGATTAACGCAAACAGCTGCCTGCTCATTTGTCCTTGGTTGGTTGGTAAGACCCTGACGGATACCAGCGCTGTCTTCAGCTGCTAGAAGTGACCTCCGGGAACATTTCAATATTTAATACACTAAAATAAAATATTTGTTTTTACCTGCTGGATCGAAGCGACTATGGCGACAAAATGTCAGTCCGCCTTTTCCCGGAATTACTCTGCTGTTCTGAGGTTGGATTCTTTCATTCATAAAAAACACAAGCGACAATGACGTCAGGCCCAAAGAATGAGGGCGGAGTTAACCCCGCCCCCGCCGCGTACTCCTGGAGGATGTAAACAAGGAATCCCTGCTTCCCAGAACTTTTCCATGACCAGCCCACCACCACCACCACCACCACCACCCTCCGCCCTTTCCCAGCAACAACATTTCACTGGAAAACAGGGATTAAAAACAAGGCAGAACTTTAATGTCACACTACAATCACTCTGTTTAGTAATGCTGGTTATGATTTGGTGATTTACAAGAGAGTGCAAAATAAAAACATAACTATATTTACTAGTTTTTAATCATATCTTGTATTTTTACCTATATCTTTTTACAGCACTTCAGGCACTTTGCGTTGTTGTAAATGTGCTATGTAAATAAACTTCACCTTGACCTTGACCTATAGGCTATGTAACAACTTTAACAGGGTCGCACACAGGTCAAAGGGCTGTCCTAAAAGATGATCTGTTCTTAATAGAGCTATAAAAGACAGTTAGATTCATTATTTGTGTGCAGCAACTTGTATTAGGTGTTCTGTATTTATTTATTCATTATTATTTGGTTATTCTATTTATTTTTGATAAATGAAGATAGGATAAATGTCTGAATCTCAGACGTTTTACTGCTGTATATTGAGTACTTACCAAGTTTTCATGCAACTTTACACTACTACTCATTTTAGAGGCAAATGTTATACTTTCTGTTCAGTTGCATTTGTCTGATGGGTCTATTTATTTTTCAGATTACAATCTTTCATCCCCTTCCTGTCCTGTGAAAACCATAATTCTTATTGTCTTGCTATGTATAGCATGTGCAAATAAACTACTATGTAAAACACTGACATTTTACTGCACAATGAGTACTTTTACTTTCAATACTATGCTGACGATTTTACATAATTTTAATTAAGTTTTTGAAGGCAAATGTTTTACCTTTATAGTGTGGTCTTTGTACTTGTACTTAAAAATAGGATCTGAAAAGTTCTGCTATCCTTAGGTTAAAGTTACATTACACTGTTAGTTTAGCCATTTGACAGTGTTGTCAGTCAGTATGCTCTAATACAGCCCGTACGATAGGGGGCGTTATTTATTTGCGCTGAACTCTAAAATAACCTCCGCCCTCTACGTCATCCGACCCTGAGCCTCACGTTTCTACAGTGTGACCTCGGAACCGACCGATGCACGCACAGCAGTGTTCATTTTAATATCAACTTGTGGAAAATAATAGTCAGACCAACACTACGCGTACAACCCGCTTTTACTGGCTTGTCAGTGAGCCGTTAGCACAGCTTATCCAGCCCCGTGGTAGAGGAGCGGACTCATAGGAAAACATGGCCGGAATCGAGGAGCTCTCCCCAGGTGCGGGCCCGGTGTCTACCCGGCCCCCGGAGGACGAGATTGACGACGACGAAGATGAAGATGTAAGTGGACAGGCTTCCAAACACTCCAGGGAGTGAAAATTAAACACAGTTGTCCTTCGCTTCTGTCAACCCCCACCCCCTCACCCCATATAGCTCCGCATGGCTAGCTAAACGGCTAATTGCTCTGTAACAATGTACATCTCCGAGGCAAACATCCTAACAACAAGTGAGATTCAATTAACACTCACGTTCATTAACAGCAGGGATGACATGCGAACCAGAACTCAGCACCATCACTTATCTAACCAAATACTTTACTGTCGTTTTTAATTTCATTAAATATGTGTTCGTAGTTTTTTAATAACAATTTATCTGGCGAAGATTCATATTGACACCAATATGTTCGTTGTTTCAGCAAAGGCCATAATAGACATGTCTATGCATTTACCTTAATCACAATGTAACCAGGAACTGTGGAGTAATTACTCCTTTAATTGTATGTTTTTATGGTTATGATGATTGAATAAGTATTAAGGTCATTATGATAAAGTAGTAACATGACACTATGGGATCTCAAATTCTGCAGTATAGTTTTTATTTGCATAGAATCTAGAAGTATTATCAACAATTGATAGTGTTCAGTAAAATGGTTCCAGCTGGGTGTATATTAAGTTTTTGGGTTGAATTAATGTGTATGCTGCTGTTGATGTTTGAGGTTTCCTAAGGCCATTTTTAGTACAGTATATTTCATTCATGATGAGAATGTGGCAAAACACTTAAGAGGCTGAACATATCATAAATCTACTTTTAAGCCCAGGCCTTTTTTGAACTACTTTATATTGTTGAGCAGCTTTATCTACAGCATTGTTACCTCCGAGTATCAATAATGCATGAACAAGTGTTGAAGTTTTTGAAACTATCAGGTAATGTTATTGTACCTTGTAATATCACATTTCAAATGTATCTAACAAGTTGATTATTAAAATTTTGTTGGTGAATGTAAGCTTTACCATGTGATTGTATTCATAGTAGACTCTGGTTGATTGCATGTTTGTAGTGTTTTCATAAAGTCAAATGTGTCATTCTTGTGTTTCTCCTTAAGCTGGATGAGACGCTGATGGAGAGGTTATGGGGTTTGACGGAGATGTTTCCTGACACAGTGCGCAGCGCTGCTGAGGTGTCTGCACAGTGCTCTGTCTCACTGGTTAAGAAGTTTTATAGGTATGTCTTTTTATATTATCACATTAATGCATTAATTTCTGATAGGACATCATAGTCATCTAGTCCATAGGCTCTCAATAACAGCCTTTGACTCTTCATATTCATAAGTCACATGCGCATTTTGATTATATCCTTGGGTATAATAATAAAGCAGGCAGGGTTATAATATACTAGGAATTCCGTCCATCTGAGATTTTTGTCCAACTGATTTCTCTGACACTGCCCAATTCTTTTCAAATTTTATACATGTTCTTTACATGTGCCTCTCTCTCAATTTTGTGTTTTTGTTTTGGGTTTTTTTTTTACAAAATTTTGAAAAGTGTTTTAAAAGGTTAAGACTTAAAATTAATCCCTGGGTAGGCAGGGTATCAGTGAGCAGGACAGTCATCCTGTCGATCCAGGACATGAAACTTGAAATACATAATCCCCAGACCAGTGTCACTGGACCCTCTCAAGGCTGTGATCTTTTCCCTTTTCATCAACTTCTGCACCTTCAGTCATCCATCTTTGAAGTTCCTCCAGTCTCACATTAGTAGACTTGTCTCCACACTGTACAGGTTTGGTATCAGTGAGCAGGAGGGCAAAATGTTGTGTGGCTGGGCAGGGGTATTAGTAAGATCCACTTACTTTTTCACTTGTTTAAACATTGTAATGTAGGCCTATACTATATGATTGAAATCTCATCCTAATAGAGGTAATTTCATATCCAGCTAATAATACAAATCAGAATTTAGTTCATTTCAAGTAAATTGAATGGATACATGATAAAGAAATATAAAGAAATACAACATAGAATGTTTGGCTATGTCGGACTGACTGGGCCTTTCTGTGTTTAGTTTACCTGTTCTCTCCACACTACGTGTTTTCTCCAGGTCCTCTGCCCCCCCCAACACACACACACACACACACACACACACACACACACATACTTCAATTAAAAACAGGTACATATATAGGTTAATTCTCCTGTCTGTGCCCCTGACCACATTGCTAATAGAGATCTGGTCCCCAACTGCTTTCAATGGCAGCTCACTGCACACCAAAATTGATCAAAATTTTAAGACCAGTTGAAAAATTGCATGAATTTACATTTTGCACTGTTGGATCACAAGAACATTCTAAGTAGAGGTTCAAAATGCAAAAAGAAGAAATAGGAGTGAGACAAAAAAAATTTTGAGTAAGCAATGTATTGAAAACAACAATTAAACTGAAATAGACTGTTCATCAGCCGATCAAAAGTTTAAGACCACAGCCTTTAAAATACAAAATCTGCACAGAAATGTGGATTCAATGTCATTTTCTGTCAGGTATTCAAACTGTCATGACCTCCTGATGGCAAAGGAAAACAAGCTTTCTCTCTTTGAACATGGTCAGATTGTTGAGCTGCATAAGCAGTAAGACAGTCATTTTGATGATATCTTAAAAGATCCTGAGGGTTATGGAACAAAAAAGCCAAGTCAAAAACTTTCACCGGGGCTGAGCCGGAGGATCAGATTGGCTGTCTGTCAAGACACGGGATGATCCTTGACCAAAATTAAGGCCTTGACTGGTGCCAACTGCAGCCCACTAACCATCAGACGGCATCTGCAAGAGAAGGGCTTTAAGAACAAAAAACATCTTCAAAGGCCTCGTCTCCTTTAATGACGCAAAATTGCTCGTTTGGACTTTGCAAGAGAGCACCAAACATGGGACATTGAAAGGTGGAAGAAAGTTTTATTCTCTGATGAGAAAAGAAATTAACCTTAACAGTCCTGATGGCTTCCAACGTTACTGGCATGACAAGGAGATCCCACTTGAGATGTTTTCTATGTGGCACGGTGGAGGGGGCACCATCATGATCTGGGGTGGTTTTTCCTTCAGTGGAACAATGGAGCTTCAGGTTGTGCAGGGGCGTCAATCTAGGGTTGTAATGATGTCATGGTGTTACGATTAACCGTGATTTTAAACATCACGGTTAATTAATCGTCAAAGATCTGAACAGATGAAATAAATGTACAGTCTTTTTTTGTGTGCCAATGAATGTGACGGTTAAGGTTTACCAGTGCGGTGCAGTCCACAGCTGTACCTCTAGGTGTCACTAAAATCCACCAACAGAACTTTTAACTGTGCCACTCTTTGTTTCAGTTTTTCCCGCTCTGCACTTTGGGTGGGCACTACCTCCTTCATGATTCTGGTGCTGCCGGTGGTGTTTGAGACAGAGCGACTACAGCTGGAGCAGCAGCAACTACAACAGCAGAGACAGGTGAGGACATTTGTAACGGTACTTGAGACACAATCACATTTATGGACAAAGCAGCTTAAGGAAAATTTACCGTCTCCTTCCTTTTGTAGATCCTACTGGGGCCCAACACGGGGATGTCTGGCGGGATGCCGGGCATGATGCCTCCAGCACCGGGCAAGATCTGAGGAGGTGAAAAGACACCGACACGAGATCTGCCGCTAACTGTACAGCGGGGCTGGTCCCAAGGAGAGACAGAGAGACCGGAGAAGGGAAAAGAGCTTCGGTGGTTTAGAGGAACAACAGCAAAGCCTTGGGCCGTCTCCACTGTTTTGGGGTTTGGCCAATCCGATCAGAAGAGGATGTAAAATGGGTCGAACACTTCTCTCTCACTATCTCTCCTTACTTCAACATCATACAGAGACTGCTTTCCAGAAGAAGTCTTTGTCTTTGTCTCTCTCTCTTTTTTTTTTTGGAAAATACCATAAATATTATATTCTTTCATCTCTAGCAGGGACAGGTGGTTACACTAAAAGAACGAAAGCACGAGGTTACCAGTTACATGTTGGTGTTGCAATCTGAAGAAAATGCTTCACAATTTGTCAATCTTGTGCTTTTTGGTTCTATCAGTGATCAGAGTGTTGGCTTAACAGAAAGACGTAACAAACAGGACATACTGTAGACAATAGTAAATGATTGGAATGTTCTACACAGACTGGCCTCTACAACATTAATGACAGTTTTCTGTGTGGTACTTTTCTGTCATTTCACTATTGTACTATGTTGTATATCATAAAAGTATGATGCCTTTCACTTGAAACCACTCTTCATTTTCTGCTTTTAAACAGCAGCACTCCATTTCACGCCATCATGAATTGAGTGTCACATTTTCCTTTTAATAGTATCTGAAATTCCAAAAAATCGTTTCATCTAAGCCTGTAAACACGTCATTTGTCAAAGGCAGTAAGAGGTTGCGTTGGGTGGTGAAGGATAATGCTCAATGTTTCTATTAAACATGCAAATGTCTGTTTTTTTATGATTATATTTTCCTGTTGTCAATTTGACACTGTCTAATCACTGTCTTCTAATGTCGAGTGAACAATAAAAACATCAAATCTAATATAAATCCATGTGTTTACACTCAATCTACTGGTTATATGTTTGTCTTTTAAATAAGCTGTGATTTTTATAACTGTTTAAATTATGTTAAGACTGAAACATCTATAAGATAAGAGTTTTAAACTCTGTACACCTTGACTATTTACACTAAAATTCAATTTCTCAGTATATTCCTTCTAATTTTGTTACTCTTTCAATTACTTGTGTGATTTTATGAGTGAATTATGTACACTCCATCTTCTGTTGTCTGCTCCGCTCATAGTCAGCTTTCAAAAGTATTCACTGATAAAAAAAAAAATTGGGAGCATATTCCCTGTGTGAAAGACAAACTTGCAGATTTGTTAATGATGGAGAGACTCTGGACAGACTGTTGTTGATGTCATTTGTGTGTCACTCATGCATTTTGTAGAGTAAACAAGCCTAAATATAAAAACACACCGGAGTGAATATGACTTAAGATTTTGAAATATGTAAGAAGAGACAGTAGTATATTAAGTGCATTTTTTTCATACAGTAGCATATGCATGGTGGAGCTCATATCTGAAAATAGTGCTTTATATTTTTTCTCCAGCACCTGGTGAGCAGAACTATTTCAATTATTTCATTCTGGATTAGTCAGGATGAACTGACTGATGTGGTGGTTAAGGTTTATCTTGAAATTCATTAATTTAACCATGAAACAACCTCAGTGGACAAATGACAAAACATCAGGTTTGATGTTCAGTGTTTTTCTCTGGTCGTATGTACTCAGAACATGAGAATATGAATCCAAGTCCTCTCATACAGCCTATTTCCATCCCGCTACTGCATGTCTATAAACCAGGCTTTTTCTCGTTTTACTCGTTATAGACTGGCCTGAATGTTGAGTTTCAACAGTGAAGTTTAGTTGACACTTGTTATTTTTGGGTAACATGAGGCCGTTGTATCAGTGTCTAAATCAGAATGTGTAAATTCTGTACAGTGGGATATAAGTTTACCTATGCAGGGCAGAATGAATATTGTATATCACTGACAGACAAATCTGAATCATAAACTGCAGTTGTTGTAGTCATGTTGTATGATAGGAAATACCTTCAGGTGTAAGGTTTGTCTTTTGGATTGGGCTCGTATACTGTTGTCTGTCAGTGTGAATCCTGGAGAGCTGCAGGTGTTTCAACTGGTGGTCGCTTCTGTAAATATCTGACCAGCAACCTGGGTTGTGTTTGTGGAGTGACAGAGGGAGGGGATATTGTCGTCGTAATCCATCTATGATACCAACATAGATGATGTAGGATCCAGCATGGGAAGCAGCCGACAGAAATAATTCTTTGAGTAGAATTTCAGAGCTTGTACTTTGGTATTTTTACCTGAATAAAGAAGCTGAATCAGTACTTCTACTTTTACCAGAGTATTTTTACACAAGTATCTGTACTATTACTTGAGTAAAGAACATGGTGAAGTTATCTGAACTACACTATGTGGACAAAAGTATTGGGACATGTTGAATTCAGGTGTTTCTTTTCTAACAGGGGTCTGGGCTACAAAACAATAATGACAAATGGCATAATATAGATTTATATTGTGTTTTTTATGTGCATATTTTTTTCTTGTTTCTTTAGGCAGACCAGTACATCAGTCCCCAGTGGATGGAGAAAATTCAAGGATAGAATTAAATTGGACACTGCCTGACTTCATTTGCCAATTTTATCCCTTAATAAGTCTAAATTTGATTTTGTTTGAGTTTGCAAGAGCAGGCAAGAGGCACGAGCTTAAAAAGCTACAGGCTGGCTCTGTGAGAGAACTAAGAAAGGCTGTTGGAAAAAGCAGGCTTTACATTTTGCCTCGTGCGACTAATGGAGGTACAGAGTCATTTAATTTCAAAGCACTTTCACTTTGTTGTCTTACTGATATCTACAGGTGTTTTTTTGTAAAGCCTTCATCTGTATCCACAGATCACATCAGCTACTAGAATGGCCCAAGCCTCATTCTTCTGTCCTTCTGCCAGTGAAACAATACAGATGTCTGATGAATATGTAGCGTCACATCAGGTAATACATGAAAAGTACCACACAATTTAAGAAGCTCTTTGTTTTCTGTGTGTGATAAAAGACAGATGTAATTTCACTATGTAGGCCATTCAGTAATTGTATTATATACATTCTAAGGCGGAGTTTGCATGTTATCCCCGTGTCTGCGTGGGTTCTCTGCGGGTACTTCAGCTTCCTCCCACCATCCAAAGACATGCACTGATAGGTTAATTGGTTAATCTAAAATGGCCCATAGGTGTGAATGTAA
>JAPQRQ010000012.1:5594732-5614334 GCA_037367365.1 Apogon talboti
GCTGTCAGACTCAAAATGTGAGTTATTGGATGTACCTGGCTGTTGGTCTGACAGCTACATGACACATTTGTCCCAAAGTAGATAGGCAGTGCACACATGACATGACAGGAACAGGACGGCAACTGGGATCATTTGGCCTCAATGATGATAAAAACACCACCAACACATCTAAAATGGAAAAAAAGCTGCTCTACATAGAAGCACTTTATACACATTAACACTTCTTACAAGCACTGATTCTGTACTGTAAGCAAACAGCTAACTTGTTACCTTATAACACCTGACATTCTAAATCTGAAAGCTTTTAGTTAACATTCTATATTAATCCGCTCTTTAACTGACGTTTATATATACACAGTTTATATATAAATGTGAGAAAACCTGATTTTTAGCTCTCCGGCCGATCGGCCATGAGCTATAGTGAGGGCGCTATGTCCTTTGTTGTCGTCTTCATTAGCAATTTCTTCATCTTCTCCGACGAAACTACTGGTCGGATTAATTTTAAATTTTATATGTAGCTTCCATGGGACAACATCTACAAAGGTTGTTCACAGTTTTGAGAAATTTATAGAATATATAGAAATTTATATATATATATTTATTTTATTTTTTATTTTTTTTTACAATTTTTTTAAATATAAAAAATTTGCCTTTACTTATACTGGGCCATATTTTGATGGCTTATAACATGGAAATTATATATGGACTTTCATTTACATAGCTGAGTTCTCCTCCAGTGAAACTACCCCCACTTCTATTGGGAGACTGATCTGCATCCAGACCATAGGACTCTAACATAGCAGCAGAACCGGACAACTTCACAAATTCAAGTTGTTATTGATTCTTGATAGAACATGCCAGTGAGATGCAGGGACATTGGTCCTATTTTTGTTACATGTTAGTCGTCATCGATCACTAATTACAAACTGGAAGGATCTCTGACAAGTTCTGTTTTTAACTGAGACAGATAACTTTGTTTTAATGATAGTAATAATAATGGACTAGATTTAAATATGTTTCTATTTACACATACTCAAATCGCATACATTGGATCCATTATTCATTCACTCACATTCACACACTGGTGGTGGTAAACTGTCTGCAGCTACAGTGGCCCTGGGGCAGGCTGACGGACGCGTTTTACTGCCAGTTTTGTAATTTCCTCTGTAAAATGCAATTGTGTTGCTTCATGTTTTGCCACTTACCCTTTGTAAGACACATAGTAAAGAAGTGTGGTGGACAGCTTCTGAGATCTACAGATATCTTTTACTTGTGTGATAGACTATTAGATCTGTCTATGTTGAGTGGAACTGACCACCGTCTTTACAGATATTTATTCACAGTGCAGTTCACGCAGAGCAAGAGATTGTTTTACCATCCAGCTCTAATCTCAAATGTATAATCAATGAAATGAAATTGACGTTTTGTATCGTCATCTATTATTTCTTTCCATGTGCCTCTTCCACCAGGCAAAACTATCGCCATTGGTAAAGTGCTGAAGCTGGTGCCAGAAAAGGACTAAAATGCAACAGTGGCAGCATGCATGGAGTTCTTCCACTTGTTACCAGAGGAGAAAACACTGCTAGAGCCGACCCAAACAGCTACTCTCTCTTTACACACAACTATGCTGAAGAGAAGATCAACCAAGTGTGAAAGAGAATAAATCGCATCAAATGAAGAAAACGAGACTGAATCAGTTATGAACAATATGAAACGAGAGACCAAGTACCAGTGTGTCAGCTTTCTCATATTGAGAGCTCAGCTATGCCACTAATGTAGCTACTTGTCCCCCTTGTGTACTCCCACAGCTAACCCCGCTGTCGGCTGACCACGCCATTTGTTTTTAGAATGGAGATGGATGCAGTGTTACTGAGTCTGGGGAAGAAAAGCAAAACAAAAAATGACAGAATGATCTCATATCCTGCAAAAGACCAGAGTTAGCCTGTAACCACAATTTTTCAAAGTGCATCTCCCCTTTTTAAGAGTGGGATTAAGAATCCACTGGACATTTTTATTTGGTTTTAAGGATTGCTGTACCAAAATGTTTTAGTTTGGTCTCTCTCCACCTGAGATGGTTTGATTGGATTGAGCTCACTTAACTACTCTGATGAACCAAGGATAAAAAAACATTCACAGACAGACACAGCTGTTACATAATCGAAACTGAAAATAAATGATCAAGCTGCAAAACAAAGTTGTCTTCAGAATTTTGATTTTCACACCATGTTTTTGGAACTGAATGTGTAAGTGACTTCATTGGGTAAAATATTGACAAATATTTTAAAATCATGTATTTTATGTTATTAGATATATTTATTCTTTGCATGGTTGTTTTCCACTTGTGCTCCTTTGTTTTACATATGCTAAGTACAGTAAGTTCTAGTGGTCAGTGTACAATGATAATAAAGGAATTCAATTTATACCATATATAAGTATGTATATACAGTAAGGTCCATATATATTTGGACAGTTTACGCAGTGGATTTGAAATGAAACATGATGTGACTGAAGTGTAGACTTTAATTTTCAAAAGCTTTCATTTAAGGCGGAGGTGTCAAACATAGGGCCCGTAGGCCAAAACCGGCCCACCTAAGTGTCCAATCCAGTCCAGTGGGACAAATTTGTCAAATGCAAAAAGCTATTAACAGTCAAGGATGTTAAATCATTTCAGCCCAATATGATCTCAAGTGGGTCAGATCAATAAAATAACAGTGAAAAAAGTAAAATTACTTTATGAAAATGTGAATAACATGAACCACCTCAAATTTCTAAAGTAAAATAAATGCAATTTTAGCAACATTATGTCAGTTTATCATTTACACATGTACATTACAATTTACAGATCACAGAGGATCTACAAATACACAAAATATTTAATAACAGGCAGAATATTGTTAAAATTGCACTTCTACAGACATTTCAGGATGATCGTGTTTTTTGTGAAAGGATAGTTTGCAAATGTAAACCATTTTGTATAATTTTACATTTTAACACTAAAAGACAAAGATTTGTAGTTGTCATTACTGTTACTTGTACAATAAACTGAGGCATAATATTGTTAAAATTCACTGAATTTTCTTAAGACATTTCATGTTCTTCAGGTTATTCACATTTTTAAGGAAACTTTGTAGATGTAAATATTTTTATAATGTAATTTGACTGTTTTCACTGTTTTACTGGTCCAGCCCATTTGAGATCATATTGGGCTGAATGTGGCCCCTGAAGTAAAATGAGTTTGACACTCCTGATTTAAGGGTTTAACTAAAATGTTGCATTAATCATTTAGGAATTTCAACCATTAACCTCCTCAGACCCAGGAGCCCCACAGGTTTTTTGAGTTTTGGCTTTTTTTAATTCAATAATTGCTTATATTGGAAACATCATGATGCAGCAGTTTTTTCAGATGCATTCTTAATTTTTATGGAATGTCATTTGCGTTGGACAATTGTTTCCTTTTTTTTGTATAAAGCTGTGAATTTCTTGTCCTCATACGTGGATAGTGGATACTAGGAGCTTCAAAGGTAGCCCCTCCATTTTCAGATGCTAAAAAATTCAATCTGCCCCTCATGTCTAGTTTGAACTATGGTAGAGCTGGATTTGGTGCAGGGTTCTTAACCATAAGTGTTCTTATGGTGACTTCCAAATGATTTTTTTCTCTACAATTAACCTTTTCCAAGTGATTCATCACCCTTTCCCATAATATTATCTTCTGCAATTTGTATTTTTCAGTGGAAGTATTTTCTGTATGTTTAATTTACTGACCATGTAGATGTTTATATATGTGTTCAAATATTTCATTACCTGAACGTAAAAACAAGTGTCTACATCCACTGTCATATTTGCCAAACTACAAGGGTTTTATAAGTGAATCAATGTTACAGAAGATGATGGTGTTTTCATGTTCATTCTTAACATCTGATATCTGATCCTGCTGAGAAACTGTGTTTTACATGAATTATGTAGATGTTTTAATGGGATTAGTTGTTCAGATGTTATTAAACATTTTAGATCAGTAGATGGTTTTGGTTGGCCTCAGCTGTTTAGTTGTTGAAGGGTTGTTTTTCACTGACTGTCCAAATAACGGCCTCCATAATCAATAATGAGACGCTGAAGAAATAACTACATCACCTGTGTGCTCCTAACAACAAATGCTGTTTGTGTTTTTTTCACTGAGTACTGTGATTTCTGGAATTTTTTTTACAAAGTCTAGATTTTCTAGTTCACGATGGGGTTGTTTGTTTGTTTTAACAGGCCTACACAGAATACGATACTGAATATGAAAAATCAAATAAGGTAATAAAGATATTCCTATCCATGTACAGTATATAGGGTTTAATCCACACATTCAGCCATGTTACAAGGATGTCCTCAAAATAACGTAAAACGCTGATTATTTACCCTTTCATTTGCAAAAAAAAGTTAATTCAGTTTGCATTTAATGTCATAATATTGAGACTTAATTTTGATTTGTTAAAAACACAACAAAACTAATTAACAACTACAACTTAAACTAATTATCACACACAACTGGGTTTTTATGGACAAAATATGTAAAAAAATGATAAAAATGTAGTTAAAACTGGGGTGAATATTATATTGTTGGTATTTATTTTTATAATGTGCTTGACATGTAGATGTCCATGTTGGCCTTTTACTGCTGTACATGTTGAAGGTTGAGCTCATTTGAAGCTTTGAACATTCACGTAAAACTAAATTACATTTCTAATGGTTACATCTTCATCCTTATTTTGCAGACAATTCTGCCCACACCACAGATTTGTCTTTGAGAGATATTTTACCAGAAAAGTACATCTTGTCACACTAAAGCCTTGTCTTTTCGAATAAAGTTCTGTTTCTATTTAATGTGTGATGTCCTGATGGAAAGTTCAGCTCTTATCTTTTGGTACAGCTCCCAAAGAAGAGCTGGCTCCGTCGGTTCCCAAACGGCTCTTGATTTAATATTATTTGTAGCCTCATATTTTAACCTAAATTGGCAAATATGAAGGGTTTGTGTGTTGATAAACCCTTTTGACTTCAATGTTTTCATGAGAAGCCTTATTGTTTCATTTGTGCATGTGTTGTCTCAAAAGCATTCTTACTTTATACAAACACAAACACACACATATATATACACAAACTTAGAATTACACAAAAACAGACAAAACACTGCAAACAAATCTACAGAACAGAACCAGAACCAAACTCAGTAACCAAACAGTATGAATGTCCTCAGTGCAGGTTGGCATTGACAAACATCACGTGTCTCAGCTTGGATGGGCTGGTGTGATTCCTTCTGCCCTGTTTTCAAGAAGATTCTCTCAGAAGGAACATCTGTTTCCAGAATACACAGTCTGTCCTCCATCACCTTCACCAGGCATGGGAAGACTGAGGCCTTGCTCTGACACCAGCCACATGTAGATGAGGGGTTCCTCAAGATACGATCTCATCTTGGCCCCATGTCCAATCGAAACAAAGCTCCACCATGAGCAGAGATGAGCCACTGAGAGTGAGAGCTGAGCAGCAAAAGGACAAAAAAGTATGAAGCCGGCTCACACTCGATGTGATTCGGTTTTTCTGATTCACTACACAGCATCGACTCTAGAGGCGCATCTTTTGCGCATGACACAACACTAGTGTGAAGTGCGCATGCGCTATAGCTCTGCACGACACGTGAAGCAAACAGCATGGCCGAAAACACAGAACTTGCGATAGACCGGTCTCAGGTAAAATGTGTTTTCTAATCATATTACTTTTTTAACTATAACAGTATGCCATGATGAAAGATAGATGCTTAATTTAATAGACGTTAGTTTTAGGTAGTTATAAACTTGCAGCAGAAATAAGTTACATAGCCTCAATCGTTGTTTGCTAACTTTTTGTAGCCATGAAGCTAATGTACAGTAGCTAGCAGTGTAACGTCGTGTTGACTGTGTTTGTGTAGCTGTTTTTCATTTTGAATTTAATCTTCCATTAGGTGAAAAATGCAGTCCAAGCCTTACAAGCATTCCTGAAGACTAAATCAAGCTCCGACATTCTGCTTATGGATGAAGCTCAACATCTCAGCCTGTTGTTCACGCTGTGGAAGGTCCCCAAACAGGCGCAGACCATCCGCATGTGAGTATCACATACAGCAGAATACAGAGGTGACGCCCTGTTCCTTTCACCTCCTCGTCTGACTGCACTTAGGGACTTTGACAGAGGTTCTCCTTGTGTCCTAAAATGTCCTGTTCTGTCTTGTCTTCAGCCCACTGCCCCATGGCCAACGGTCTGACACAGAAGAGGTCTGCTTGTTTACCAAAGACGAGCCCAACATGACCTCTGAACAAACCCAGAGGTTTTACAAAAAACTGCTGGAAGAAAGGGGTGTCAAAAACGTCACTGAGGTACTCACTGTCACAAGTCTATTCTTTTAAAGCTCACAAAAAACCCCAGTAAGCTCTATTCATTGACAATTGATTAAACATCTCCTCAGTGATATTTAAATATGCAAATAGTGTTAATTTCAAAAGTTAAATGTTTTTTTTACAGCATGTTTTTGTTTTTTTTTTTTTGCTTTATTCAGTTTTCTGTATCTAAGCACAGAACACTCTTGATAGGTTGCCAAAATAGACATGGTAAAAGTTGCATCATAATAATATCAAAATATAGGGCACAACAACTCTTACTTGTAAGCACTTGCCTTAAACTCAGATACTATGTTACAGGAGTATGAGTCTCTGCTCAGACATCACTCTGAATTTACAGTGAAGCTCAAACATTTAAGTCCACTAACCAAGTTTTTGTTACAAGAAGAGCATAATGTAGAAACCTGTAGAGCACATAAAAGCCAGACATTTTCCACTCTTTGCAATGCGCATGGTTCACACATACACAAGTATTTCATCTTTGAATCATGATGTTTTTTGTGTTTGTGGGATAGATCATCCCATTCAAGGTCCTGAAGACAGAGTACAAACCATATGAAGCCAAACGCCGCCTTTTGGCAAACTATGACCTGTTTCTCTCTGATGACCGTGTCCGCCGCTTGCTGCCCTCCCACCTTGGAAAACACTTCTATGAGAGGAAGAAGTAAGAACTTATTGTCACTGTTTCACTCAATGTCACTGTTGAGTAGTTTACTGGGTTTTTCCAGCGGCACTGGCATTTGATAAAATTGAGAATCAAATCAAAATCAAATTTCATTTATATAGCTCCAAATCATAACAGAAGTTATCTCATGACACTTTACATATAGAGCTGGTCTAAACCAGACTCTCAAGCCAATTTACAGAATCCTCCAGGAGCAAACAGTGGCGAGGAAAAACTTCCTTTTAACAGGCAGAAACCTGGAGCAGACCCTGACTTCTGGTGGATGGTCGTCTGCCTTGACCAGTTGGGATTAAAAAAGCGAGACAGAGAGAGAGAGAGGGAAAGAAAGATTGGGAGGGGAATACTAAAAAAAAACAAAAACATACCATAACATCAAAAAGTAACAGATATTGGCTCAAATCCACACTTAAACTATTGTCATATAAGTTGTTCAACAACGGATGGTGACAGAAGGTGAGCAGAAGCCAGTATTTGTGGTAATATACATCAAGGTGCTTGTGCAGGTTTTGAACGTCTTAAAAAGCATGGAATTTTGGCATGCTGTTTCCAGACCTTGGAAAGTCTGAAATTTTGTGTGAAAGTCTTAATAAAGTATGGAAAAAAAGTTTCTCTCATAGTCGAATTTTAGAGTATGCTCAAAGGCTTGTAATCTTGTAAGATAAGCAATACACGAGGAAAGCATATAAAAAAACTTGATATGATTTCACTAATCGGTCGATACTAGAATGATTCTAGTGAAACGAGTTTGTGTGATATACATGCACTTTTGTAATTTTCATATGTTTTGAAAATGTTTCTGTCAGTAAAACATAAGTTACTGCGGATAATGCATTCATTCATACATACATTTATTAAAATTACTACACTCGACAGGTCCAATCTCAACCAAAAAGTAGGCACACTAGTATAAATGTACATAAAGTCAAGGTCTTGGGGAAAAAAAATAGCAATTTTGAAAAAGTCTGGAATTTTTAATTTGGATAAAGAGCAAGTACCCTGATATATGTCAGTACAGTCCATGGTGTTACACACACAGGTGGGTACAGTCCATAGTATTACAACATGCTGGTAGAGGCGAGATCGACTGGTTACCAAGGTTACATGCTTACAACTGGCAAGGAAGCTTTCATGAAGTTTATTCACATTCTCAGCGGTGCATCCAGAAAGACACATTGTTTTTATTTAAACAAAAGTATGCTGAACATTAGTATGAAGTATATAGTATGGGATTTTGGATGCAGTTGTTGTTTCTTGATGCTTAATGAGACACTCATCTTTGACATCATATTTACTTTTTTACAATTCCAAGCCAAATTTCCAGAGGCTTCAACTGTCCGTTTACTGTATAGAACACTATTTTTACATTGTCATTGCATAAGTATATCTATGCTGCACTTAATTTTTCATTTATAAAGGCCAATGCTAACCTTATTCAGCTGAGTTAATTAGTTTGTCACTTAATTTGCTAGTATGTTTGCAGTGCATTGAGAAACATATGAATCAGCTGTGTTTTTAGTTGTTTTCAGTAAATGGGTGTCTGTCTTCACCAGAGAGCCATTGTCTGTGAACCTGCAGAGCAAACATCTGGCCAGAGACATTGAGAAAGTGATCCAGGGCACCAGCATGAAGGTCTCCAATAGGGGATGCTGCTGGTAAGATTTCCAACACTTCTATGTCTGTTCTACCCTGCTAACTTTAAACTGGGTTTGTTGAGAAAGCAAAATGTGATTCTAAGTTTTAAGAATTGTCTTAGAGTAGAATTAGTAGCGCCTCTCAAAGAAGTCTGTTGATCTTTTTTTGGAAGTAAATGCTGGTGTCAGAGAACCAATGAAATGGTGGAAAACCTGTACTCTAATGAGTTTGTACACCAAGTAAATTAGATAAAAATCATTGCATGCAGAAATTTTGTCCAGAGTCTGATCTGTTTTATAAGGACAAGTTTCAGTTCAGGTTATGCAGTCATTATGATTTATCCTTCAGTACACACTAGATGACTTTAATAGTCAATCCAAAGTGAGCAGTCGGTGGTCGACCTTTCAGCTGGATTCTCAGATTGTCAGGCCTTAAAATGCTGCAAAATAATTCCAAGATAAATTGTCGTCAGTCGTATATCTGTCTTAGTGTACTTGTCATATTTTATTACCATAGTTGATTGTGTTTGTTTTTTGATAGCAGTGCTAAAGGCGGCAGGAGATCAAATCATGTGAAGGATGAAATGATTCATTGATTAGTTTGACAGTTTTGTGCATTGTTAACATTTTCACGAGATTTAAATAATTGTTCCATCTATTTCTAATCATTTTTCATATTAATAACTTCTTTAGATTCTGTTTTAGTTTTAAAACATTTTGTGTATATATATTTTTATTTTTGCATTAGAGTTTTGCAACCCTGAAATGGAGAGTTAAAGTTTTTGGATTCATGAAGTGAGTTTATACATTTAATCCACAGACATTCATTAGATCAGTCTAAGATTTATTGATATTCAGTGATTCAGATTTATTTAGGAATTCATCAATTGACTTAGATGTTCAGATCTACAACTGCAGCAGGGTCAAAGGGCACAGGATGTTACGTTTTACATTGTACAGACTGTAAAACCCAATCAGAAACATTTGTGACACTGAACAGTGAATAAAATGGGCTTGTCTTCATAACAGTTTATAATGAAGTCAAAGACACAAACATAAAGGGGACGCTTTAATATCAGCCAGTTCACTAGGTATTTCTGTCTGCACTAAATTGTCTTTATTATATCTGCCTTTAAAAATCCACTGTTTGTTTTCTAGATCCATTGATGGAGGCTTTTTGCATTACATGGTGTGGTCAGACCAAGAGTAGTCCAAACTACACTGAGCAAAAATATAAACGCCTAAGTACAGTTTTTGTGTAAAATGAGAAGTACGGCCCAAAATGAGCTCATGATGTCTTATAATTGCAAAACATGGTTAATTCTTTTGCTTTGTAAATAAACTCTGTGTCCTTCTCTGTGAATGAGCACTTGCTCAGCGATCCAATGATTCCACCCACAACACAGGTGTGACATGTCCAGATGCTGCTCAGACAGTGTTAACAGTACTCCGGCACTCCTTATACTGGGGACAATAAATGGACACCTCAAAATGTCACACTTCATCAGATGTCACCATGACACAGATGTCGTAAATCATGCAGGAATGTGCCATTGGCATGCTTGATGCAGGGATGTACATACATCCCACAGCTCTGTGTAGCCCTCGAAGAGGAGTAGAATAACATTCCAATTGACAACCTTGTCAACTCTATGAGAAGACGATGGACCTACAAGGTATTGAGTGATGATTTCTTTCATCCAGCCCCCACCTTGTCCACATGAATTTCCCTGA
The DNA here is from genome assembly GCA_037367365.1 of Apogon talboti. NCBI lineage: Eukaryota > Metazoa > Chordata > Actinopteri > Kurtiformes > Apogonidae > Apogon > Apogon talboti. Next base: position 5,605,187 of record JAPQRQ010000012.1, read on the forward strand.
ATGCCAGATGCCACTATCATGTTCTAACAGAGAGTGATCTGTACTACATTGATCTACAAAATAAGCTGTATGATTTAATATATTGTGCCATACCTAGTTCTTTTAAAGTGTCACATGGGTGTTTATATTTTTGCTCAGTCTGAGGAGGTGTTCTGAAGCTAGAAACTCCCACCTCATACTTTATCAACTTTCAGTTCAGGGTGACTCAGAGTTTGTGCTTTTTCAAACAGACGGTTTCAGAAACTTAAATGATGAACTGTTTTGGAGGATGTCTGTAGATATGATTAACAACAGGGAAGGTTTCTGGTAAAGGTTTATACTGTCTTCCAATGATTGATGTGACGAAGGCTGCAGGAAGTAGCTGAAACTAGTCAAGCAGGTAAACTAACGACTGCTCCTGTCTGTTATATGAATGATCTTTTTCACAACAGGGAAGGTTGTATTTAATTTTGAGCATCCTATAATTTTGGAATTTTTGATGTATCCAGACCATGTGCCAAGGTCTTAACTCATGCTGTTAATAACATCTCCGTGGTGTTCGGTGTCTGTGTTGTAGCATGGCTCGTGTTGCCCACTCTGACATGACCGCTGACGACGTGACGGACAACATCGAAGCGACCATCCAAACATTTGTGGCTAAACTTCGTGCTGTAAGTCTGGCAGCTCCGCATGGTTTTTGTTTCCTCATTTGGAATGTTTGATTTTAATCAAATCCTTTTTTTAAATGATCTTTTACAGAAAGGTCCAATGATAAAGCTTATCCATTTAAAGAGTCAGTCGTCAGTGGCTTTGCCCATCTACACCTCAGACGTGAACACCCTCACCATGTTGGAGGAGGCGATAAAGAGATCCAAGACCTCCAAGGATAAGGTGAGATGAGAGTCCATAAAGGTCTGTCATTCATTGAAACCAACTTGTACAACTGTGTAACTGTGTGTGAATTTCAGAACGCTGCAGCTAAAAAGCAGGTAAAGAAGAACAAGACACAGGACATAAAGCAAAAAGATACCACGACAGAGAAGAAACGGGTGAAGGGAAAGAAAGAAGCAGAGAAACCAGAAAAAGGGGATGATGATGATGATGATGATGATGAAATTCCCCAGCTTGTTCCCATAGAGACTCCGAGCAAAAAGCCTAAACTGGAGGTCAGTACGCAAAGCAGCTGTTCTTTAAATGATTTAACAGGCAATTTACACATTTAGATATTCAAGGGTAAATAACGGCTGCATTTCCCTCTCATCCTTATAGAAAACACCCAAAAAGAAGCAGCTGAAGAAAGCACCCAAACCTGCTGTTGTAAAGAAAGGAACAAAAGGTCCAAACAAGCTGACCATGAAAGCCAGCAAGACTGGAAAAGAAGGCAAAAGAAAAGTGCCTAAAGTGAAATAATTTCAGCCGTACATTTCTTAATCAGTATGGACTCTTCCATTCTACAGGACCAGATTGGTTAGTGTGTTCTGTCTGTTCTGTCTGTTCAAAATAAGATCATAAACTGTCTTAATCTAAAGTGTTTGGTTTTCTTGTGCTTTGTCGCAGAGAGTAAAGTGTTATGGTGGCCCTCAAGGGCTATTCCCAGGCAGTAGAATCAGTATTTTACAAGTGGTATTGGTCCTCAGCCTCTGGCTTGATTTTGACAGTTCATGCATGGACAAAAATATAATCTTGTAATACTTGGTAGTCTTTGTCTACTTTGTCTTTTCTTATTTACCACTCAAATCTCATTTTCTTCACTGTTCCAATTATTTCTTTTTTTTGTGGCTAATATTACATTCCAACGTGAACTAGTCGCTGATCCACATGCACAAAAGCAGTGGAGGTAGAAATGTAGAGATCGTGTCCTTCAGTATAAGTACTAATACACAAGAAACATACTGCACTGAAAATAAAAATTGTGATTTTAAAATCTTGCTTTTAAGCTAAAATATAGTATCAATAGTAACTGTGTAGTGAGAGGTCCCAGTCAGACTTGGACTATTACATCTGGTGTTTTGGATTCATTTCCCTGCCGCATTCATGTTTGTTACATTTGTGCTACTTTATCATGTGAGCGACTGCCTCTAAGTGCAGAGTTGTGATGAATCGACGTTTAATGTGATGTAAAGTCACATGAATTTTGATCTGATTGTTCAGGCTGAGAGGAAGAAAATCAGCTCTGTATCTGATTCAGGACCATATATGGAAGCGGCTCGGATCAGAATTGAAAAGTTCAGATTGAATGTGATTTGTGCTCTTCACACTATCATGGAGAAACAGATATGTGTCTCATATGAAAGAATGATCAGATTCAGGATGAGGTTTTTTTTCTTGCAGTGTGAACATAGCCTTTTAATTATTCCATCAGGTTCCATTAAATATCTGCTGTCAAAGATTTTGGGGGCTTTGGGACAATGTAATTGAAGAAGGTGAATATCATATTAATAATTATGTTTAATATTGAATGAACACAGAAAAATAAGAATATCAGTGTTTTTATTACCTTCTACTGAGTCCATAGACAAAACAAACACTAACTGTAGTGAGGGACTTGCAAGATGTTTTGCTGTCACTTGTAGGGGGAGGGTCCCAGTATTCTGTTGGTTGCAATCTGCAACTTTAACACTAGATAGCACTAGATACCAGCCGCTAAATCTTAAATCCAGGTAACATTCTTTGGGGGTGAGAATTCAAACATGACACATCCTACAACTTCTTCCAAATCACTGTTAAAGGACCAGAGTGTGTTGACCTTTAGCTACTGGAATCCTCAAGGTGGGAGTAGATGTAAAGTATCGATAATGTTCTAAGGGTTTTTCTTTTGTGCTCAAATGCTCTCTTTTTCACATTCTGCTCTAAGTTCATTAAACAACTGATATGTTTTTCTCCCACTTTCATAAACATTAACATTATACCTGACCATGGCCATTTTATGCAAGGTCTTGAAAGCCGACAGTTTGCAAACCCCCACCAAGACACTTAAACAAGTCACAACATACCATTATACAGGAAACATTAACTGAGCTAAGAGTTTATAAACTTAGGTAAACCACAGAAATACTGATCAATTCGTATTGTGTGTCACCTCAAAGTCAAATTAATTTGTTCTGTATTTTTAATATTGATCCTATTATTCTTAATTATTTTTATCTTTACTGTTTGATCCATTGTCATTTGTAAAATGTATCAATGATAAATTATTACTAAATAATAAACTGTACAGCTACAACATCTGCAAACTCTCAAAAATGTAGCCGCTTATATTTGTCATTCTGGAAGACTGATTTCTATGTATTAAGCATTTAAAAGGAAATGTGAAATGTTAGAAAATCCATCTACTCCGACCTTGACTTGTTAAGGTTAAATTTCTTGTGGCACTTGAACTGACATTAGAAACAAAAAGTTTTGACCAAGATATGAGTAAAAATTTCACAATAAAATGATCTGATAAACTTTTTACCACATGTTAACAAATGCAGATTTTTGGAAATCTTTGGACATTTTTCCAGACTCTGCTTTTAAGTAAAGGATCTGAATACTTCTGGTTATCTACTGTATGTTGCTGTATGTCATCCAAATCGGCTACCTACTGTATGTGTGGTTGGATGTCTGAAGCATACTAGCCTTGAGAAGTGTTTGCACACGGTGGAGTGAACCATCAGAGCTGTGCATGCAGACCTGCCAGCTGTATCAAATGACATGTCTATTGTCACAAGGATTACACTGGGGCTTGTACAGCTGCTGCTTTCATGCAGCAATGCTCTATGGGAAGAATTACATCCTCAGTAAGGCTTTACACCTGGATGGTATCAACGCTAAACCGTGGCTTTACAAAAACAAACACTAAAACTAAAACCAGCCGTGAAAAATTATTTACGATAAGATAGATAAGATGAGACAAGTCTTTATTTATCCCACTGTGGGGAAATTCACAATTGGCAGCAGCAAGTTAATAAAATGCTGGGAAGACAGGCTGAAAATAAGTAGTGTGAAACATGAAATACAAACAGAAAAAAAGAAATCTGCCATTTATACAAATATTTAAACTATAAACTTAAATAATATACATATTTACAATATAGATGCACATCCACATGGTGTGATATGGGGGATGGTTAATGAAAACTGTTATAAAGAATATAATTAACTTAAAAAAAACATTTAGACTGAACAAAAACTACTATCTATGATGCAGCATGGGTGTAATTCTAAAACATATTAGAGTGAATGTTGACAATCAGTATAAAAAACACGAAGTGGCTATTGCCACAGTACTGTGGCACGAAGTACTGCAAATGCAACCAAAGTAAACTTAAATATCCATAACTTACAATCAGGTCTTTTGCTATAAGCACTACATGAACATATCCATTCATTTTAGGATTTATTTCCACTTTGTTCCTCTGGCCATCGTGTGTTTCTGCTGACTTACTGGTGCAGAAATCAATGAATGTAAATACTAAAAGGGTCATGTAGCATTATAGCCTAAGTCTGTCCGTTTACTTAGTCTTCATGATGTCACACTCTCTAACTGATGTTAAAGGTGTGTATTGTACTGCTGCAATCAGTAAGTACATCATCAGTCTGTTTGTCGTTGTCTCTATCAGATTTAACCTTATTAGCTTGTCCTCAGACTTTCTACAGTTCAAACTCAGCTTTATTGTCATTCAATCATTAGGTATGATCAGAACGTAACACAGTTACCTAGGTCTCAGTGTGTGCGTGAATGAATAGGATAGCAAAAAAAAAATAGATAAGAGCAAAGTAGAAAATAATTAAAACTGCCACAAAAACCACTAAAATAATCAAATAAACCTCTGAATATGTACAATATTCTACATTATATGGCAGCAACAGCTTAAGGTGGTGGTGTATGTACAACAGCATCATTAGCAGCAGCAACAATTAAAAAGAATACAGATAAGGCTGCAAATGGCAATAACTGGTGGTATAGATATGTATCTATAATTGATTATTCATTAATTTTCACAACAGCTCAGTCCTCGTGAGGGAATGCTGGAGCCTATGCTGGTTAAGTAAGCAGCATAGGCTCAGTAGTACTACTGGTTGAAAGTGGATGAGTCACCAGTTGATCACAGGTCTGTAATACAGGGCGTCCATTAAGACTTTTTACAATTGAACTAATTTATTGCAAAAGCAAATGAATGGAGAAATCTGTGGAAATTATTCCAAATGAAAAGTAGATATTGAAGTTTTTTGCCTCATTTAATATGCCTCTATATGGGCACAATTAGTTGCATGAAGCACATCAAGACGGTACTCGATTTCTTGCCATGTTTGCTGTAGCATAGTCTCATCAATGTTGGCATCAAAGATCTTTTGCTCCGGGGAATCGGGCCATCCTTCCAATCCACCAGTCTGGAAATGTTTGATGTAGGAACCCACCAACATGCAGTTCCCAATGTGGTGGTGCACCATCTACCTGGAAAATGATGGTTGGTTTAAGGCAGGGGTGTTGAACTCAGGTCCTCGAGGGCTGGTGTCCTGCATGTTTTAGATGTTTCCCTCTTCCAGCACACCTGGTTCAACTAACGATCAGCTCATCACCAAGCTCTGCAGAAGCCTGATAACGATGTAATGACGCCCAGGTGTGCTGGAAGAGGGAAATATCTAAAACGTGCAGGACACCGGCCCTCGAGGCCCGGAGTTCGACACCTGTGGTTTAAGGTAACAGTTGTAGTGCCACATATTCAGTCAAAAGGCCAAGGTAAACATTTGCAGTAATTGATCTCTCATTGAAGAAAAATTGACCAATGATTCGATTGCACATGATCCCACAATGTAACAGAAGACTCTAACAATCACTGAGTACATAGAACAAATCTGATTAAACTATCTCATCAATTGCTTTCGTAATAAATTTTTTTTTTAATTTGTAAAGAGACTTTGTGGACATCCTGTATACAAATTAACAACCATTCACTCTCACAATCACACCTATGAGTGATTTAGATTGACAAATTAACATATTAAGTGCATGTCTTTAGATCAGGGGTCACCAATCCTGGTCCTCGAGGGCCGGTGTCCCTGCATGTTTTAGATATTTCCCTCTTCCACCACACCTGGATGCCATTACGTCGTTATCAGGCTTCTGCAGCGCTTGGAGATGAGCTGATCATTAATGGAACCAGGTGTGATGGAAGAGGGCAACATCTAAAACACGCAGGAGACCGGCCCTCGAAGACCAGGATTGGTGACCCCTGCTGTAGATAGTGGGAGGAAGCTGGAGTAGCTGGAGAGAACTAATAGACACAGGGAAGAACATGCAAACTCCACACAGAAAAGCCCCCTGCTGGGTAGCACTGGAACCAAACCCAGGACCTTCTTCCTGTGAGGCGATAGAGTTAACCACTGCCAGTTAGACACCATAAATCTACGATGGATCAGGTAAAGTATGGCAGAGTTTTGATGAGTTCCTGTTTCATGGCAAGTGACTGAAATTGTCACTGTTGTCATGGCAAGAAGTGCAGTATTTACCTTTTGATCACCAGTGTCTGCAAATGATTGTGTGTTGGAGCAGTTCATTTAAATACGATGAGAGTTAATTGCACAGAAAAATCATAAAAAATGAAACAATTCCAAAATGGCAGATTTTCTGTTGCAGAGAGGTACCATAACCACTGATTTTTTATAGTTCTTGGGATAACAGACGTGTGTGCCAAATTTCATACATGTTTGGAAAACCTGTCTTCCATTGAGGTGTTGCACTGAGGACACTAGCGATGGTCTTTTTTTGGTGCTAATTACAGTATATGTTGCATTAAGAACAATCACCAGGCCTGATATGCGTGCCAAATTTTGTACGTTTTCATGCATGGTTGGTCCTCCAAATTTGCATCTATTTCGGCAAAAGATGGTATTGTGGCGGACATTAGGGGGCAGGCCTCTCACCCAGAGGACTATGGGAAGGGGGGGTGTGTTTTGGTGTTTTCAGCGGGTTTTTCCTTGATGCGCTGTTCAGGTGTGTTGTGGTTGTTGGCGCTGAAATAAAGACGGACTTACTCACAGACTTGCCTACAGCTCCTGTCTTCTCTGTAACCTGCCACAGTATAATAATAACCTTGATAAAATAGATATGTATCTGCTTGCAAAAGTTAGTAAAACAACACTGAAATCAAATCCAAAACTGAAACACTAAATAAAAATGTATTAAAGAGACAGGAATAGTATACTATAACCAGAAAGGGAAAAAACAAAAAACAAAACAAAAAAAGAACCCAGTAAACTTCGTTTTCTGTAGACCTGGGCTGTCTAAGTGGACCCATACAGCTGTTAGAATATCAATATGTTTCTCTTTTTAATGAACTTTACATATTTCCTCTCAATTCTGGTTGTATGTGTATACACAGATCATTATACCGTTATATCCTCCTGAAACCCAGCAATGCATTTTTGTCTTTTGTAGTGGACAAGAGTTTCACAGCTTTACAAGAAAACAAACAAACAAATGAACAAACAAAAAAAGTGCTGTCCACTACAAAGGATATTCCATAATAAAAAACATAATCATAAAATGTGTCTGGAAAAAACAGTTGCATCATGCTGTTTCCAGTCGAGACAATTATTTTATGTAAACAAGCCAAAAACTTTTACTCTCTTGGGTCTCTGGAAGTTAGGTAACATTGACATACTTTTACAGGACTTCATGACACTCAGAGTACCGTATGTTATTTTGGAGGTATGATACAAGCCGGTGAATGGTTATGATGTTTGGGTCAACAGGCGGGATGGGTCTATGTGTTCATCTGAGCCCTCCCTCTGCTGTGTGGGTGTGGTAGGCCATCTAAAATTACAGTGTGTTAACGGTTTACTGGGCAGGAGAGTCAGCCACGCATCAGGTAGACATTCACCCTGTGAACACAGAGATGATCCTTCAGATGACTGTCAGCAGGTGGCTGTTTTTATCATTGGCCTCAGCAGAAACTCCATAAGTGGCTCTATTCACTGGACTAAATACACAAACTGAGGCAGAATCAAACAAAGTTGTGGAGCGATGGATGCTCAGTGGCCAGCACTTCCATTATTCATGCATTAAAAAGTCTTCAAATGGGAGAAGTGAAGCGGTAACAGGAGTCATTTTGTAAAGCAGTCATGGAGGCAACTGGAGAAGCTTTGTGTCCGGACTCCCACTCGGCTGCGGCTGGGCCTGCAGGCTGCACCTACTTCCACAAGCCCGTCATCGCACTGGTGATGGGATCTGTCATGTGTGCTGTAGGCTCACTCCTCTTCCTGCTCCGGTCCTCTGGGGTGATAGATGAGTCCCACTCCGTGGCCTCTGCCTGTCTGTCCATAGGGCTCATGTTCGTTGTGGTGGGACTGGTGTGGATCCCCATACTGAAGGAGAAGCAGCGACGGAAAAGATGCACCCTGGGAGTCTGAGGACGACATGGACGTTACTGAGTAAAAACAAGTTACATATGAGTTGATGCAACTGTTTCCTTTTAATAACATCCAGTACATTCTCTTACTGTCTTACAAATGAGTGTATTTGTCGATGGTTGTTTTTATGTTCAGTTAATGATTTTTTTTCTGAAAAAGTCACTTTTTTGTCAGTTTTATCTGTTTTGATATAATAACATTTGAATTTAGACTGAGCTTTTATGAACATATACATGATCAATGAATTAAAATTGGAAAAATACCTGATTTTCACTGCATAATGCAAAATGGAAAATGATAGGATGATATTATAATAAATAGTGATAAAAAATGTTTGGAAGTCACCAGGGCCATCTTAACAGCAATATGGGCCCCCGGGCAAAGCAGTGTACTGGGGGTCCTATGACAACTACTTACAGAAATTATTATTGGCTTGAAGTCAGTGGTCTTCAGGATGTCATATTCCATGCACATAAGTGAAAGCCAGTTTGAACGATGCTGCCCCACTGTATTATGTAGATGATGTTTTAAATAAGTGCCAGTCTTTAAAAAGAACGTTCTCCTGTAGAGTTGGTCACCATCATGCACATGCACACACACAATCTGAGTGCAATTTCAATATTCAGGAATACAGACTTCAAATTGTTGGATATTATTTTTCTGTACAAATTCTGGTACAAAATAAAAAATTTATTGAAAAAATTTTAGTACAGAATTTTAAAAATTTGTCAATAATGTTTGAAAAATTTTAGTATAAAATAAAAAAATCTATAAA
>JAPQRQ010000012.1:5632699-5643334 GCA_037367365.1 Apogon talboti
ATAGCGCCACCTAGTGGTAACAGGAAATGACCTCATTTTAGTGGTGGACAATGGAATTCACATCTAAATCAGTGGTGTGACACTTTCAGTCATGTCAGACCTCCAGAGCCATGAATTCCAGTGTTTGCGAATCCCCCGACTGTGACCCACCCTGAGTTGCGTGGGTGCGCGAGGGCCCGTCATAACTGCTCGCAGTTACTAGTTTACATTATGTTTTGTGACATCCTCTATATTCAGATTATGTTACTTCATTCCAATGAAAATAACATACATCCAACTGTACTGTTAAATGCTAAAGTTATTTATGGGGACCAAATGACACTGGCTGTTACATTAAATTACATAATGTGCTGGGCACTAATACCCCTCGGCCAGAATGGACAGACGGACAGACAGACGACAAAACGATTTCAATACCCCTAACTAATACCCCTTAGGCCCGTAGGTGGTCGAGGGGTAAAAATGACAGATTATTTGAAGCTGAGCAATGTTGGAAGAATTTGTGTTGTAATACAAATACATATAAATAAGTAGGCCAAGAAATGTATAAAAGAGGACTAGCAGTTTCAAATATTTTAATAGTAGAAACACTAGAACTTATAGTTTCAATACTCCCGAAAAAAGAAAAGTTTATTTTATGTTATAGCTTTGCCTTTCCTTGCTTTTTCTTCATACTCTACAGAATTTCCATGACAAAAAGCTTCAGGATTCAGTCATATTTGTGGCCATCAGTATTTATTGAGACCATTCCACTGGCTGAGAGACATTAGTTTCACATTACACAGAATTGTTTCCGCTGTGTAATATTGAATAATCCAGCAGCCATTAATTCCAGATTGAGGAGAAATGCACGGTTTCTGTAACGACTACCACCACCTAACCATTAGCATATGTGGCATTATCCTTTACTTCACAGTCAATTAGAAGAAAGGATTGTGGCTGAACCCGTGGATTTGGGGCTCCCTAATGAAGCCAGGCCCTCTGACAAAGGCAGAAATAGCAGCTGTATTTTTAACACACAGAATTAAGGTTACATGCTAATTTTTATGCAAAAGAGAAGTGCAACACACAATTCTATTCATTATAACACCTCAGTACTTTACATTAAAATGGATTTACAGAAGGTTTTTGACTTTGTAAGAAAATTATAATTCACGAGTTGAGAGGTCAGAGGTCAAAAAGGAAAGGATGAGCAGATATTTGTTAATTAGTGACTGAAGTTGTGCTGAATCGGATGTAAAGTAACTTTTATCATGGCTTTGTTGACCCTTTGAACGCAATGTGTCTCACTCTCTCTGCCTCCTCTGTCTCTCAAATATCTACTCTGTGTTTTCATCCTGCTCTTTTTGTTTGTGTTTTCCATTTGCCTATAAAAAACCCTGAATGAAAAAGTTTAAATTGTAAAAAACCCTAAAATATTGCAAAAAAGATTTTAAGCTCGAAGAAATAAAAGACTTGGTTCAAAGCAAATAGATTTTGCAAATAATTCTGTGAAAGTGCATATGTGGATCAATGAGCAGACTGCAACATGCAGTATTATTATACTATTGTCATATTATTATTATTATTATTATATATAAAATTATTGGAAATGGCAGCAAAATACCGCCATGTCTTTAATAAACCAGCCAAGATTTTGAGACAGTGTTGTATGATCCAGACCAGCAGTTCTGTTGAGAAAAACCCTCTGAGGTTTATCAGCTTCTCAATCAGTTTAAGATACTGGAAAAGTTTAAAACCACATTGTCATAACAGTAGTGGAAAGAAATCTGCATAAATTCTTGTATTCTTTTGTTGATTTTTCTAAAAATGTGGTTAAATCTGATTACTGTCCTCCCATCTTTTCTTTCCTTTAAAATGTTTTATTCCATGCGACCATTTTCATTCCTCTAACTTTTTGTCCCATTTTCCAACAATAATTTCACTCCATTGTCTCACCTGTTTATTTAGCAATAAACTGAAAATGCAAATGCTGACATGTGCCCATGTGACAAATTACAGTACTACTGTGAATATGGAAGGAGAGAAATTAGAAAGGAGAAGGAAACCATGGAAAAAATAAAAGTGCACAGAAACAAAGCAAAACAAACATCAAACAAAACAAGCCCTAACTTCTGTCTTTTTACTCCTCTGCCAGAGTTGACGTTCTGGTTCTATGTGAAGGAACACCTGAACCGACATGAGCTCCAGCGGTTCTACTCCCTTCGTCACATCTCTTCGGAGCTCGGTCGAGGTCGTGCCTGGCTGCGCTGTGCCCTCAATGAGCACTCACTGGAGCGCTACCTGCACACGCTGCTGGCTGACCGGCCTCGCCTGGGGTTAGCCTTTTCACTCCATGTCTGTTTAATATACACTTCTAGAGCAGGTGTCAAACTCATTGTAGTTCAGGGGCCACATGCAGCCTAATTTGATTTCAAGTGGGACGAATCAGTAAAATAATAGCATAACGGCCTTTAAATAATGAAAACTCCAAATTTTTTTTCTTTAAGTGCAAAAATGCTCAATTCAATTATGAAAATGGTTACATTTCCAAACTATCCATTCACAAAGAAATGTGAATAACCTGAAAAAACTTCTAAAGAAAAATATTTGGAATTTTAACAATATTTTGCCTTAACTTATCATTTATACATATGCATCACAGATCAGATCTACAAAGGCACAAAACATTTAGTAACAGGCAAAATATTGTTACAATTTTGGAGTTTGGACCTTTGAGTTTTGGACTAAAATGAGGTTGACACACTTAACTGTTAATATCTTCAATTTTTATATGTTTGGTCTCAGAATTATTGATTATTTTGACTTTGACTTTTGTTGAAACTGGAAAACTGAGCAGAATGTCAAAGACCGGCTGATGAATCAGTTGTAGACTGTCCTCTTCTCCAAACTATTGTTATATTGACTGTTAAAAATCCATCGGTCAACCTCCAGTACAGATTCCAGCATCTTCAGCATTTTCACATTTGTTTAAATGAATAGTAAATATAAAAATTGTTAAACAGTTGCAATACTGCAATATGATTTTTGCATTTTGTTCAGCCCCAATTGTACAATAATTTGCTGCTCTAACATCCAAGAATGTGTTTTAAATCAGCTGGTATTTCCTCAGGTAAGCAAGGATTTTTCTGAATTCATTTGACTTCATCCTTCTGATATCTAGAACATACTATGAAGACTGGGCTTTTATCCTGGATGAAGAGAGAGCAAGCATGCTCCCTACTATGGCTGCAGGTATTGATTTAAGATACGATAAGATACGATAAGACTTTATTGATCCCACCATGGGGAAATTTCACAGTTAACAGCAGCAACATACAACAACATATAACACAAATACAAAGGAAATGACAGGTAGAAAAAAAGAAGTAGCAAAATAGCAAAGACAATGTAGTCAGCACTTACAAGACCACCATGAAAACTGACACTCTTCTCAATCGTTGCTCAATCACAACCTCTGTCCTTGGTTATACTTTTACGTACATACTGCACATATTGTTTGCATCCATAAAACCACAAAACAGTATAGCTATAAAAATGAAATACTTGGAGTAAAAGACATTCTTCTATCAGCTGAATGCCTAGAATCTATTCAAATCCAAAAGTTGGAAAGTACAGGTACAGTTATTGTAAATTCAGTTCTGGAAAAACAAGTTCCTTACACTAGTTTTAATGCATTTTAGGGAAATTATCACAGATAATTATTAAAGATGGTCCTTAACGTAAATAAATAACAACATGAATGATAAGGTAAACAAGATGAAAACACACCTTTAGACAAACCTATAACTATACAAATGATTATTCTTTGTTCACTTTATGAGCTCTAATTGAATAAGACACTAAATAAATGACAAAACAGGCACGTGTACTTTTCATATGAATACTTTAAGTACATATTAGAACCTGTACATTTTCACTTTTACTTCAGTAAAAAAGTTGAGTCAGGGCTTCTATTTTTAACATTGTTTTAGATATTTGTATTTTTTGTACAAGTATCTACTGTATACTTCTACTGAGTAAAGAAAGTGTATACTTTTGGCACCTTTGCTCAAAATACTGTGATACAGTAGTAAAGTCAGTATTAGCCATGCTAATAATACCTAATCTTATATATTAGTATAGGTAGTATATGTTGCCTGAGCATGCATGCAGTTTAAAGTATTACCACAAGAAGTTATAAAGAAAGTAAATTGTTTCCTCAAGTAGTCTATAGGCAGAAGAGGTGAGAGATTTTATGTTATTTTTTATTATTTATTAAGTTTTATTTTTCTGTTGATACAAAATGTAAATGCACTGTTTACTCTTTTAAAGCATTAAAATGGTCAGTCAATTAGCTGCACTTTGTTGGTTTACCATGGCACAGTGAGAATGGAATTATTACTTTATTTATTATAATGGCTGTGTTCTAACATTTGAAGTATTGATGAACAAAACTGAAATGGGCATAAACCCTAAAATAAGATTATATACCACTGAACTTATGTTAAGAGTTTTCCTTGTCTTTTCATATACCTTCAGAAAGACTTTCAGCTGAAAGAGTTCATCTGAGGTTTTCCCTCTGGCTGTTTTTCACAGAAATGCTTACCAAGCAGTTTGCCAAGGTTCAAAAGCTTCATATAATTTAACAAGGCTGATGTGGAATGGAGAACATTTAAACCCTGCACTTTCAGGTTTGAACTCCATCCTATTTGCCATCAACATTGACAACAGTGACCTGAATGGCGGGGTAACCCGAAGCGGAGGCCCATCGGTGTCCCATCTCCTCAAAGAATCCACACAGGGCATCGGCAGCCTGTGGAAGGAGTCGACTCAGGGGGTCAGCAGCCTCCTGCGAGAAATCAGCACCGCCACGGCCGTGGTACCAGGCTTCACCCCTAGAGTGGATGGAGCCTCTGATCCGCTACCTGTACTTCCACGCAGCACCTCTGCTGGTAGGCCACAAAGTTTAATGTCACTGTTCTTTTGTCCATTTCTGATGACATTTTTGTTAATTCTAGTGTATAGATAGACTGTGTATTTGTGCCATCAGTTGTTTTACATCTGTAATTGCTTGATATACATCTTTAATGTATGTTCATCCCTAATACTCTGTATTTGCTCTCAGTATTATTTAATTTTTTATGTCTCAGAGGTCCAAAGATCCAGCGTCAACAGTGAGATAACATATGGATGTAATAATAATGATAATAATAATAATAATAGTAATAAGGGATTAGATATCTATAGCCCAAAGTGCTTTAGATTATTGATTCATGGCGGTGGTAAGCTACATTTGTAGCCACAGCTGCCCTGGGGCAGGCTGACGGAAGCGTGGCTACCAATTTGTGCCAAATGGCCCCTCTGACCACCACCGAACATTCATATGTATTCATACACCTCCAGTGTGAGTGACACTGGAGGCAACGTGGGTGAAGTGTCTTGCCCAAGAATACATGACACATGGTGGCACATGACTAGGAGAGAGTAGGATTCAAACTGCCAACCCTTCGGTTATTGGACGACCTGCTTTACCTCCTGAACCACTGGGTTCAAACATGCATAAGTAATGCAGATAATCTTGTGGATGCAGCATAAGGCATCAGCAGAGATGAGCTCAGTGATAAATGAATAAATGTCCATAATGTTAGGGTTGTTTGACCACTTTTAGTCCTCTGCCCACCTGTCTGTCCAATCAAGACTGCTCCATGGTTTTCTTTCCATATGTGACTGGAATGAATTAGGTTTAAAAACTTTTTTTCCCCCCAGACTGACTATAAAAGATATTCTAAGTTGATCTACTTGAGTATCCATTAAAATATTTTACTCCACTGCAAGACGTTAATCAGTTGAATTGAAATAAACAAAAGATGCTGATGTCACCATTTCTGACTCAGAGCTATGAACTCTGGAAGAGAATTAGTCGACAAAGGTGAAAAGTTCTGATCTCATCTGAGTTTGACTATTAAAGTTGTGATTAAGGTTTTTGTTCAGTCTTTTTCATATTTTTCGTCCCAGACTCAGGTCTGAGGAAAGAGCGCCGGAGGAAAAAGAAAATCACCAACATCATTTCCTTTGATGATGATCTGGATGGAGGGGCAGAGGATGAGGAAGAGGGAGAGGATGATTCGCACAAGATGGGGACGGTGAGGAAGAGTCACACAGCCCCAGCTCAGAGCAGCGTGGAGGAGGGAATCGACCCTTTAGAGCCAGCGTTCTCAGAGTCACCAGCCCAGAACGGCCTGGCCGAGCAGGGCATCATCAGCTGGGTGGGGTCTCCACACCCATCTCGTACAACCCCAACAACTTCACCTCCACTGCCAGACAGTAAGAGTATAGACAACGAGGAGGAGGAAGAGGAGGAGATGTACAAACCCAGAGCACAAACCCAAGAGGAGGAGAGGATCAGCTCAGATCAGTGAGTCACATGACTTCAAAACAAAAACCCAAAGGCATAGCTCTGAGCCTGGTCACAAATGCTGCTGAGGGTAAAAATATTTCCAGTCACAATGTTTTTGATTGACTCTACTTTATTGTTTAATTTTGAAATGGTAGGCTGCTATAGGCAGCTAATCTGTAGAATTCAGCAGCCTCTCTCCACTCAGTGAATGAAAAGTGTTTTCTAATCTGAGAACAAAAGCATAAGCAGCCGGAGGCAATAGAAAAGACAGCCGCTGTTGTTTATAAATCCTGCTGGAACATGCATTGGTTGGTTTGTATTCATGATCGAAAATACGGTGTGAATTTCGTATTATTTCATTATTTAACAAATCAACCTGAATAAAAAATAGCCTACAAACACTCAAGTTTGGGCAAAAATCTTTAGATTTAAAAGTTTCGGTCAAAACAGCTAATAAAGTGAAAACATTTTTGTGTAGACTTGAGTATGAGGAGTCTTTTTTTTCTTTCAGATTGATTATAGGCCTGATGCCCTCATTTAAGTCTCGTAATGGAGAGATCTGTTTTCCTCTATTTCTGAATCATTGGTACATGCCCACTACTCTGAATTTGATGAATGCAGCATATTCTGTTTGAGTAGTTTCATTTAGGAATTTTTACAAATAATCCTGGTTTTATGAAGATTTTTGGGGCATTTTCAACATGCATCTCATTTGAAGGTTTTAATCACAGGTTGCGACATACACAAGTTAAAAAAAATCTACAAAAAGGACAACACTGTTAAAGTTGTTGGGAGTCAGGATGAGACAGAATTGGACCAAAATTCCTCATTGCCTTAAAGTTTAAACTAAATCAAACTGTTGTGTTTCAGGGTGGTAGTGGGCAGTTTGTCCAGTGTGTCCACGTGGAGCCCCCTGCAGGTGATGACGGACCACAGCAGCTCTGACATCCTCATTCCTCTGAACCCTGCAGACCCTCAGCCAGGTACTCACATGAGTCTTACATACACAAAGAGAGAGAAAAGGAAAATGACACATGCGATTTCCTGAAAATCCTGCTCCAACAAGAAATACAGGAACATTAGAAACAGTTCCTGATGCATCATGTGCTGGTTCAGTTTCTAGTCTGTTTTTCTGCTGAATGGATCCCAGGTATTTTTCTACAACTTTATAAATAATTATTAGATTACATATGATTTTCTGTACAACAGCCCTTCAACATGGCATTTTATTCATCATCGTTAATTTAAATACTATTTATTTCTTTCTTAAACTTGAACCGAAAACATGTCATGAATGTTTTGCCAGATTTTTGCCGTACATGTCCAACCACAAAAACCTTGATGACTGTATGACTCATATTTATGACAAATGTTGACTTTTCACTATTTTGTCACAGTCATCCAATAATTATCTCAAAGACTGTATATTGGAAATATTTTGAAGCACAATGATTTTGTTCATCGTATAAAGAAGTAGCGTAGTAGAGGTAGTAGTAAATTATCTCAATTCATTTTACAAACTGTTTGTATGAGCAGAACTTCTGTAATCAGAAAATTAAAAGTAAACTTTGATTCTCCTACATTTTTTTTTACAGTTAGTCTGATATCTAGAACCAAAGTTCTATGTTGGTTAATTACTATTTTATAATTTTTTAGTTTTCTCAAAAATCACATATGGTCTGATAATTATTTCTAATGCTGAACACATACACATACTTGTCGTCTTTGCTTGTTTTTACTGCTGACAACAGCTGTATCTGTGGGATCAGTTACCTATTAGATGAAATCCAGGGACTTTCTTTGTAACTCTGCAGCTTCACTTTCACTTCCACTTTATTACAGTAAGCTCGGTGGAGGACTCTGCTGCATTTCCTGCTCAGTGTGAGTCAACAGGACCAGTAGGTAACTGCGAGAGCGACAGACTGCAGCTTCCATTCAAGTAAGACTCACATGGGAATTGGGTGACTTCCATCCCTCTGTGGGGCAAAATCTGCAGCCACTTTTTGGCACGGTACTCAAAAGGCAGAGTTTAGTTACTGTGGTTTCTGCAGCTTTACGTTTGTGTACAGAAACCATATCCTTTGAGATTCAAAAGTACCTGATCCCTCTTTTGATGTGTTTTTCAGTATGGAGTCCAGTCCGCCGTCGCAGTCTGCTACTCTCTCCAGTGTCCTGCCGGCATCTGGTCTGCCAGAGTCCATGACAGTGGGTGAGTGTTTAAACCTAGACCCATCTGTCTTTCCTCTTACTCATGCGCTCTCGTCCTCTCACTATGCTTGTTTGGGTTCTCAAACCTGTTCTGTGGTATGAATCATCGTGGCTTATCCCACATGTGAGCCTCACAAGACCGTGTATGAGTCCACGGTTTCAAGGCTAATTTATAGCTCTTACGTGTTGAAGTTTTCAGTCTTGATTCGGTGAGGAGGGGTTTTAAAGAAAGATATAAATGATCCAATTCCTGTAAAAGACTCCACATTTCCACAGTATCAGTTGCACCACCAGATGGCACTGTTGGTTCAGTGTACAGACAGTGTGTGTGTGCTCCTCATGAAAATTGTTAAAGGACTCTGATTTGAGAAAACATTGTAGAAGACAGTGTCATTGTGTGTATGTCTGCCAGTAATGAGAGATGTAAAATGTGGATAAACTTACGAAACAAGAGTTCAATATGTGTGCAACTCACTGGGTTTTTTTCTCTGACCTGATGGAGGAATCTGCTCTGTTTGGAGCCTTAGACGCTCGGTGTGATGCTTTGGTTTTCTGTGAGAGTGTGTGTGTTTTGTGGCACAAAGAGACATAGGAGCCACAGGAGGAAAGGTGAGTGGAGCTGCCAGTAAGCACTAGGGATTGAGTCTTCATCCAGTCTATTAGCCTTTGGTAAAGCGAGGTCAGGGGGTCACATAGAGAGATGTGATCTAAAAAAGAAAAACAAAACCAAAAAATGCTGGTGCAGAAATTCTCTTCAAAATACAGAGCTCTGAGGAATGAGACGACCTCGTAAAGATACAGAACAGCAGACTGGAGTCCACCATAGAACACTTTAATATTGAATTTTGGTGTCAGCTCTTTACAATCAAAGAGGGAGGGTGTCCTTCTGCAGACTCACACAGGGAGAAATCCATGGCGGCAGAGGAAGAAGTATCAATTTCTACGCCTACTGTGGGTTCAATAGACCAGAATGCAATGCACAGCAAAAATCCATTTAGCATTTTGACTAAATACCGTGACTTTTTCTCAAATGGAAAATGTTGCCAAATATCGCCAGCTATCACTGTGTATTGCTCTCCACTCCTACTCATGTAACCCACAGCTGAGCGCAACAAGTGCAGCAATGTTCTGAAGGGGAAGCTGATCTGGGAAATGGAGGAAATACACTGAAAAGAGGGGTTATGGGGAAGTGCATCCAAGAAGAAAGCTTGGAAAGTGTCTACTCACATACAGTACAGATTTTATACAAATATCTGACTAGGTAAACATGTCTTACTGCACATTGTGTAGATAATTTAGAATGTTTATGCTGACCTAAAGGATTAAATGTTCCATTATAGGTGGAGAAATTCTCCTGCTTCTTTAGAGAAATAACCCCTCTTGGCTATGCTGTGAAATACATTGCCAAACAACTGAAAACAGGACAGTTTTTCTGAGCTCATGAAACACTGACATTTTTAGCAGTGTGTGGTTCTCATGGACATTGACCCTACAAACATATAATGATCTTATTTACTATGATGTATTGCTCTACATTAAATTGTACAACAGTAGTTCAGGGGTGGCAGACTCATTTTAGTTCAGGGGCCACATTCAGCCCAAAAAGATCTAAAGGGAACCCAACCAGTCAAATAATAACAGTGAATATAGGAAAATTACATTATGAAAATATTTACATATACAAACTTTGCTTTAAAAATGTGAATAACATGAAGAACCTGAAATGTCTCAAGAAAAATAATAGCAATTTTTTCCAATATTATGCTTCAGCCTCTCATTTATACATGTACTGTATATTACAATGTCGCAAACATTTTGGTACCAGGCATAATAATGTTAAAATTTTGGAGTTTGGAATTTGGAACTAAAATAAGAAAAATTTCTACAATATTTTGTCTCATCTTAATATTAACACAACTTACGCAGTGGACCTACAAATGCACAAAACATTTAGTAACAGACAGAATATTGTTAAAATTCCTCTTCTCTTAAGACTTTTTAGGTTGTTCATATTTGTTCAGGTTGTTCACATTTTTTCGTGAAAGGAT
>JAPQRQ010000012.1:5658592-5678571 GCA_037367365.1 Apogon talboti
GTTGGTGGGATTGAGGAGCTCCTCAAAGTATTCCTTCCACCGCCCAACTATATCCTCAGTTGACGTTAGCAGCTCCCTGCCCGCACTGTACACAGTGTGGGCGAGTTGCCGCCTTTCCCCCCTCAAGGCGCTGGATGGTTTGCCAGAACCTCTTTGGAGCCGATCGATAGTCTTCCTCCATGGCCTCATCGAACTCCTCCCACGCCCGAGTTTTTGCCTTGGTGACCACTGCGGCCACGCACCGCTTGGCATGCCGGTACCAGTCAGCTGCTTCCGGAGACCCACAGGTCAGCCAAAACCTGTGGGCCCCCTTCTTCACCTTGATGGCTCTCCTTACCTCTGGTGTCCACCAGCAGGTTCGGGGATTACCGCCATGACTGGCCCCAGCCACCTTACGGCCACAGCTCACAACAGTCGCCTCAACAATGGCAGAGCAGAACAAGGCCCATTCGGACTCAATGTTCCCCTCCACCCTCGGGACACAGTTGAAGCTCTGCTGGAGGTGTGCGTTGAGGATCAACCTGACAGGTTCTTCTGCCAGGCGTTCCCAGCAGACCCGCACTGCCCGTTTGGGCCTGCCAGGTCTGCGTGGCAGCTTCCCCTTCCACCTGATCCAACTCACCACCAGGTAGTGGTCGGTTGACAGCTCCGCACCTCTCTTTGCCTGAGTGTCCAAAACATACGGCCGCAGGTCTGATGATATGACTACAAAGTCGATCATTAACCTGCGACCTAGGGTGTCCTGGTGCCAAGTACACCGATGGGCATCCTTATGTTCGAACACGGTGTTAGTTATGGCCAAACTGTGACTCGCACAGAAGTCCAGTAACTGAACACCACTTGGGTTCAGATCGGGCAGGCCGTTCCTCCCCACCACGCCCCTCCATGTCACGCTGTTGTTGCCCACGTGAGCGTTGAAGTCCCCCAGTAGGACAATATGATCCAGGGGAGTGATATGTGGTGAACGAGGTGTCCAGGGAATTGGGCCATCCCTTCCAATCCACCGGTCTGGAAATGTTTGATTTAGGAACCCACCAACATGCAGTCCCCTATGTGGTGGTGCACCATCTACCTGGAAAATAATGGTTGGTTGTAGGTCATTCAGTTGTGGTGCCACATATTCAGGCAAAAGGTCAGGGTAAACATTTGCAGTAATTGATCTGTCATTGAGGAAAAATTGACCAGTGATTCGATTGCAGATGATCCCACGATGTGATTAAAATCTTTGATATCCACTGATATAGAAAAAATGTGATTAACATATCTCATCAATTGCTTTAGTAATAACTGTTTAAATTGTTAAGAGACTTTGTGGACACCCTGTATGTTAATATTATATGCAATGTACGTTTAGGACAAACAATACTAGGTAATGGTATTTGGTAGACTTTTGATTAAGTTATGTATCCTGCATGTTTCATGTTTTTTCAGTATTTATGTTATTAGCAATTAAGGAGACTAACATCTGAACCTTGTGTCATATTTTAGAACAATTCCAACACAAAACTTGCCTGTCCTGATTTTTTCTTTCCACATCCTTTATCTGTAATGGTTTTAAGTTTTTCTTTTGGGTCAGCGCTCAGCATCATTAAACACTGTGTTGAAGCTATAATAGGTCTACAGATCTTCATGTCACTGATTAAAGCTGTTCTTTTGCTGCAGATTGTCGCCACGCTCTGTCTCATACCTACTGTAGTGTCATCACGGTTTTAGACATAATCACAATAATTACTTCTACATCACCTAACAGCACCAGAGGCAGGAAAAGTAACTAGTTGCAACTGCCTATGTTAAACCTCCACATCCCCCTCAGGATTTAAGGTACTTTTCGTCTGTTCTCCACATTAGTATGATATTTAGTTTATAAAACATAATGGACTGAGGCACTGTGACTGAGACCAAGTCCCCCCTTCTTTACTTTACTCTGTTACAGTTCCTTTGCAAACTCAGAAACATACATTCACACGCTTGTATCCCAGTAAGTGGCCACCTACAGTTTTCCCTGAAAGTGAATTGCGTCACCTCGCTGTCTGTCATTGATTGCATGCCAGAAGTCTTCTGTTGAGCCCTGAGCCCTTTAAATAGAGGATTAGTCATCCTCCAGCAGTCTAAACAATAAGCCCCAGAAAGTCTGTTTTCAGATACCAGACCAGTACTACAAGTCGAGCCACCAGCCTCGGATTGATTGAAACCACAGTGACTGAAGTTGAAGCGATAGCGGCTGTAAAGCTGATTACAGTCTGGTTTGTAGTTTGGTGAGCAGACTGCAGAAAATGACTTGAGCTTTTTAATATGTGACAGGTTGAAAAAAAAATGATACAACAGCAGCAGATGATTTTACAGTCATAGCTCAAAGAAGTGATCACTCATAAAAAGTGACAAAGCAAAACCAAATCAAGCAAATTTGTACAATTAACTGTAAAGATGTTGGCAAAGTAAGTGCAAATCCCTTAAGATTATTACTCAAAAGTCCTTAACAAAATGTCATCCACACTACTGTTATTATAGTCCCGTCTCCTATGGGCAGCGTGTATATATACCAGGAACAATGAGCTTTATATTTTCTTCAGTGACTGATAGTTTGTGGATACATAGCATTGATTCGTTGGTGGTTTTGGTTGGTCCTAAGTGCGTTCTGGTGCGTGACTTCCCCTATTTCTTGAGAGTTTGGAATATCAATACTACGTAGAACTCCTTTAAGGGGTCAAAGATTCTAAAAGATGGATTTTGTTGCGTAATAATGAGGCCTTGTCCAAATAAATTACATCTAGGTACATACTATGCAAGAGTGTGGAAAACACTGAGGTTGTAAAATTTTGGTTTCCAATAAGAGTATGTTAACAGATATAAAGTTTGTCTATGGGGTATTCCCAGTATGTTTAAAATGAGATATCTTCAGAACAGCTTGACTTAAGCTCATGAAAGTTGGAAAACATTCACTGGACTTATTCAGGCAACCCTTTCTGAAACTGATCATTTTGGTTGCGACCCACCAGTTAAGAAATCTATGTCTGGATAAGTGAATGCACACACTCAGACACAGGAACCTGAACTTTTAGTCAGCCTCCAAATCTCAAGAGCTGATTTCCCGTTGGGGCCAAAATATATCTCAATCAATAGTGGCTATAAATACCAGTGAAGGAGCAGCTAGCCAGTGAATGAGGGCTGGAATCTGTCTGGCTACTGGCAACAGTTGCTATGTATGCAACTGTCTTTTGTGATTCAAATGCATGAAAGGTGAACTGAGAGTCAGTAAAATTGACAGAAATTCTGACACTGAACATTTTAACTATTGGTTTATTGATCAAGATGTTGCTGAAGGACTGTATATCAGGCAATTACTTGCCTGATATACAGGTTGTTCAAGCTGCACCAACTTTAACAAGATCCTTTTCTGTGAGCTGCATAGAAGATATGATATGAGCTGTTTCCAGGTTAAATGTTTATTTCCAGCACCAGATGGTCCCACTGTTTTAGGAAGATGCTGCCAGTCATCTGCCTGCTTTTTGTGCATCTCCTAGTAAAAGCACTTTTATAGTAGCGCAGCACCAAAACCTAAGGAAGTGGTACGTGTGTCTGTAGCCCCGGCTGTATATGGGGGTGGCAGAGGATGAGCCAGGCACCATAGATAGAATTCTGTTGACGTAGACACCGGCAGAGGGGAGTGGGCTAAAATGAGTTGCTGAGTTACTCACATACACACAAAAGATATACAGTATCCCTACTTGCATATACCCTTAGTTCCACACTGATAAACACATCACAGTTGAACTTCAACTACCATTATCTTCACATACAGATTAACAGGTTACATTTAACCGCCATGTTATTCTTTTTTTTTAGAAAATTCTTTGTTAGTCCAGTACTATGATGTTGGTTGATGAAAGTTTTCTGGTGGAAAGTCTAATATTTCAGTAGCCACCCATTTCATGATTCTGTAAAGACCAAGTGTGTGTGTGTGTGTGTGTGTGTGTGTGTGTGTGTGTGTGTGTGTGTGTGTGTTTTAATAACTGTTATCTTGTTCATCATGCAACCAACGATCTCAAAACCAAATACACTTGGTCTATAATAGCACTGATCATCCAACCATTTTTTCCCCTAAATGTATGAATTAATGGTTTTGATTAGAGAAATCTAATTGTTTCAGTGCCCACTTCATTGTCAGACTCCCTTTTAAGGGCATTTGTGCTGCACACTTCTGATTAGAGAGCGTTATTATTGATTTGTTTTATTAATACAGATCTCATAATTTAAAGTATATAGTAAAACTGTTGACTCTGCACCAACATCAAGGTTACAGGGCTCAAGATGATTATTAAACAGGACATGGTGCCTGACCTGTTTTCACTTATAAATGAGATTATCTCTCTCTCTCTCTCTCTCTCTGTCTCTCTCTGTCTCTCTCGTATTATTTCATATAATATTTACAGATTTGTGATTTGTATCATCAGTGTTAATGTATTTCATCACAATAAAGTCATGTTATTCCAATTATCACTCAAAAAATATGTTTTAGTGTTTAGTTTCACTTTAAATTCATGGTTTCTTCAGGTTAAGAAATATCTAAAAGTCTTAAGTAATCTGAATTTTAAGGGGATACTTCATGTAATCCTTGAATGTTCTGTCAAGTGTTCTGGAGGTCCATCTTAGAATTATTGCTCCATCAACAACATTTTAAGTTTAATAGAAGGCTATGATGTCTTGCCGTGTTGTTTTTGATCAACAGCTCATTCACCTCCTTCGAATACTTGCACAAGTATTTATTAGTTTATTAGAATTTTCTGTTTAATGTCTTAGTAAGTTAGCGTCCAGCACCAGCTTACCACCTTATGTGCCCCTTCATATAAATATGGTCACTTCTGGGCCAAGATGGTGACATTTTGGTATTGTTTTACTTTTCTTCTTTGGTATTAAGAGCAAAAACTCCATATGAATATGGCAGTAACTTAATTTTATTCAGTAAATTCTGTTACTCCTTTCACCACATATATCACAATTTTTACTCAAATTGGCGTGCTGCAAGTCAAGTTTAAAAGGAACTAATGTGTGATAAGTCAGATTTTAGTTGATGTGTAGTCTTGCTCCCAAACATAACTACAGTGACCTTTCTCCATACATAGAACCCTCATTTTTTGTTCCCAGAAGCAGCTGAGGAACATGCACATGCACTACTACACAAGTCACTCTCCCCATGACCATTTCTTGTCCCCCTTTTTTGGCGTCACTTGGCTGAGACAAAAGCGGGCCTGTCACAGCAGGAAGGTGGGAAGGCGGCCAGTCGAATGGGCTCGGGCCAGGAAGTGGTACATCGTCACTGGGGTGTTTGGACAGGCGGACCCGCACACACTCATACAGAAAAACAGGAGCAGATGCCTTTTTCTTAGCTGGCAAAGTAAAGCTGCCATCGTTTCGGGGTATCTGGTACTGGTCTGATCTAAGGGGTGGGTATGGAGTTTGACTAGTTTGCTGTTTGGGAACGTTAAAGACTCACTGTTTTCTTTCTTACTTTGGGAAGTCAATTATGTCCCACTTCCCAGGAGGGCCTTTATCCTTCAACACTGAAGTTTTAACAACCACTCCTGTGCCCTGTAGCCTTGTTGTTCCTGTGTGTGTCTCTCAGAGTGAGTATATATGTTTGTGCGTATGATTGTACTGAGCTCTGAGCATTGAGCTTTTGGGAGTGTGACACTATAGTATACACTTGTCAGAGAGGATGAGAAGTAAATTGCACTCAGGAGTATTCCATAGCAACTGAGCGGTTGGTCTCTGAAGGCTTCTTTGTACCTCTCATTTACTACTTCCAAACCAAACCAGACTCTACCTGAAGAACAGCCAATTTAGCTGTGTTTATTGCACATTAAGAGGGATACCAAGCTCAGGAATAATAAGGTGAAGGGGCTGATGGGAAGCAGACAAGAGGAAAAAAAAATCGCCCCAAGGCTTCAGCTCATTTTAAGTAATTACTGCATAAAGTTTAGGTTTAAGCCTTCCATTTGAGACAGCTTTTATTTTTTTGCCTTGTTTTTAAAGAGAAGATAAGATCCTCCTATACTAACTTTCTGTCAGTTAGTCTATTATTTGCCTTCTCTAAAACACACCCGCAAACTTTTACACTTCTCACACATTCTCGCTTACACAAAATATTTACAATTTCTTTATCTCTTTAACACACACTCTCTCTGGCTCTTTCACCATCTCCTCATTTGCACACAAAACAGGTTCTTAAATTCTATCTGTGTGGCTCGCAGCGTTTCTTTGCTTACTGTTGTTTTGCTCTCAAAAAAATCTCCTCTCATGCACAGTGTTTGTCTTTGTCTCTCGTATTTCTCTTATACACAGCAAAGATGAGATGACTTCAACAGTTTTAGTTACCAGCGTAGTAAATAGGCTTATCCTCTGAACAGACATAGACTTAAACAATATTTCTAGGTCAGACTTATGCCCTTAATGAGAACTGGTTTGTGGCTGGTCCCATATCAGCTGGCCAAAGGATGCACTCTGTGCAACAGAGATGCCGAGCCAGTATCTTTGAGACTTGACTCTGCTGAGCTCATTTAAAACTTTACTCCCCCTTGAGGCAGAGAAGACACTTAAGAGTTTCAGATGAGTTTCAAAGTGCCCACATTTCAAGCAGGTCATTGTCATCAGGCAGCGTAATGGATCCCTCTTCATTGTAAAGCATCAAGAGGAAGACAAAGCCACAGCTTCTTGCTACATTTGTGGCATTTGAGGAAATTACTACTCTGCTGTTTCCTCCTGGGGGCTTTGTAGTTTGGATTTGCTTTATATCCGCCATTGAGGTTATGTTGTGCATGTTTGAATAATGGTAAATTGAGTTTGAAATAATGGACTTCACAGTGATGTCAAGCATCTCAGAAAAGTGGGAGGGATTTTAGCAGTAAACATGTTAACATCCACCAGATCAGCAGTGACTGATTTTAGGTATAGGGTAACCTGGTGTTTGGCTTGTGTTCCAGCCAAGTTTTCACTCTATTTATTTAACATTTATTTAACCAGTCAAGAATCATTGTGATTGAGAATCTCTTTTACAACAGCATCCTGCCAAGAGCAGCAGCACAATTAAACAGGGTAGTAACAAGACATACAGGGAGAAAGAAGAGACTTTGTGGACAACAAAGTCTCTTTACAATTTCAAAAGTTTATTACAAAAGCAACTGATGAGATATGTTAATCAGATTTGTTCTTTGTACTCAGTGGTTATCAAAGTTTTAAATCACATTGTGGGATCATATGCTATCAAATCAGTGGACCATTTTTCTTCAACATGAGATCAATTTCTGAAAATGTTTACCTTGACCTTTTGACTGAATATGTGGCACCACAACTGATGGCGGTCTGGAAATCAAACATTTCCAGACCGCCATCCCTTGATGATGGGAATTGAGCCATCCCTTCCAATCCGTTCATCAGATATCACTCCCCTGGATTTCTTTCTATGGGGTTATGTTAAAGATATTGTGTATCAATGACCTGAAGCAAAAGACCACTGATGCCATTGCCACCATTGATGAGGCTATGATGCCGCGAACATGGCAAGAAATCCAGTACTGTCTTGATATGCTTTGTGCAACTAATGGTGCCCATATAAAGGTATTAAATTTGGCAAGGAAACTTCAATATCTACTTTTTATTTTGTAATAATTTCCACAGATTTGTCTATTCATTATGCCCTTGAAATCGAGTTTCGGGGATATAATGGTTTTACCATGATCTGCTGCTGGATCCACCGCCGCCGGATATCCTTCATGTGAGCTCAGTAACTAGGACAGATTTGGTTGGATTTCTTCTCCCCTGATAACCAACATAGGGGACCCCTAGTGGAAGAACCCTATCGATTTCGGCTTCTCTATGAGTATTATAAGTCATCCAAATGGGGGTGCTTTAGTTGAAATTCAGTTTTTTGGACATAAAGTAATAATAGGCTGATTTAGATAAAATTTGGTTCATCTTGATCGTCTTACAAATGTCCATTTTCTTGCTACCATCCAGAGTCCATATGGTGTCTTTTTCATTCACTAGGTGGAGTTTTGTGGGGAAAAATCGGTTCTCTGACCATTATTCTACCACTGTCAGGTCGATATAGCTCAAATTGAGTTCATATTGATTGTTTAACAATTATCGTGAATAGATTTATGTATAGTAGAGGACTGGGGGGATTTCGGGCATATACCCTTGCTGTCGGCCCCCGACAGTGTTAGCGTTGTTTACTTTTGTAATAAATTTGTTAAATTGTGGAGACTCTATGAACACCCTGTACATATGCGCAGATATCGTATAAAATACAGTCACAGAAACTAGAAGGAGTCTTACCGTTATTCTGCAACAGAAACCCATCCCACCAAAACCCAAAACCTCCAGGATGCAGACAGTCTGGCTCACTGTAAATGTTGGTTTAAGGGTGAATATTTCTGTTACACAGTAGCAGGACTGTCGTTCTCTCTTTCCACTCTCTGTGCATCATTGCTTTGGAAGTCCTTCTTGCTGCATGACAGAAGAATAGCCTCTAAGCTGCAACTACACCCTGAAAATGACAAGTTTTGACAAAGACACACCTTTTTAAATGCCATATTCTTTTGTTGGGATTTAGTCATTTTACCACCATATTCAAAACTTCCACCAAAAAAAAAACAAAACAAAAAACTTCTTTCCTTACACTGTTCTTTAAATTCTCTGTTGCAGCACTGTCCAAGAACTAAACAACCCCAATAGCTTTACCAGTATTTCAGAACAAAAGCTGAGGTTGCCAGAATTATCTACAGTGCTGACATAGAACTAACACAATGTGGAAATAGGTCAGGGTATGTGAGAATAGTTTAGGTAGGTAGGAAAGGAGAGGTAGGAAAAATTGTGATTCAGATTGTGGATTGTGATTGTCACTTCACCTTTTGGACGTAACATGCAACAGTTCAGATGCATGGAAAAATTAAATACTAGCACTTACTTTGCTCACATATCAATTTCTACACTAGAGACATAAGCTTCTGAAGCTGTAAGTCTATAGATATATAAATCTGGATATGTTTCTTTAAAATATATATCAAACATAGAATTTCAACCTCCTTTTCTGTTTTAGAGGTGGCTGTCTGCAGTTTATAGTTGTTAAAAGCTATACTATATACATTAAAATGTCAAAGGATGACTGGGCATACATTATATATTTTCTTGGGTGGTGTACTTACGTTATATTAGAAACTCCCAATATTTTCAAATTTAGAAATATAATTTCATATAAATTCAGTATGACTCATTTCACTTGGTTTCCTGAGAGGGTGATGAGGATGTCTGAGCCTATTTCAGATGCCAATGGGCAATGTACCCCGCCTTCGCACACTGAGAGGACATGCAAACTCCACACACAAAGACCACACTGACCGGTGCTAGGTTCATATCCAGGACATATTTACTGTGAGGTGACAATGGTAACTATCATACTGCCCATCCTAAATTTTATATCAACAAATTGCTGACAGATGTTTATTATGTTAAAAACAGTGAAATGAAGTACATGAAGAGAAACGGCTGATGCCTTTTAGCTTTGCCCTGAGGCTTCATGTTGTCTTTTCTTATCACAACAAACAGAACCACGCATACAGTGGAAAACTGAGGAATATGAAGTCTCTGTGGTGAAATGTCATAATGAGGTATGGAACAGAGAATGTACCTGACAGTGGGGTTTATAGGACGGGGGGGGGGGTGGTCATGAGGTTGTGTGTTTGATTAACGTGAGGGGGCCCGAAGTGCTGTATGACCCGAGGGAGGGTGCTTCCATACAGAAAGGACACAGAGGGTGTATTTACACCTCCGGGTTGTGTTTTATCGGTCTGCTCTGAAATTGGATTTGGAAATATACGGTGCATTGGAGGCTGTTGTTTGAGGTTTAAAGAGCGATGTTCCCTCATAACCTGCAGGACAATTGCTTATTTACATTGTCCTGCTGACGGCCCTGGTAATATCAGCTGTCAGCAGCCCGTTTACTCTTCCACAAATTTCCCCTGAGATTGCGTTATACCGAAGATGCAGATTGTAACGTAGGTGTGATCTAAACCTGTGTCAGAGGTTTCGTCTCACACAAGCTTGTCTTATCTTCTGCAATGTTGATGTAGAGAATTGTGTGTTCATATTAGGGTTGTGCAATGTGGCCACAATCTCATATCCCAATGCAGGTCATTTCATATTCCGATTTACATGTCATGTAGGGGTACAGAATATTCTTTTTCAGCAAAGTCATTGCCATGTGTGCATTTGCAATAAGTATATCCCAAGATATGCAATGTTAAGTAAATTAAATTAAGCAAATTAACACTTAACATGTCATTTTTCAACTTTTTTCTGCTTGATACAAAAGTAAAACCTGATCTGTTTCTACATTATCTCCTCATTTCATCTCAGCTGGCTGGAGTTCTTCTCTTGTTTTAGATTACGCTGTTCTGTCTCACATTCTCTCTTTTCCATGTTTGTTATTGTAGTGTTCATTCAAATTTCCTGCCTGCATATGTACCATGTAACACAAAACATTGTCATTGTCTAAAACATTGTTCAAGTGTTCTCTGTGCATTGCCATTTAACTGTATTGCTTAGCACAGGGGTCACCAACCTTTTTGAAACTGGGGGCTGCTTCAGGGGTACTGAGTAGTATGAAGGGCTACCAGTTTGATACACACTTTTGAAATAGTGAAGTATCCACAGTTTATAGATTATTATTAATAATTGACGACATTCATCTATAACAGGGGTCATATACACATATTTTGTATAATTGTAACATTGCATTCTTTATTTACTATTGTATTTATCTATATTTCTTTGTTTTAACATTTATAATAGTTAAAAAGTGCTAATAAGACACAAATTTTTATTAAGAAAATCAAAAGTAGAAAAAAACAAATACGAGCATTTGCATGTTGTATTTATCCAGCATGTATAAATCTAGCATCACCCAATCACTTCTACAGAGTCATCACATCAGTGAAATCCAGAGGCACCTGTTCAGGTCCGACTCCAGCTGTCTGAGCGCATGCGCAGATAGCACACACTAAGCTGGACATCAGCAGTAGCAGACAGTAGCCTCCGTAACTCCACCTCCATCAGTGAAGGGCTGTTTGTGCTTGTCCTGGATGTGAACCACTTTAATGATGCCTCTGTTGAAGCGCTGGCTTCTTGGTGGATTTAGTGAACATGTACTGTTGTTTTTGGAGTGTAGTTTTCATCTTTTTTACCTTCTCTGTACGGAGGCTGATTCACACTGGAGAATCACAGGAAAGTTGCTGTGAACTTTGGTGAAATGCCGCTCCATGTTGCATCTTTCACCGATGCCAGGCTTGCGGCACAGATCAGACACACACACTTGTCCTTCACATTTGTCAAACAGAAGTCTGTGTTTCATTGCTCGTGAAAATAATACGTTTTTGCCTTTTAGTGTTGTGACTGGACTCCACCCACATCTCTTATGGGTCTAATCCACTACCTGTCTGGCACGTGGCTCATCCTGCTGCCCCCAGGCCCCGCCCCTCTACCAATGACAGACAGCAAACCAGTGCAAAAGTTTGATTGACAGCTAGTTGACGGTTTCATCTCGGGAAGGGGGCAGGACACCTGTAATTTTGATTGGGTGGAAATTTTAGGCTTGTTCTACAAGTGATGAATCCCCTTTGTGTTATTCTATTAGTGACCCTTGGCGAGAGCTACTGGATAGGGCCTCTGAGACACCGGTAGGTAGCGAGCAACCAGATGGAGACGCCTGGACTAGTTCTATTTTTAGAACACGCCTGCGGGCGACTCATGTGGTCCCTGTGGGTGACCTGGTGCCCATGGGCACCGTGTTGGTGACCCCTGGCTTAGCACTTCTGCCTCACAGCAAGAAGGTTCTGAGTTCGACTCTCAGTTGGAACATAGCCATTCTGTGTTGAATCTACCTGTTCTTCCTGCAGTGTGTGGGTTTCCTCCAGGTCCTTCGGTTCCACAATACATATAGGTTAATTCTCCTGTCAGTGCCCCAGCCACAGTGCTGATAAAGATCTGGAATTGATCTCTGACTGCCTTCTATGACAGCTCACTGTTGCTAATGTGCTACGTACTACTGCTAATTGCTAATCTTGTGTGTATTAAGATGAATAAAATGCAGAGACTTAATTTCCCTATAACAATGAAGTGCGTTATCTTTTTTTTTTCCTTAATCTTTTATAGCGACGTTATATAATGTGACATGTTATGATCAATACAATACATTTTGGTAAAGGTTAAAAGATTATAATGCAGTACAATCAGTAAATAGATTGAATTGATTTTTATGGTTTTTGTAAAGCAGAGAGCAAATAATATATGTGCTTAAAAAGTGTGATTTTTACATTGTGTCTTTTCACAGACTTTTTCCACATGCCAAAAAAACACCTTGGAAAAAGTAAAATGAAACCAGCTGTCGACCTCACCTTAAACCAGTCCCTCTTTTGTGTGGTGTCTTTAGTTACACTTTTCTGTTGGACCTCAGCCTCTGTAGCAAACTTATGCAAATACAAACTTTGTTCGCGAGCAACCAGACAAATACAAACTTTGTTTGTATTTGCATAAGACACGGTCGTGACTTGGCCAGTAACAGCAGGGCAGCAGAGAAATCTAATGTTAATTATATTAAATCAGCTGATGATTGCATTTTGCCTTTAACAAAGTTGTGTAAGATCAGAGTTTTCATTCTATCTTTAAACTTTTACACTTTTATACAATTCTGTGAATCTTAACCAATCTTGCATGTATTATAAGTCACATGTCTACATCTTACTACTGCCTCTGCTCAGCTTTTCCTACTACAGCTGGTTAAAACATATCTTTTTATTTCCAAAGATTAGTTTTTCAGACATTAGACAAAATTGGGTAATATTGTCTGCTGCTAAATAAACTCATTCGTTCCCTTGTAATGGTGAACAGAGCTGAGGCTGATCCAGTACACCTTACAACATGGTGGTTTCCCTGTTCAAACATTTCCTTTTGTTTTTCAGTTCTAGCGTTATAATCCGTCTTAAATGATGCAAAAAGCAAACACTTCACATCAGCACAAAACACTTGAGCTGGTGGAGAGTGATCAATAATGCATTGAAATGTGTTTGTTATTAGACTCTCGAAACCTGGAAAACAACTGAATCTCAAGTGCAGATGCAACACTTAAGTTACTGTTTGTTCAGATTGTCTTTTACTCTCAGATGTGAAAAATAAATAATTCATCCAACACACACAACACCTCACCAGTGGTGGGGTATATTAATGGTGAGCTTTTATGAAATGAATTCTGTTGGCAGCATCTTAAATATTTTGGTGTGACGATAGGGGATGCAGATGAAAAGTGAACTTGTCATCTGCATGTGTGATTGAGTTATTAATAAGTAAAATGTCTCCTTTTGCTGAAATGTCTGTTTAACTTGAGCTTCGATGATCAAGGTCGGTTCAGTCACATTCTGTAACCTGATGTAAAAACAGCCACCATGCTCACTTTCAGTAAAATGAGACACATCTGAATATCTGCCGGGCTCCTTCGCAGACACCATACACTCTTGGAGCAAGTGGCTTGTATTAGCTATAATTTAATCAGTCTGAAACGGCGTCTGGGCTGGGGGTGGTTCTGATAACAACAACTCGGACGGCTCCTCTGAGAGCTCGTTGTGTGGTTTCAGGAGGTCTCGAGGCAGGCGCCTCTTTTGTTGGTGGGGAATGAGGACTGATAAGCAGGGCACCAAAAATCACCCATGGAGAATGAGGGCTAGGGTGGGAGGGCAGGGAAGTGCGTGGCAGACGGCAGAGCAAGACAAAGGCTGTTAAATTTAACTGCCAAGGGCATAAAGCCACACTCCATCTCTGATTGATTTCCTCCCCAAAGTCGATGATGTTCAACCGGTTACGGCTTGTAGAGAGACTGTCACTGTCTCTCACTCTGTGCTTCGGCTTTGTGTCTGCATCCTCATCCACAGTCTGATATACACAAACACTTCTACCGCTTCACTCACATTTTGGGCCCAATCTCCAATGACTCAGTGACTTTGAGATGCATCACCATTAAGTGTGTGAGTCTTCAGAGCTGTCCCTTTGCCAGATTGCCAGTTTAAAAAGGGCTTAGGTACAGAGTTTTTGACGTCATTACACACAACTTCTAGACTTTCCTGGAGGACAGAAATTGGTGATGTATAAATGTGGTTGTCCTGAGTCCCACAAAATGTAGACATACCAAGCATGGATAGTGTGGTGAAGAAGTCTACTTGGTTCAAGTGACAGCATCTGGATACTTCCTGTTGTGTTTGTAATTGCAGAGTTGTTGGAGAATTGTTTGTATTTTCACTTAGATGACCACATGAGCTCTGGACTTGTTCTTAGTCTCTGTATTAAGATACAATCCAGATATATATTGGAAGGATGGACAGCAGTAAGAATACCAGTTTCAGGAAAAAACAGCTTCTATAAACCAAAGTGGCAGTATTTACCGTGACCTCCCTTTGCATTTAATGTCTTTACCATTTGTTCAAACAATATAAGATTTGTTGCATTAATTTTCTGATGTTTCATTCAACATGTCACATATTTCTCTTTGTGCTCCTTCTTATCACGGGGTCAGGGGTCGCACTAAATAAGAACTTTAACCTTTAGAACCCATTTAGTTCAGTGTGTTGTGCGTCTTTTAAGGCTCTTGTCCCATATGTCCTGTATTTTCATGTTGTATGTGAAGAAAAGAGAATGAGAAATACATATGCATCCTCATTTCAACCTTACACCTAGGGGTGGCCTTTTGTACAGTGAAGTATCTGTCAGCCACTACACTATTGCACACCTATAACTGAACAAAGTAACATTTTTAAATGTTATGCCTTAGGATGGACAGGTGATACATAAAGAGGTCTCAGAGGTCCGACTAATTCTGTCATCGCATTAACTGACAGGCTGCAGCATAAAGCAAAATCAGACATACACATGTCATGTCCCTATGATTGTCTACTTCTGCACTTTTATGGGATTTTTGCACAGTACTGTAGCTTTGATCACCTTGACATCAATAAATGCAATGCTACAGTGGTGATTGATCCTGGAGGTGTGGCTGTCTTCTCTGACATGACGAACCCTTAAATTTTGCACAGCTTTTATTTGGTGCAGTCAGGTAAGAATACCAATTGCTGTCTCTTCTAATGCTAACATGAGGAAAAAGTAGTAGTGTAAGGTTTTTGATACTGGACATATAAGCCTAGTATGGGCTTTTAATTGTGCTTATTGATATGAGCATTTTTACACCAGAAGAATCCAAACCCCTTTCTATCCCTAAACAAACTTAGATTCAATTGTTTCAATGTTTTAATTGCATTTCTGACTGACTGATTTTAACTCACACATTTTAGGGTAAACTGGTGATCCCTAGTTATTAACTGGTGATCATGTTATTATTTAAAGTCTCTACCTCTACTAGTACTTCATTTCTCCCACCCATCTCAACAACTTTTATGTGACGTGTGCTTGAGCAGCAGGAATTAGAGCTTTGTGAAATGACATGAAAATGATGACATGACTCCAAAATACTCTTTCTTTAATTAAAGTATTTACCGTATAACCAGAAAACAAATTCCCAATTATTGTATTACACAAAGCAGGCAGGTTGCATTTTGAATTTTTAAGAGGAATAATGTAGATTTTTGCAAATTCAGGAATGTTTTCATGATTTTCAGAAAGCAAAAAGTACTGAATGTAATTTGATGTATTTTTTTAGCTCTAGCAGTATTGGATATATATTTAAAAATGAAATAAAGTAGCAATGGATCCTGAATTAAAGGGAATTCAGGAGTCAGTGCTTTCTTTTTGTGTGTGTTTTCCATACCGTCCCAACATTCTCTGAAATGCGTGTTGTATTTCTTCTTTGTAATTTTCTTCAGACATGTATGTTTGTAGTTATTTTTGATTAACTGTCTGCTTTCTGTTCAAGCATCCTTTGTTTATCTCTGGGCCACTGGTATTGGCTGATAAGAGGCGGCTCATAGCCTCTGTTTCAATTTATTCCAGAGGTGTTGCACTGAGGTTGAGATCAGGGCATCGATCCAAGCTCTTCCCCGCTGAACTTAAAGTAACCCTCTCTGTCTGGATTTGAGTGTTTGCACAGCAACGGACATGCCACCTGTTTGAATCCTACTTTGATTCACAGCATTAATTAACTGAACTTTATCCAGTTGAACTGACCCGGTTTCTTGCAGATTCCATCCAGTTTAGGCAGATGGTTGGTCAACTGTTACTTGCCTGACTGTGGTTATGTTGGAGGCAGGTTTGTGATAACAGGTGAAGGCACATGCCATGAGACAAATATATCACAGCCTGACCACCTGGATTAGATTTCAGCATTTTTATTTTCCTCAGGTGACAAAATGTCACTGCGAACTTCACACTATCTTCGTCTATAGCAACCTGTCATAAAACTCAGTCAACAGCTTCCTGTTGTTGTGCAGACTATGTCCCTTCTATCATGTGCACAAATCAGATTTTTTCTCTTCATCTTTTTTCAGTATAACCTTTTTCATTTGCTTTTTAAAAATATAGCAGAAATACAAAAACCCAACAGACCTAGCACATCATGTAATTAATAACCACAGTTGTAATTATTAAGCACAAAGCAATAAAGTAAGAAAAAGTAGAATGTTTAACACATGGCATTAGTCCTTACTACAGGAAAATGTCAGGACAGGCTCCCAGATCTTATCAAAAATACCAATACAATCTTCAATAAATGTCCACTTTTGCAAGATTAACTTATTTGTAATTGCCTTTCCAAATAAAACTGCCAATGTTTCAGATGCTGAAAAGGATGCAGTGGTATTTTCTCCAAGGACTAGCTTATCAACACTTCCCAAAAGTTGCTGAAGACCCGATGAATGATGCTCTTCCAGTAGGTTTACTCCAAGACCAGAGAGGAAATGATAAATGGACACTGGTTACAAACAAGTGAACCCTCAGTAAAAAAAAAAAAAAAAAAAAAAAATAATCTTTGTAGCTTAGAATAGAGTATGTGTATTGCTTTAACTGTTTAAGATTATGTCTGACAATGACAAAACTATCATTTATCTTCATCAGTTTTACATCCAGGACTTATCTTCGCCTTCTACATTCAGCTTGTCGACTGGAGACGCTATTAGAATTTGTAGGATCTGACTAAGAAGATGCACTGTTGTGAGGGTCAGATTTATTAATTACCGCCAGGCACCCGTGGTCAGTTGGCATTTCAAAGTTGGGTTCATTAGAGCTGGCCATTCTGGGACGAAAATGTTAAAAAGGCCAAAAAATGTTTATCCATAATTATAACGCTAAATGCCAAATCATTATTTCTAGTTTAAAGCCTGATTTTTGCTGAGAGAAATGAGAAGAAACCAGATGGCTATTAGTGGTTTCCCAGGCTTCTTTATGGGTGGACTGTGACATGTGCCATGCGGTGCAACATTTCCTGTATCAACTGTCTTTATTTAACTCAAACTCACAAAACAATTATGATGATGAAATCGATTAAATAACATTGAAACTAAGGATATGCTGATGGCAGAATTTCTGGCCAAGACTCAGGATAAATAACAATTTGTCCAGTTGCCGATGCAGATGATATTATTTTTTGATTATTTTGTTCCCGTTGTTATTCATCTTTTGTGCTAGTGAAACAATGACGCAAACATATGTAATGTGGCAATAAAAGTCACCACTTAACTAACCAGTCACCATTTAACTAAGCAGATGAGAACTGCAGTGATTAATATGTATCAGCTGCAACAAGTTCTTTAACCTTAACCGATGAAGTGAGCAGCTTCTCATTTCTTAAACAAACATCAGTTTGATAGAGAGCATGACCATTTGACTGTGTTTTAGTGGAAAAAGGCTATGTGGTCTAATGAGTCCAGATTAACTCTGTTCCAAAGTGATGAGTGCATCAGGGTGAGAGGAGAGATGGGTGAAGTGATTTCCCATCATGCCTAGTGCCTACAGTACAAGCCTGTGGGGGTAGTGTTATGATCTGGTCTAGGTTCAACAATGTTATGTGTTCATAGAATGACAACTGAACTAAAAAAATCCATATTGTGCTAATATTAGTGCCAAGAGAAGTGTGAACCTAACCTTTTTTTTTTTTTTTTTACATTAGTGTCAGTTTTTATGTTTGCGCTGTAAAGAAAATAGACTTTTAAATGATTGGTAATCTGCATATTTTCATGAGACCATTTGTTGATTGCTAGAGCAAATATTATTGACACTTTCTGGCCAAAGCATGCAGCCCTAAGAGGTGACTGTCAGAAAAACAACCAAAAACATACTGATAAAGGGATGTTGTAAACAGCCTGCCAGTTTCCCTCTCATATACAGGTCACAGATATAACAGATGCGTCTTTCTTTGGTCGGTAGAAATTACATAATTGGTTAGATCTGCTCTGTTTGTGAGTATTATAGATGTTATTAAAAAAAACACCTAACCTGCCTTCATTTCAGCCTTCCCTTCTCATAAACTATGTCTTTGATTGTACAGGGAGAATGAGGTCCTGAAGGTCCAGCTGAAGAAGTATGTGGGGGCGGTACAGATGCTGAAGAGAGAGGGGAGCCAGGGCAATGATGGTAAAATAAACACACACACACACACACACACACGTAATGTTATCATAATGACCTGAAATTAGATTCCATATCCGCATCCCAGTCCATCTATTTTGCTCTCTGAAACACTTATAGATGCACACACACATAAAAATAAGGTCATCTGTTCCCTCCTCATCCCTGATCAGCTCTGATGCTTTTCTCACAGGGTTCAGATGACTAATATGGAGCTTTTACAGCATGTCAAACACACTGAGCCTCTTTACCTTAAATTATCCACTTTATTTATTTTTTTCCTCATTTTTGGGAAGGTTTGATTACTCCGCCTTTGTTGTCTCGTTGCTGGAGGATGTGAGGTAGTCTGTGTCAAGATTGGCAAGATAAGCCTGCTATATAAAAGGCAAATAAACTAAACATGGCACATTATATAGGGCACACAGTTGCATGTTGGGAGACTGAATGGAGTTATTTGTGATTTGAGAGGCTTTTCTTACACTAGTGAACAGATATGTAGAACTGTTTTTTTTTTTTTTTTTACAGTTTTTTTGTGGTTGGAAATCATTATAAAGGCGGATTTTTGGTTCTCACCGAAAATGAAAGAAACCAGATGCTTATTTGTGGTTCTGAAACGATTTAGCAAAGACATGATGTGATGAAAATGACATAAGAGATGTAAAAGACAAAAAATTCCTGAGAGACATGAAAGATATAATAAGACAACAGCAATACAAGAAACCCAAAAAAAGACCAAAAGGACACAGATGACATGAAAAGACAAGAACGACCTGAAAGATTTAACACAATAATGATGCAAGAGTAAATGATGTAGCACCAGAAAAACTGTAAGAGATGTAAAAGATGTAATGACAAACACGTTATAGGAGCTGCAGCTGTAGTCTATGATTTTAATGCTCGTTTTATTCACTTTCATTATTAGGCTTTGAATTAAGATGGATGTAGTGGTCAGATCGTGACAAGCACTTACCAAAAAGCAGAACATTTCAGAATTCCCAAGTCAGTTATTAATTATACATACGTTAGATAGCCCCTGGTTTGGTTAAACCCTGACTCATCGTGTTACTTGTTTTTTTTTATTTTTTCTCTTTTTATTTTATTTTTTTTACTTTTTCCCCAACAGTTTTCCATCTGTCTTTGCAGCTTTTGTCTAATACTGCCTCTCCAGTAGACCACAGCATACGTAGTACAACCCAATCCATCTGTGCAGTATCTTAGTGCAGATGTCAAAGGACCTGAAACTTTGGTAGGGAAAATATCCAACCCTGTCCCTTTAGAGCAGGGGTGTCAAACTCAGGTCCTTGAGGGCCGGTGTCCTGCATGTTTTAGATGTTTCCCTCTTCCATCACACCTGGTTCAATTAATGATCAGCT
>JAPQRQ010000012.1:5678671-5694073 GCA_037367365.1 Apogon talboti
CTCTTCCATCACACCTGGTTCAATTAATGATCAGCTCATCACCAAGCTCTGCAGAAGCCTGATAGTGATGTAATGACATCCAGGTGTGCTGGAAGAGGGAAATATCTAAAACATGCAGGGACACCGGCCCTCGAGGACCGGAGGTAGACACCTGTGCTTTAGAGGGAGTGAATCTTAAGGGGGTGCCATCCCACTTAAAATTAGCAACATATCTGATAAATAACTGTAATTATGTAAGGCCTGTGTTTCTTTGTGTGGTGCTGGTGGCTAAACCTTTGGTGAGTAGGTGACCAGATGCTTTAAGATTACCATAAGCATGAAGAAAAGTATGTCTTGGACACTCCTAGTTTCACTGAGAGTGTATTGGAATTGCCTTTACATTTTTGTCCTTTCACTAGAATGACAAGTCATTTAGTGATGCTTTCAAGAATGCAGAGTGAACTTAAAATAGATGATTAACATGCTTCAGATATCACAAGTAACTAAGTATTGTAGAGTTCTGTGTGTGATACCTGTATTTAGATACCTCTAGCACTCTGTGACTGTGTTTTAAAGGAATGTGATGCAAATAGCCTCTCGTCTACTACTATTCTACAGGCTGGATGGATGCATTGTCAGGATTTTCTCCTGGGACACCAGGGTATGAATCTTGCAAATGTTTTTTTTCCCCCTTCAAATTATTTTCATTCCTGCGCCCCTATCATGTTTAGAATCAGTCACCACTGGCTCAGGGTTCTGTTTATCTTGTTATCCAGATACATAGTGAGATATTTGTCTGTGGACACCACCTACAGTAGATGTCCTCCCCATGACTGCTGAGGACGGGACATACACTGAAAAATCCATTGCCATTTCTTTTTTCTTGGAGGTGTTCAGTAGGAGGCAGTAATGTCATTTTAATAAAAGCCAGTTCTCTTGAAAAAAAAAAAGGCAGTTCAAAAAGATATTCCAGCAAGAGACTAAAAAACAGGATTTCTTTTATAAAATAAACATTTTTTTTTCCTTTTTGAGTTCAAACAGTCAAATACAGTGCAACTCTTGCCTACAACAGGGTAATGTTTAATACATCAGACTGGCTCCGCGTTTCATCTCTCTGGTTTCTGATAATTACTGTACCCAGTCTGTCAAATAAGGCTGCCTGGCCCACTGACACCGGGCATCACAGCAGGGAAGATGGGAGATTATTGGATGGAACAGTCATTCCGACACTCATGAAAACACACATTATCAGGTAGTAGCCACGGCCCAGCCGGTTGGTCCTTAAAGTCCAGCCCTCCTGTTTTACGCCACTCAGTTTCTCTCACCATGTTGACTTTTTACTCTCGCCTCATTTTTACCCTTTCCCTCTCATTTTTCACCCTTCCTTCATCCCCTCCATGTCTTTCCTGGTCCCCTCATCCCGACAGGCGTAGTAATTCCTCTCCGCGGCAGCGTCTAAATGATTTCATCCTCCCTTGCCTCTGTCTTCTCCTCCTAATGATGTGCCTCATTCCATCACACTTTGATGTTGACTTCTGGAGTCTGCTGCTACAGTATGTGCGTGCGTACTGGGAGTAGAGAGGAGGTATAATGCGTGAAGCAGTTTAAGGGGAGCTAAAATCAAAAGAAAAAAAGATGAGCATGGATTGATTCACAAGCAGCCCTTTTTCATGTGCTGTCAGTATGCTTCCTCGTGATCAGTATTCTGCCTTTTTGAAAGCCTCCTGTCTAGTGATAGCGCAGCAGACGTGATCTCTTGAACACTCCTCAGGCGCTGTCAGCCCTGCTGACATCCCACAAAAGACGTTTCTCGTTTCCCCCTGTTTCTGAGCAGTGATAAT
Organism: Apogon talboti; assembly: GCA_037367365.1. Lineage (NCBI taxonomy): Eukaryota > Metazoa > Chordata > Actinopteri > Kurtiformes > Apogonidae > Apogon > Apogon talboti. The sequence goes on from JAPQRQ010000012.1 coordinate 5,680,492, forward strand.
TATTGTTTCCTCTGTGATACCATCCATTTCTATTTGTTTGGAGGATTTCCCCTAGTCCGTGTGAGAAAAATGGTGAGTTTGTGTTCTGTAATTAATGTCAGGTGTTTAGAACATGAACCTCTAAATGGATCCACGTTTTAAAACTGTATAAGCTCCTACAGTTAGTAACAAGGTGTGTTTTTACCGTAAATGTCACAAATCCCATGAGTATGACACGAAATCCAGCTGTATTTTTAAGCGCAAGAGAGACAACAAAATGTAAAAGATGTCAAAGATGCAAGATGTGGATGTGGAAATAATGTAAGAGATGTTTTAACACATAAAAGATACAGGAGAAGCAAGGAAATAAAAATAATGTAAAAGACTCGAGACACTGAAAACAATGCAAAAGAAGTACAGTGAAAAATGACAAAAGCACATAGAAAGATGTAATAAGGCAAATTGGTGTAAAAGACACAACAAGATAAAACTGAGTTTTGAGACATAAGCTATAAAAACCATGACAACTTGGGAACGTTATAAAAGACCTAATAAGATGAAAATAATGCAAGAGGAGTTGACATGAGCAAAATGATGTAGTAAAACAAAACCAATTCAAGAGACATGACAATATGTAAAAAACATGCAGTGGAAACAATGGAACAGATATAACAGGACTAAAATGATGCAAAATAACTGGATGAAAATTACATTAAAGATGCAACAAAATGAAAACTATCTAAGAGATCTAAGACAACAAAAACAATGTTAAAGATGTAACAAGAAAAAAGATGAAAAATGTTGTAACAGATGTAACGATGAGAAAATAGCATAAAAGGCACAAGAATACAGGGAATTAACAAGATGTCAAAGATGCAACAAGATGAAACCTATAATACACACAAGAAAAAAATGTTAAAGATGAAACCAGGCAAAAATGATGCAAGAGACGTAACAAGAGAAATGCTGTGAAAGACTCAACATCAAAACAGCATAAGAGATGCTACAAAATATAACAACTTGAAAACCATCTAAGGAGACGAAAATGATTTAAAAACTACTACAAAATGAAAGGATGTGAGACGTGTGATGTCAAGCACATAACAACATGAAAACGGTGTAAGAAAGGTTGTAAACGAAATCGATGTATAAGACATGAGATAGTGTAAAAGATGTATCGAAATGAAAATTTAGATGCAAAGACTGAACAGATGGAAGTAGACCAAAAGAAGCACAAGACATAACAAGATGAATACATTAACAATTTAATAATGACAAAACAATAAAAATGAAAATGATGTAAGAGAAGTAACATTAGAATGATGGTTAGAATGGTGTAGTGTACTCTAGGACGTGGTCTTTGTTTGTCGTCTGTCATTTTTGAGTAAGTTTCTGGGTATGCGCGTGATGATTAATCTTTGATGTAATAACGTGTGTTTTAATCATGAGTCTTTCATTTTGAACCTGAAGACCTGATTTTTTTTCAACATTTTCTCAATAAAACATGAATCAGTAGGTTTAAGTGTGCATGGATCCACTTTGTAGAAGTGTGTAAGTCGTTCTAGTCAGAGACAGAATGTAAGTTTACCTTACATGTCATGAATCCAATTAGTGTAAGTGTTATCAAGCGCTCTAAACAGGTGTACTGTATGTGTGTGCATTTGCATGTGTCATTAGGAGACGCCATTAGTCGAACCACTGAAGATTTGAAGCGTAACAGCTACAGTCATGTTTACTCTTTACCATAGCTAGATGAAGAGACATTTCCAGGGAGAGCCAGTGAACAGCACATGTAGAGTACTTTCTCACACTCATCTAAACCCAGTGGGTCTAGAGAATCCTTGAAGGTTTATACAAATCCTGAAAGAACCGCATATGATTTTTAGAATTACTTTCCTCTGCTTATGTTTGCACAGGTGCTCGAAGGAGGTCGACCGTTCTCAAATAAATACTCTCTCCTCAATGTCACCTGGCATTACCGCCAGTAGATTTGCACTTTGCAATTTCAAACCTCTGTCCGTAATAATATAAGCCACAGCTAAAAGTGCATCTTTTACGTTTTTTATACAGTATTTTTCCATTTACCTTCATCAGTGCGGTGTGGTCCACTGCATTTTCCTTGTAGACCTGAAATTTATAGCAATACATGGATGTAATTGGGCTTCAAGCACTGGTGGATTTTGTTTATAGTAACAGTTCCAAAATCTGTGTTGCTGAATGTATTATAATATATTATTTGGAGGTTGTGTCATTTTGACCAGTGTCATGTTATAGTCCTGAAATATCCACCCCTGGAGTCCTCAAATCTCCCCAAACATGACCTTAGAGAAATCAAAAACCCTGTCTGAATGAGTTTCAAAGGTCAGTGCAGCAGCTCTGCCCTCTGAATGCTGATGTAGAGCTCACTTTAAGAAGATGAGGACCAGTGACTGCAGGTCAGGGGCCCAGGACTGCACCAACAAGGATTAAACAATGATTAGCAAATCAAAGATAGTTCTACTCAGAATTTAGCAAAACCGGTCTTAAATGAAATGTAATGTGTAAATTCTTATTTTGTCTAGTAAGTTTGACTTTATTGAGGGAAACCATACTTAAAACGGATCTTAAATGGAAGTGTTTGCATACCCAAATTCAAATATTCAATATTCACAGCTCCACAACAGTTTCGCTGCTAAGTGAAAAGCAGCAGCGTCGTAAGAGTCATCTGGTGTAGACTGTACCTGAAAGTTCAAACACTAAAAGATCCTTTTTAAGACTTAATTGTGATAATACATTTCATTAACAGTGATAATAGACCCCCTAAAGTGGCATATGTATGTATAAAAAGGCTCAAAATGCCACTTGTTTTAAAATCATCTTTAACCCTGATGCTGATGTACAGCCATTTCAGATTACTCAACATTATAAAATTTGTATTAAAACATGCTATTAGTGCTCTCTACTCAGAGGTGTGAGCCTTATCCATCAGTGGGAGTCTGATAAACATCATTTGTTTTCCAATGGCAATCTGAGGAAGTTATATTCTGAACCACCAGGTGCATTTAAACGAAACGACAATTGTACATCATATTCTGCTGCCTTGATCAGCTTGTTTGTTTGCTTTTGGATCTGAACCATTATCACCAACAGTAGCATCACGACCAGATCTATTGAGGCAGCGTATTTTCAGGAGATTCTGGTTTATTTGAAGAGCATTTAAGGGCTTCACTTCCCTGTGAGAGAAGACTGTATGACACCAAGGTTAAGCATGTGTTTTTGGTGGGTACAGCAGAAAAAGAACTTGAAATACTCCTTCATATGGCTCACTTGATTGTTCCACCCTGTGCTTGGCTCCTAAATTACACCATGATTGATTTAGGCTGAAAAAATTATTCTTGTTGATATAATGATGCAAGTTAAAGGAAAAAAAAGAATACAGCCTTGGGTTATTCCAAAAGCAGCCATTGCTGTCTCGTGATGTTTGAAGGTATTTCATTCCCCTGGGTGCAGTTTTGTGGTTGACTGGCTGGTTGACCGGCTGGTGTTTGACAGACTACTTTACCCAGAGGACTGGCTCCACCTGGGAATTGTCACAGAACCTGAGGAAGTGGGCTTCTTCCTTTTTGTTCTAAGATGGCTGATTGTTGTGCTTGATCAGCTGAAATTGGCCTGGAGTGTTGTATGTATAAAAAACATTGTCCTGCCATCAGTCGGATAGGGATCAGGAGTTAATAACCTCCTAAGTGCTGGCCATGTACACTGAGGACACTCAAGGAGATTGAAAAAAGGTCAAAGGGCACTTACTCTGGGGGGATGAGAGTCTCTGCTTCCATTTTCTTGTCAAAAGTTTTGTGATATTTTTATTTCTTCTCAGATTTATCTGTGCATTACCTTATTCTGTTGCATTAATACTTTTAATGCCTTTTTTCCCCTTCTTTTTTAAAGATATATAAAGTAGAGCTTAGACAGAGACTATCTCCCATTTTTGTCCTTGACCTAATGACCCCATTTTGGTCCCCTTATAATCTTATGGATTTAACTCCACTGGATAATTACTGAATCATGTGACCTGTGATATTCCTGTTTTTTTTTTTTCTTCTTTCAAAGATGTACACGTCTGGAAAAGCTAAGAATCAAATAGCTTTGTTATTTATTGTAGGATTGCATGTTAATATATAATGAACTTTTACATGGACTTGAAGAGGAAAAGATTGGATATTGTTGGCCAGTGGTCACATGTCAAGGTTGCAAAGTAAAGGGCAGACAGGTTCCTAAAATTAAAGTCTGTCACCAATTGGTTGCTAGTGCACTAGGTAACCGCATGACATTGAATTCATAAATAAAATTGCATAAATTGCAGAGTTTTGCAGTTATGTCACTGCTCAGGTTGACATTGCAGTCTGATGGATTCACCACCTGTCTTGTGAATGTCCATGTACAGTATTTCTTTGTGTAATGAACCTGGAGCTGAAACATTAAATCCAGGTGTTTCAGTCAGTGTATGATCTGAAGCAGATTGAGGATACCTTTGGGAGACCGACCGGAAACTTAAGCTAACTTAAGTTTATAACTGAACTTATTGCTGCTTCACTTTCATGACAGAATAAAGCCTCTGTGTCTGCTATGTCCAGTATTTATCCATGGCATCCACTGTTTGAACAACTTTTTTTTTTTTAAATGGAGAAAAAAAAAAGTGTTTTGGAAAATATCTATGCGAGTGTGGACAAAGCATTAAATCATTTATTTGCCAAAAAATGACAACTGGTCAGAATAACAAAAATTGCAGTGTTTCAGACCTTATATAATGCAAAGTACTCATTTCTGTTAATTGTAAACGGCATTATACTGATGCTTTATCTGAGGAAGAGTTCAATCAATATCAGTATTCAGTATTTGGTTTTATAATCCTAATTTTCAGTCACCATCAACACGCTTTCCACCAGTCTTTCACATTGTTCTTGCCTCCTGGAGCTAAAACACCCACAGCTCAGCTCAGTTTGATAACTTGTAACTCTCTGTCTGCCTCTTGATCCCATTCACTGTTGTTCATATCTGGTCATTCAGAGCGGCCTCTTCACTTTATTTCCAAACCTGTATGTTTTTGCTTAGAGCGTTGTGGATGAAGTGCGCGTTTCTATCTCTACAATCTGTCCCCCCACTTTTTATGATTTACACTAATAGAGTCAAGCTTCCTAACACCCCTCCACTGTTCTCATTGCTCTCTTCTCCTTCTCACCTGTGTTTTTCCATACGGGATTTGACGTGAACAGTGGCAACGCTGCATTTTGATTAATTCTACTTTTCCCTATCAGTGCATACGTGTTTAATTCGTCCATAAATAAACCCGGGTGTGGACAGGAGCTTATTCATCTCCAATAAGGGAATGGATTACATGGCCATTTAAAACCCAATAAGCTCTCCCCTCGCTGTGCCTCGGTCTCTCCTGCTTGCTCAAACAGCCAGTGGCTTAATGAGTGAATGAAAGGCGTTTGTCACTGCTGCCTGTCCTAATGGGAGTGTGTAACATATTCATTACCCATCTAGAAATGCATTTATTGCTGGTCTGCATGCTCTGCAGGGCCACAGGGAGGTCAGACATGTACCCCTAAGGTGTCAGCAATGTACAAGCAACTTTGTATGTTGATGTAAATACTAGATGTATGTAGTTGGTATGGTTTTATGTGACTGAAATGCCTTTGTTAAAACCAAAATAATGACAGGTGTGTGTTATTATGCAGGTGAACCTTTATTTACTTATTAAATAATGAGTAGCTGAGTGTTTTTGGGGGGAGTTAATGTAAGAGAGGCAGGTCACTGCAGTGAAAGGGGAGTCATTAGTTAACCAATATGTGTAGGTATGTGTTTCATCACAGCAAATGTGCATATCTGTGTGCATTGGTGTGCTGTAGTCATTTTGATTGTCTTTTCATGGATGAGTCCCTCGTCCCCTTGAGTGAATGAGTGTAGATGTGTATATGGATGTGTGTGTTCAAGAGGCCGAAATTAAACTGTGCTTTAGCGGCAGTAGGTGGGTATGAATCTGTTGTTATTGGTGTGTAAGTGGTTTATGTTATAAAACTATTTACATCCCAGTAGGCTGACTGTAAAAGAGCAAATGATGAGTCATTCTGTTTGTGAATTAAGCTTAATTGTGCCCACACATTTAGCCAGAGCCTCGGATCATAACAAGAGAAGCGGTTCATGTTGTTTAGCCTCTCAGGTCTTAATCCAACAGATTGGGCATGTTTACCAGCTCTGAGGTGTGAGGGACTTTTCATTTATTCAACAGAGGGTGGTCCATTGGTGCATATGCAACAATTAATTCCACAGACAGTGTTTATTTACCTGGCAAGAAAGAGGCGACGTCGCATATTGTTTGTTGCAGGTGGGACCAGGTGGTCATTGGCCGGGTCCTGTGCGAGAGTGAGTGTATTTATACGTTCAGGGCGTCATATCTCACTGCCATTTCCATGTGGGCGCAGCAGGGGTGTGTGACAGATTTCATCACCTGGACGGTTCAGTGTTAATGAACATTTTAATCATTTCCCTGAATGCCAAGGCCTGCTGGGTGTCATAACGTCCGCCTTTCCCGGAGATAAATGTGGAAAAGCGTGAGTGACGAGGGAAAGCTCTGTGGTGGGATGCAGACTCCCATATGATATGTGTTTCTTATGCAGCTGACTCTTTACATTTGTTTTTTAGTATTTTTTTTTTTTTTTTTTTTAGCACAATATGGTATAATTCAAATTTTGCTATGTCTAGTTGACTCTGGTTGATTTAAAGAACAAACCTGTTATCACATATGCTTGTTTGAAATTTTAAAAAAATCTTGCTTGTCTTGGGTGCTGCTAAGTGCCTTTGTAAAATGGTTTCGGATAGAAGTTGTTTCAGTGGAACATGAGCATGTGTTGGTGTGATCTGTAGTAATAAAATGACTAAACAACACATAAAAAATGTATGTCTTTTTCAAAACATTTCCACTCTGTAGTCACAGCTCAGACACCATTGTTGTTCTTGTTTGTGTAATAAGAGAAACTTATGCAGATTGCAGAAGGGAGCTAGACTAACAAACCGATATGAGGTTTAATTTCCTGTATGTGTCTATGTGGTGCCATACTGTGTCATACCTGAGACAACAGCTTTAACATTTCAGTAGGCTTTGATTGACACTGAAGTCCTGTTAACTGTCTGCTCATTAATAGTGTAAACTTATTTCACAAACATCAGTAGAATTTATATTTTGTTGGGCTAGATGTTTTTAATTCTGAAGTTCAGAGGTTGTACAGTAATTAAAGGCCCCAAACACCAACAACCATGACGGTAAAGCTGTGAGCTGCAGTGTTTCAGGATACTATCCTGTAAACACTGATCTCCTGTTATAGGGTGTGAACTATGTGTAAAGTTCACACATTAAATTTACATTAGATCCACAAAGCACAAAAGGTAACCAAGGGTTCATTTATCCATTTCTTCTCATGGGAATATTAATGTTACAAAACATTTCATCACATGCAGAAAACTGATGCTTCACTCTTCCCTCATGATCACTGACTGCATTTAATTCCTCATTAACTTAACTGCTCAGCACATGTCACGTTCTTAATATTGTCATTACTAATAAGAATAAGATAAATAAAAGCTGTATCAAATTACATGCAGCACTAACTTGATGTGTTGAATGCAACTTCCCATAGATGAATTAAGGTATATCCTGATTGGCTGTCAATGCCTCTGAAAGTCCACTTGAGCTAGAAGTTTTATAGTTATGTATAGTTACTGTTACAAATATTCTTCTTGGTGTGGATAGCACTTAATATTTTTTTCCATTTTCTGTAACTGTTCCCCCACAATCTCTGATTACTTACATCAACCACCCATAATGTTGTGACCACTGACAGGCAAAGTAGTATTGATTTTAATTGTCTCTTTAAAATAGGACATGTGAGTGGGTGAGATATATTAGGCAGCAAGTGAACATTTAATCTTTGAAGTTTATGTATTAGAAACAGCAAACTGGGGAAGAATAGGGATCTGAGGAACTTTTACAAGGGAGAAAATGTGATGGCTAAATCACTGGGTCAGAGTATCTCCAGATCTTGTTGGGCATCCCCAATGTAAAGTGGTTAGTACTTACAAAAAGTGGTAAAGAATAGAGAACAACTAAAGAACAACAACCGGATCTTAACCACTTGAGCATCTATAACATTACATTATTACCATCTGTCTAATACTGTGTAGGTCCCCCTTTTTCCACAAAAACAGCTCTGACAGATATGCAGTTTCTGTAGGTCCACCAGACCTCTGAAGGTCTGTGGTAGTATCTGGACCAAGATGTTAGCAGCAGATATCTGAAGTCCTGTAAGTAGGGAGGCGGGGCGTCCTTGAATCAAATTTATTTGTCCAGCATCTCCTACAGGCTCTCAGATGGCTGGAGACTGGGATGTCCTTCCTTAGTTCATTTTTGGTCGGTACTGACCACTGCAAACCAGAAACATCCAACAAGACCTGCAGTCAGTGGTGGAGAAGCCCAGCTCCATAAAGTAAAAGTCCTGCCATGTATTGGTTCTAGCTGTTCGCTTAACACAGGAGATTCCACCAAGTATCCCATCTACCTGGATGAGGAGTTGTGCTCATCAAAATGAGATGGTTCAGTGAATGGTTGGAACAGATACATGGCAGGACTTTTACTTTATGGAGCTGGGAATCTCCACCACTGAAGCTCTGACCCAGTCATCACCATTATAATATGGTCCTTGTCCAAGTCAGACAGTTCTTTACATTGCTCATTTTGCTGCTTCTAACATGTCAGCTTTGAGAACTAAATGCTAACTTGTTGCCTAATATATCCAACCTCGTGAACGGTGCCATTGTAATGAAGTAATCAATATTATGACCTCTTTTCCTGTCTGTGGTCAGAATGTTATGGATGGTCGGTGTATATAATTTTTTGGGCCAACTATATATTAATAGAATTATATGTGGTGACAAATGTACTGCCACAAATCTTTATAAAGGTGCAACCATTAAAAAATAATAAACCATGAAACCATCAGAAGCCTAAAAACATACAGTTCCATCAATTTTTACCCCTCGGCTGACCTCGGGCTGAATGGGTATTGTAATCGTTTTGTCATCTGTCCGTCTGTCTGTCCATTCAACAATGTAATCGCATTATCTGAAGAATGCTTTGACATATCTGCACCAAATTTATACTGTGGATGCATCTTGGCATGGAGCAGAAGCCGATTGAAAATTGGTGACCTTGACCTACTTTTTCAAGGTCAAATGGTAACATGTCTTTTCACCGATGTAATCACATTATCTGAAGAATGCATTAAGATATCTGCACTAAATTTATGCTGTGGATGCATCTTGGCATGGAGCAGAAGCCTACTGAAAAGAGGTCACCTATAGGGCAGTAACTTTCAACAGAATCTTACATTATATTTGGCTGAGAGGTATTAAAAGTGTGCAGCACGTTATATTAAGTTTTTACTGCCCAGCACTTATCTACTGCTAGAAATTAATGCTACACTAAAGACTAATGTACTTTGTAATATTCTCTGCCTTTTCAGACATGGGATATATTGCATTACTGCTTCATTAAGCTGTTAAAGTGATGGCTTTCTTCCATCTCAGTAGGTTACTTTTACATTAGTATTCCTCACTTCACTCAGATGTGAATGAAAATTTATGGAAGTTCACAAACGACTTGACACACAAAGAGAGAGATTGGACTGATCAGACAGAAGCAGCTCTTCCATTACTGAGGATGATCTCTCTTCCTATGTTTCTGTCCTAAATGGTTTTGGCTTTTTATGAGATTCCCATTGAAATAAGTAGATTATAGGGCAGTACATGACACGTGTATGTCTCATTTTGTTTTGTGCTGCAGCCTTTCAGTTCATATGATGACAGAAATAGTCAGACCTCTGAGACCTCTTTATGCATCGCCCATCTATCCCAAGGCATAACATTTAAAAAGTGTGCATTAAGAGCGGATAATGCACCATCTGACTTTGACAGACACAGTACTGTGCAAAAGGCCACTTCTAGGCTGTTTTTGCAGGGTTGACATGAGTATACATATTTGTTTCTAATTCTCTATTCATTAGATACAAGAGAATACAGGAAATATGTACACAGCCTTAAAAGACAAACAAAAAAACTGAACCAACAGGGTTTTAAAGGTTTAAGTCACTATTTAGTGTGACCCCTGCACACATGACAAGAAGAAGCACAAACGGAAATGAAACTTGGCATAAAACATCAGAAAACTAATTCAATAAATCTCATATTGTCTGAACAATAGGGTTAAAGACATGTTGCAAAGGGAGCTTACACTAAATACTACCACTTCGGTTTATAGAAGCTGTTTTTCCCTGACACCTTTGTTTTTACTGTTGTTCATACTTCCCATATATTCAGATTGTATCTTAATACACAGACTGAGACATGCATATGCGTGGTCATTAGAACTTTAGTAAACTAACAAACCTAATGTTGGACTAGAACATTGCACAGTACCATGTCATTTCTATTTAGGAGTTCTTGTTCCATGTATTTACATATAAAAGATTGAGAAATGCACTTTTGGCTGCGGTTTTCACTTACTGAAATAGTACATATGTGACAAGCACACTGCAAAAGACTTGATGAATATGAAGCCGTCTTATTTTTATTGGTCCCTATTAGATATCAGCCTCAGGTTAGTCTGTCAGTTTAAAGATGACTATGATATTAGTTTATCCATCATAAATCAGGTTGTTTTCACAATATTGGACAATGTCAATCCAGATTTGCCTAGTATTATACTAACCTCTCAGACATATTCTCCGTATTAAAGTATAATTAAAAAAAAAATCCAAAAAAATCCCTGTATTCAGGCCAGGATGCTTTTACACCTGTTGCATGTGGTTTGGATTTGTCAGTATGATCTGCATCAAATTTCCAGGTGTGAACATCCCCCAGACCACGTTGTGAACCAGATAGCCGTCGTTGGTCTCACAAATAGAAGTGATTTCATTCTGGATCAAACTGAACCATTCTTCAGCTCATTTTTGCTATGAAAACACTTGGGGATGGATGTATGTTAGAGTTGTAGAAAGTTAAATAGGGCTATTGTTTTTAATAAATAAAAGAGAAAAAATAAACAGAAGACATAAAAACTTAGCTGAATGAAGAACATGCCAACATTAGACACATGCCTGTCTAGAAAGCAGCCATTGTCAAGTGTAGGAAAGCACGCATAAATGACGATAGTAAGATGTAGGTCTTGCTTTGTATATTCTTCCTACATTGTGTGTAAAAGAAAAACTAATTGCACCAAAAGCATATGACGTAAAATAAACCCATGAGCCGTAGTTATGACCTTGGTTCAGACTTTTACATGTGAACACGCTTTAAAAAGAAATTTTACCTAGAAGGGTCATTTACTCAAGAACAAGCTTCCTCTTGCTGTAAACAAAGCTGTTGTTGAAACCCCAAAGCATAAATGTATCCAAAATTACTTTCTTTTTCCAATAAATTACACAAATGTGAAAGCTAAGATCTCATTTCAACAATAAAATCATCCTCAAAGTGGATGTGCACACAGCCCACTGAGGTACAAGAGCGACTGTCAGGCTTTACCTCTTCAGAGGCTTTGTGTGCACAATTTGAGAGCGACTCGGTTTAAGGAGGACAGTTCTAATATTTATGCGTGTTCAATCCTCTCGCAGCTTTGTAATGCAGTGAGGCATTTGTGTCTGAGACTGGATTAAGTAGAGTGATCATGAGTCTGAGGAGAGAGGAAATGGAGAGGTGGGAAGGAAACACTTAGGTGAAGATGGAGAATTGCCTCCTGTTTTTGCCTCAGGGTTCTTAAATTTACACTCATGAATGCACACTCATGTACATGTACATGCCTCTGGCCTCGGGCTATTACCATTCCTGGTACTCAAGGTGTCCGCAAGGTTCAACCCTCAACCACACCAGTTCACACTCTGTGTCTCCCAACCTGCTAGAAACAAGGGGTTGGAAGAACATAGATATGTGGGCAGAGTTTTGACAAATATTTCTTTTAACTCAAATATGTGTTCTTTCTACTCCGTATATGGGCCATTCTACTGAACTGGTACAAGTTGCAGTCCCATACTAAAAAACACATTTTAAAAAACAAATAAATATTCAGACCCTTGATGTTTATTTATGTAATGTTATGATCTATTCAGTCCAAAAACATTAGTTCAGATAGCCTTAAATTAAATATATAAGATATCCTCCTTTTTATGTGACTTTGTATTGGGATGTGGCTGTCCCAACCTCTAAGACCTAAATTTCAATAGATGAAAATATTATTTAAATGATTTTTAAAAATATTTTTCAATAGTGTGTTTATTTATGTATCTTTTTGATTTATTTTAAAGGGAAGTTGAAATATTAAAATTGATTTTGTGTTTTTTATCTCTGAATTCAAGAAATATGTCAAAAAAGCTGTCCTGTGTTTTCATGTCATTACCGTAACAAGATGAGTTAGAGTCCATAGGGTGAGTCTGTTTTCAGCCACGTATACCAAATTTTTACAAACAATAAAGGCAGACCTCCTCTTTCTAATGGCCACATGGCGAGTGTAGAAGTAGTACTGATTTTAAGTAATTGCGTTGCAAAGTCTGAAAATCATAATATTTTTTTTAAAGACTGTCACTACCAAACATAATTTCCGCAAATAAATAAATGTTTTTGTTTTTATTGACATTGTTTTTATGTATGGACATTTTCTCAAATCTGTGATAGTACACATTTTTAGCCCCGCATTGCTGAATTTTGTTGAGAAATAGCTAAAATTGTCATTACCAAAACAGTCACAACTGTAACATATGGGAAGATTACACCTATGACCTGATTGTTTTGGTAGTGAAAAAAATAATGTAAATTATTTGTGTACCAATGAATACATTTAATTTAACATATTTAATTTAACGTAACATATCAATAATTGTCATTTCTATTTTATTATGTATTTTCCCAGGGAGAGATAAAACAGAAATGGCAACAAAAAAAAGAAAAAGTGGTGCAGAGCGATTGAGGGAGTTCAGGAAACGACTGAGAAATGACCCAGTGAAATACCAAGAATATTAAGAAAAGGAAACAGAAAGAAATCAGAAACACAAAGAAGGAAAGCTTAAACCCATCAATGAATTATCAAATAGAGGGAAAAGAAGGGCCAGGAAACAATGGAGGAAAAGACAACAAGATCGTGTGTCGGAGATTTGTGAAAAACACAGAAAGAGATTGAGCATTTTGTCTGATTCAACACCATCAAGCACCTCCAGTGAAGGTGATCAAACAGTAGAGCAGATACCAAAGCAACACCAGCTACAACCAGGGTCTACACCAGCTACAACCAGGGTCAACACCAGCTACAACCAGGGTCAACACCAGCTACAACCAGGGTCAACACCAGCTACAACCAGGGTCTACACCAGCTACAACACCAGCTACAACCAGGGTCAACACCAGCTACAACCAGGGTCAACACCAGCTACAACCAGGGTCTACACCAGCTACAACACCAGCTACAACCAGGGTCAACACCAGCTACAACCAGGGTCAACACCAGCTACAACCAGGGTCTACACCAGCT
>JAPQRQ010000012.1:5694173-5716421 GCA_037367365.1 Apogon talboti
AGCTACAACACCAGCTACAACTAGGGTCTACACCAGCTACAACACCAGCTACAACTAGGGTCTACACCAGCTACAACACCAGCTACAACTAGGGTCTACACCAGCTACAACACCAGCTACAACTAGGGTCTACACCAGCTACAACACCAGCTACAACTAGGGTCTACACCAGCTACAACACCAGCTACAACTAGGGTCTACACCAGCTACAACACCAGCTACAACTAGGGTCTACACCAGCTACAACACCAGCTACAACTAGGGTCTACACCAGCTACAACCAGGGTCCACACCAGCTACAACCAGGGTAGAGGCTTTTAGAACCAAAAAGTGGAATAGCAAGAACACGCAACTACAGAAAAATACAGAAATTAGAGCTGATGACCAAAGAATTGAAGAAGAGGGAGGAAAGGTGTCAGAAGTTGAAGTAAATGTTGAAAACAGACCAGTCAAAACCCTTACCCTAACCTCAGTAACTAAGACTGAGGGAATTATCGAAGCACAAAGTACAGTGGTCATGTAATTACTACTAATGTATTATAAGGAATTGATAATAAGATTAAAGTTCCATTCCTTGTCTTAAACATACATATGTGAAATTGGTCTGCATTTGACCCATCCTCTGAGTAGCAGTGGGCTGAACCTGTCATGCACTCAGGGTGATTTCACCCCACCATTCCAAACCTTGATGTGAATGCCAAGCAGAGAGCTATTGGGTTGAGTTTTTGCAATTTATTTCAAACATAAATTATGTTAAAATTTAGCAAAAATAATTATGTTACAATAATATAACCTTTCAATCTAAAAATTATGGTCACTACTGCGTCAGTACAGTCACTACCGAAACACAGAATATTTTGTCAAAAATAAAAAAAAATATTTGTCATCAACCAACATTTTATGATAAAGATTGTTGAGGTGTACCTTCTAATTTCAACTATCAAAGATTCTGAAGGCAGTATAATTACATTTGTAACTTTTACAAAGAAAGATGAAAGATTTTATTGAATCTTAAAAAAACTACATAAAAAATGTATTAAATATTAATTCAAATCTGTTTTGCTGTGAAAACTTATAAATTAATTTTAGAAAAATAGTCTGTACAGGGGCAGGTGAAGCAAAGTATGCAAGGTTAAAACAACGATTTTTATTCTGAATGGAAGTCTATATTTTGGTGGAGACAAATTTTGGGAAAGTAAAGTTATTAAGAAACAAATTTGAAAAAGCAAATGAACATTGAGTGTACCTTTAATAAACATGTATCCCTTAGATATAGTGCAACAGCTGTATGGTAAAAGTTTTTATGAAATAGCATACACATTTTTAAGGATGCACTGATGCTGATTCCAGTATCGGGTATCGCTCTGATACTGAGTGCATGTACTTCTTCTCGTATTTGTGAAAGTGCTCCGATACAACCACACCGATACACTGTACGGCAGCGTGACGTTCACAGTGCAGCAGGTACGCGGCAGAGGAGTAATGTCAGCAGTATGGACATTTTTCAAAATAAACAACGGTGACAAAAGTAACGCTGACTGCAAGTCACGTTAAAGACACAGACGGATACGGACAGAGCATTCTGTCTGTCCTCTGAAACATTATGTACATAACCCTGTCCGTTTTCTGGGAGCTTACGGAGCAGTACCACTGGGAACTGAGGAAGCAGTGTTGAGATTTGAAGAAAATAATTTCCATAAATAGCGGAACTTTTCAAAGAGCGACTGTGTGAGTTAGTGGAAAACTACTGACATATTTATGACAAATACCCTTATCAATATCAACATTAATATCCACATTAGTAAAACCTCCTCTGTCGTTGCCATGTTTGTTATTATTGGCTTTCTTCTTTCTCTTCTTCTCAAAAAACTTCCAACGCACTGGACACACGAAAATATGAAGGCAATGACGGATGGCAACGTTAGAAACGGACGTACCTATTTACGTATGTAAAGCAAGCATAAATGAGCCTTCGATCTGATAGTGAAAGTGAAACTGACAGTGAAAAGCTGTTCAGCTCAGTGTGACACATTGTAGATGAAAACAGAAACAGACTCACAGCTGATAATGCAGAGAAGCTTCTTTTCATCTAAAAGAACCTGCCCCTGACTTTTTCAAAACAGGTGTAGTCCTCACAAACAGGCATTACAACATGATAATATATCATTTCAGTTCTCTGCCCCAGTTTTATGTTGGCACTGAAATATCTTGTTACATTTAAGTAAAATGTGTGGAAAGGCCATGTTGTTTTTTCAGCTGAACGTAAAATGTCAGTAACAACAATTTGTTGCACTTGAGTGTGTTAATAATTTAGTGAAATGTATGGCAATGCCATGTTTAACAAAAACATATGGTTAAATGTCAGTAGCAGCACTTTGTTACAGTTAGACTGTAATGATGATGACAATAAAGCACACTTTCAAAAGTAACTAAGACCTTTAATGGTATTATTAAGTACTCATATTGGTACTCGGTATCAGCAAGTGACCAAATGTAAGTACTTGGTCTGGAAAAAAAGTGGTATCGGTACATCCCTACAAATTTTAATCAAATTCCAACTCTGAATTTGAACCAATTCTTTAGAACAGCCCATATATATAGTACATACAGGCGCAACACTTTAGTGTTAATGCATTTCAACTGGAATTACCGTACCTTTTTATCTATAACCATGGTGTGCCTTCCCAATATTTACGGTGTTCTGTACTTTCACAGTACAAGTGAGGAACTGCAGTTATCCTGTTAAAATACTGTTAGCAGCAAGTAAAAAAAGCAATTACATGGAACTGGAACCTCCTACAAAGAACCAGTATCTGACAATCACTGAGGATATTTTCACAATGGCAAATAAATTGAATCTCCAAGAAACCCAACTGGATAAAAAATAGAAAAATGGTGACATTTGGACCACTTCAAGGACCAAATAATGGGCTGAATGAAGTACAAGTGACTGCGTTCCTTAAGTCCTCATTGTTCTGTGCGATACTGTTCAGTGTAAGTCATCTTTTTATTGATAAAAACAAAGTAAAAAAAAAAAAAGACCGACAACCTAAGTGGAGGTGACAATAAAGAAAAGACGATCCCTGGTTTTTACTTCATGTCTTATCATTCAGAGCAAATGTTAGAAGAATGAAATGACAAGAAAAGAGAATGGAATCCAGAGAAAGTAGCATCATAATGTCTGGAGTCCATCTGCTGACAACTAACTTGCACATCTGAGTGATTTTAAAGGTTCAATATGTAATATTTAGTGACATATATTGGTGAAGCTGGAGATTGCAACCACCTGAATACCTCGCTACCCACATCTAGGTTGGTCACAAAAGTCCCTCATTATAACAGGTGTTTGTCTATTCTGGGCTTTTTAATTAAGGGGGTTTTAACTCAAACACAGTATGTGACAATAATGCACCTTAATGCTGGATGCTGCCTGCTAAAAAACAAAAAAAAGAAAAATAAGTCTGAAGTGCTCTGTAGGAATTTGGCGGCATTACATGTGTCTGTTTAAGATGGTCTACTCCCTCTAGATTTAAAAATGCCTAATTCTAAGTAAAAAAAAAAACATACATTTTTTTGTACCATTACTGTTCATTATTTTCCATGTTTTAAAAGGGTGTGATGTTTCTGTCTGTCACAGAAACAGTCTGTTAAATGTCCTTTATATTTGTACGTACATTTTAGATCCTGCATTTTTTCACTTTTCCTCAAGTAAAGTAGTTGAATCATTACTTTTTTACACAAGTGTCTGCTTCTACTTGAGTATGAATATGTGAAAGAATATGTGAACTTCCCCATGACAAGACCCCATCTCTCTATCTCTGCCTCTCTCTCTGTCTGTCTTTAATACCCCT
Organism: Apogon talboti; assembly: GCA_037367365.1. Classification (NCBI taxonomy): domain Eukaryota; kingdom Metazoa; phylum Chordata; class Actinopteri; order Kurtiformes; family Apogonidae; genus Apogon; species Apogon talboti. The sequence goes on from JAPQRQ010000012.1 coordinate 5,698,025, forward strand.
TCCTCCTCCTCCGCTTCCTCCTCTTCTTCCTCCTCTCGCTGTCTCCATGTCTATCTTGGGAGTGATTACATCTGGTCCCAGTTTGCCCGCCTGCCTTGCAGCCAGCGCAGGGAAAACCGGTGCCGTATTAGCAGAGGCCCAGGCTAGATAGTCATTTACTGCATGGCTGCCTACGCTGATGATAACACGGCTTAGGCTTACTTTAGCATGCGGCCCGGCGGAGTTGGGGCTGAACAGTCTGAGCAGATGTCAGGGACAGAGGGCTCACACGATGGCTGTTTGTTACACCAGATGTTGTTGACACGTGTTTTTTTTTTTTTTTGTGTGTGTGCGATGCCGATGCTTGGTCTCGCTGTGAAGTGATGGTCAGGTGTGAGTATAAGTACAGACATACAGTTTCCTCTTAAGTATCTGTATCTTTGCACTTGTTTGGAAGGAGGGCAGTTTTTAATTACAGCAGATACTTGTGACAGTCCTCTTAGTGTCTCACTGAAATGCACTCTGGGTAGAAAGTGGGGGTTTACAAGCATACGCAGCCAATGGCGGTGATGTCATTGGCTTGGTTTGACCGAGGGGGATATTAATCAGAGCTGATCGGTGCATTGCGACAGCCAAACCTACGTGGCGTCCCACACACAGAGCTGCTAATGAAATTGTAGGAGCATCTGTCTCTGTTGTCCTTTCCTATGTTGCCATTGTCCTTTCATGCTTGTAAACATTTTGCTTGGAACAGAACATTTGAGGTGTTTACAGGACAGCGTTATGGGTGTTTCCTCCCACCCTGGGCTGGTTCTTTATTAGGTGAACACGCTGAGAGATCTGGAGTATTGTCTGAGTATAGAAGTAAAAAGAGGGCATTAAAGATGAAGACAAGATGCCCCATGGCTGGACAATCTGACCACCTTATGTTGTGGTCGATCATGATCTCCTTTTCAGAGGAATTGTACAGATTGCCTTATGAAATAAATAAAGGTTAGCAAGGTCAGAACTTTACTGTTCCACTAAAATTTGTTTTCAGAGTCTAGTGTTTAAGATTTAGGGGATTTAGGAGAATAGGCATTCACTGCTGTGTTGACCTTCTGTTCAAGGAGTCCACCGTGTTGCTACAGTAACTAAGACTAACAGACTCTTGTTCTAGTCATTTCAGTCAGTTCAGTTGGTTGTAATTTTCCAACTTCACTGCTAGAGGTCATGACATATCACTCATTCAACTTTAAAACTGCAGTGATTCTTTGGAGTTTGTATTTGGTTTGTGACTTATGTGTTGTTTTGCTACCACTTAGGAAATAAAGTCATGACAATGTGACACAGGAAAAAAAAACGCAAATCCATGATCTACTGAAAATGTAGATGTGCTGAAACTAGTTGTAGTTTTACACAGATATTTTGTCAAAATAATGGTACAAATTGTCAGAGATCTTTAGTGTTAACATGAGAAGTGCAACTTGGGAGATCATCATATGATCTTCTGGAGAAATCACTTGGCTCAAATATACACCTAGATGAAAATGCACCATTTGTTGACTTGCTTGTCACATGGCCCATAAGGTTTTCTACATCAGAAATGGTCTAATGGAACTGTACAGTACTATTTATTTAGGCTAACCTCCATAAATGTACCTTCTGCTTCTATCACAGTACATTACAACATCATTGTTTAGTAGGTACAAAAGATTTATCAAAGCACACTTTTGACCACTAATCTTCATCTTAGATTCGTTTTGTCTGTTCAGTTGGATCAAAGGTTCAGTTTATGGAATATCTGGCAACACTGAATGGTGAAGTTGGACTTTTGTCTCACCTCAGCCTTGCAGCGGCTGCTAAAAATCTTAAAGGTGCATGTGCCATTGTTTGTTTTGTCCATTGTTTAATTTTCAGTTGAGAGGATATTAACTGTGATTGACAGTCAAACATAGTAGGTGACTGTAATGTACCTGAATTGCAATGCAATATTGGCTTAATTTGATTAAAGTGGGTTTTGCTATAAAAAGCAAAATCAAGATTATTCTTCTGGTGCCCTTTTTTGCTCAACCAAATTTTAACTTCTTTTTTTGTAATGTATTAGTTACGAATGTGGTTCTCCACATATGGCATATAGTTTTAGCAAAGAAAGAGTTTGCACATGTTTTGTCTCCAGTTCATGTTGCCAGAAAACAATTGATTAAAATCCTAAATTGTCTATAACATTGAAAAAGATTTAATTTGTTGGCCATATCACCCAGCTCTATGTTATGACAAATAACAGGAGAATAAGAAGTCCATTTGGAGCTACGTGACGTGGGCACATTCTGTGGTAATGAACTCTTCTTATTTGCAGGTATATAATATTCAACCTCATCAGTGGTCATGATTTAAGGTGAACTGTAAATGAACTCCAGCAGACATAGTCTAACATTCAGCAGTTGATGTGGATTTATTGTTTTGAATGTGGCAGGTATTGTTGATGCTTATTGTTTTAGACCAATCATATCAGTGAAACCCTTTTATGTTAATTGCAGTTTTTGTTTTTCATTGTCACACTTTGTAAAGCAGTTTTTTCCTGTTTTCCTGTCATTGCAGCATTCTTTTCAGATTTTACAAAAAAGACTGTAATCAGTCCTGACTGTCCTCTCCAGAGTCTGACAGCTTTGTCCATCTCACTTTCAGTCAACGTATGAGTCAGTCACTTTTTTTTTCTTTGTACAGCTTTTTTTGGTTAATTGATAAAGAAATAGTAGTTGGCAACTGCTTTGACTATTTTACATCTCTGCTTGAATAGTGTTTGAAGTCTGCAGTTTAGAGTTTTGACAAACAGAAGTGATTGAATGTTAAAAAGCTTCTCTCAGCCTCCGTTTGGATTTCATCGCAGCGCAGCGATCCCAGCAGACACTGAAGAATTTTGCATCTACGTAATAAGAATTGAACACCACAGTAGTGAAACACAGGAAAATAGGACAAAATTTAAAAATGAATATGTGGGTTATCCTCCTCGCTTTATCTGCTGTAGTTTTCAGCGAGTACAGGACGGATGAGTCGCCGGTCTTTGATCAGCGCGATTATAAGGACGTGGTACAAGGACTGCAGAGGTCGAAGCTTGCAATGCCACGACAAATTACAGCACACGCCTTGGCTTCATGTAAGAAACAGGCACTGAGGAAATCAGAAAACAAGAGCCACCCAGAGAAAAGACATCTCCAAGTTCTCCTAAAGTACTGCGTTTAGTTTGTATTGCCTTTCAAGGAACCCGGTGCAACACAAAAGAACCATTCTTCATGTCTAGTTTCAGACTGAGTCTCCCTGCGAGTGGGAGTAATCCGTTTTGAGTGATATGTCTGGGTTTGATTATGAGTTTTATTTTTCTTTTTGGATGCACTGCTGGGATTTTGATATGAATATTTAGAGTCTTACACAGATAAGTATCCATGCTCCTTTGGAGCCCTTTCATTTAAAACCCCATGGAGTCTTTTAGAAGCCGCTGCAAACTCTCTCCTGAATAAGTGGCACCAGCAAACCAGCAAATCTCTATCTCTTCATCATCGTAGTGACTCAGGGGTTGTGTCTCATTCTAAGACCCTCTTATTTGTGTGTGTGTATAGTTTGCATGTGCATTTGACTAATGTTTGAGTGTTTAGCTTGTTAATGTGCTGTGTAATAAGAACTCAGCTTTATAAACAACTTAATCCTGCTCTCTGCTGCATCGTAAAGGGCTTAAGAGGAGAGGTGCAGGTAAGAAGAATGTATACTTTTATGTGTGAACAGCTGGCAGAGTGGGGAAATGAAAAAGAAGTGACAGAAAATCACTGGAGGGTTGAGTAGGATGGGACAGAATATCGATATGGGAATATGTGGAACCAAATGATGCATACAGTATATCATACTAGGGGAGATGGAGCCAAAATCTGTGACATTATATGGCCTATTTTATTATTATTATTATTATTATTATTATTATTATTAGCTCACCAGCCGATAGGCCATGAGGTATTGTGAAGGCGCTGTGTCCGGCGTTGTCTTTGTTAGCAATTTCTTCAAAAATCTTCTCTGGCAAAACTACGGGCCAGATTCATTTCAAATTTTATTTGTAGTTTCCTTGGGACAGTGTCTACAATTTTTATCCCCAGTTTTGTGATATTTAGATTTTTGAATTTTTGATGAATTTTTGAAATATTAAATATTTGCCTGTACTTATAATGGGCCATATTTTTATGGCTTACAATATGGAAATGGTTAGGGATATCAATATAGTTACTATTGAGCACTGATAGGAAATCATACATGGACTTTCATTTGGGTCCATGACCTTTGACCTTGAATGACCTTGAAGGGTCAATCTCAAGATCACTAATGTCTACGTTTCAACAGTCATCTCTGGTGTGAATGATAGGTGTGCATGTGAGAGTGAATAGTTGTTCATCTGTATATATCAACCCTGTGATAAACTGGGAAACATGTCCAGTTTGTACCCTCCCTTTGCCTGTTAGTGGCCAGGGTAGGTTCCAGCACCCTTGTTACCCTGTCAAGAATGAAATGTTTTGGAAAATGAATAAATCTTCTTTAAGAACATCTTTGAAGCATAAACAGCCTAACATGAGGCAAGATGTGAGTTAAAGAGCCTCAAAGCAGTAAAACTAACTATCTTTCACAGTGGAACCCTCTTACACTAAAAGAAACAAAAAGGAAACCAAACTGCCTCAGTATCTGTATAGTCTGAAACTGTGGATCATGTTGATAGATATTGTTATGCAACATTTTTTCCTAGTAACTGTCTTCATTTCTGAGAAAACAAGAAAAATGTCAAAAATGTCCTAAATATCAGTGTCCTAAATATAAGTGGAGTACACTAATAGAATCGAGATCCAGACCATATTTTAGGAACACTGAAATATTGTCTGACCTTATGTAAAATATTTTGAACATTTTGAACAATTTAACAATACCAAAACTTTAACAACATAAGGAAAATAAAAATAAAACTGTCATAATATTGCACAAACGTCTGGTAGTCGAAATGTGAAAGATGTTTTCAAGTTTTAGTGGTTTTGACACACTACGCAGTCCTGATATGCAAATAACATCACAATTCCCTGGCGGCAACAGGATTTGTGTGACCATTGTTTCTACTCCATTAAAAGGCTGTTTTTAGTGATTACTTTCTGTTTCTACATTGCACATAGAAAAGTTGCATATACACACCCTTAATTCAGATATAGAGGCACATGTGTCACATTTGGGGGGGATCTATTCAGAGGGTGAGATATTATTAGTTTAAAAGAGAATTGTTATGCTTTATGAACCAGCCACTCACATCTACAGACTGAGTTGTTTGCCTCCGAGGAGTCTGCCATGTTGCACCTCTGTGTTGTACAGTAGCTTGTAAAGGACTCATCGACAAATGTCTCCATACTATAGCAACGGTCAAAATGCTCTTCCCACTGACAGAGGTAGTCTTTTTCTGGATCAAAATAAACTATTGTTCAGGTAATTTACAGTGTTAAAACCGGTTTTAGGGCATATTATATATTACCTTTTGGGGCATATTATAGGAAGTTATGCAGAAGCAACCGCAACCAGCAAATAAAAACAAACGGAAGACAGAAGAAGTTTAAAATGATCTGGAGTGGCAACATACTTCAATCAAGCAATCAGTGTCAAGTAGAGGGAGACACTCACATAGATGATGGTAACAGGATGTCAGTGTATAAAGTAAAGTTATTTAGTCCACTCCCAAAGTCACAATATGAATGCAAAAAGAACATGTTCTTAATTCTACAATCTGCAAATTTAATGTAAGCACAGATGAAAGTCAGAAAAACCAGACAAACACTATACTGTACGATGAAGTACAATACAGTGTAAGTACATGAGGACAAAAAGCATGATTAGAGTGGAAGGGGGTGTGAGAAGGTTCTTAAATGTTAAATCTCTTAAAGGTAAACATGTTGTAGGTAAGAACCTTGCTGTGTGGACTGTGTACTATAAACTGTAGGAACTACTGTATACTGTGCTCCACAGCAGCACCGTAGAAGTTGACAGCATGTTTCCTAGCAACACAGACCCTCAGATGTCAGTCAGATGCTGCCATGGGCTTAGCTGCCCAGAGGCATGCAGCTTAGATGCTGTTTTCATGAATATTTCCAAAAACACTTTTCTTCTCTCTTAAAAAATGCAAAAATAAATACAGAAGCTGCAGTATCATTGTAATTTTAATGTCCTTGCTACTGGTTACTCCCTGCTGTTGAATGTTTTCTGCTCACATCTTACCAATGACTGTGTTGTTGTTCTAAAGCTGACTTTCTCAGTTATCATTTGGTCACCAATTGGCAGAGTATAAGCTGTGTGAAGTCATTCTTCTAACTTAAGTAGGGAAGGAGTGTTCTTTTTTGTGGGGCTCTTTGTGTTCTGGTGAACCTGGACCCAATGTAAGCAAAGGGGTGTTTTCTATGGAGATGTGCTCAGTAGTGAAAACATTAAAATGAACACATTGGACAGACATATCCAAATGATTTATTCTCAGTATAGGACAAGTCAAAAAAGATTATTCTTGGGCAAAGAATAGACTTTGAAAGACATTGTTTTGACAGAAAGTACATCTGTTGTGTCTCTTTGTGTATGTTGCCATTGGATTTTTTACTGTTGTTGTCAATGGTAGCATTTGAATTGTTTATTGTGTGTGCTAGTTGCTGATTACTTATCATCTGAAATAATTTCTGACTTGATCTCTCGCTATTCACGATTAAGATTCTGATGTCCAATATTCCATCCCTGACTTACAGATTTGTCTGTAATGAGCAAAGTGTATGTATTCAGCATTGACTTTTTAGTGGAAGAAGTCATAAGTCATAATGTATTTTTCTTAGTGTGGGTCCTGGACAGCCACCAAAATTTGGAGAAGTTTGAGTAGTGGAAGACTTTTTGTGAAAGATTATAAAATCTGTAGAATTCACTTGTATCCGGGTAGGATATTACTGATGAGACTATTTTACTTATCTAAAACAAAAACTAAGACTCGAAGGTGTGCCATGAAGCTAAATGGAACTGCAAGTATGAAATGAAACTTATTAAGCTTCATTTACATGTAAGACTATGCAAAATTTTGCTATTACTTAGCCCTGCTGTGGTTTGGCTAATGTTATTGGTAGATAGTGTTCAAGAATAGACTTATAACAGTATGGACCCTTTTCTAATCAGGCATTGTGAAGTTGGTTCTGTAAACGGAACCAGTTCCGAGTTCTGTAAACGGAGCCAGTCTGTTTACAGTGCTTTTAGTAAATGGTTCGGATTTACTAATAAGGGTTCTGGGTCTTGGGCTTAGCTCATCGGCCTAGACCCCAGGGAAGTCGGTAGAGCACAGCCGCATGAGCCTACCCCAGATATTCGAACTGGTTCCCAGTTCTGTTTAAGTAAAACAGAACTTGGAGCTGATGGAAAGCCTTAAACCAAAACACAGAACGGGTCCCCAGTTCTGTAAATGAAACTCGGTCGATCATCACCAAATTATGCATGGACACCTCTAATCATGTCCACCTTCACCTCTCCAAAAATCTAAATGAAAACCCCAGAATTATGGGTGCTGTCCACGTTAAGCCTTTTCCTTTCCATAAGCGCAAAAAAAAAAAAAAATAACATTGCTTAATCTTAGACCAATGGTTTTTTTCATTCATTCTTTCATTCATTCGTTCATTCATTCATTCATTCATCTTTGGAATTGCTTTATCCAGTCCAGAGTTCCGTTTAAGGAGCTCGAAACTGGGAGCTCATGGAAAGCTCATGGAACTCTGAATGGGTACTGAGATCCATAAATGGAATGCAACCGTAAATGGAACCAAACGGGTTCCATTTATGTACCACGGTTTGGTGGCCTGGATGCCGCAGCATTGTGCCCCAGGAGCCGCAGCATCGTACGCTATGAACCACAGCATGGGTCCGACCAGTCCGTTTAGGGAACCAGTTGCGTTCTGAGTTACGTTTAAGGAGCTTGGAACTGGGAGCTGATGGAAAGCCTTAATGAAACTCGGAACGGATAACTGGCTCCAAGATCTATAAACGGAATGGAACCGTAAACAGAACCGAATGGGCTCCGAGATCCATACCGTGGTTTGGTGCCATGGCATTGTGCCCCAGGATCCAAGCTGTAAAGCCGTGGTACAGGTGCCACCAGTTGTGTTTACGGAACCAACTTCACACTGCCTACTAATCAATGGTTTTATAAAAAATATGTGATATCAAGCATTGTTTCATTCTACTTTTTTTGGCTTTTAAAAAGAGCTGAAGGCCCAACTCTTCTGGTTATCCTCCAAGGGACCTCATTTTGTAAAAAAAAAAAAAAAAAAAAATTAAAATCAATGCAGACTTACAACATTGACCTATGTGATTTACACTTTTGATGTTTGTCAGTTTAAAAAACAATTTTACAAGAAAGTCACATTTTATGGTAAAACTGTCAAAAATCTGTGAAAAAATCTTAATATATGTCACAGAGGTGATATCACTTTGTCCACAATCTGTTCAGGGATGCTGAAGACATTGCTTCAGCTTCAACATGACCAGGCTGGTGTGATTTGCATCTATTGTAATACTTTTTCACCTAATTCTTGAATTGGAAATGTGCTAAGGTAACAACTGTTCTGATTACACATATCTCTTCTGGCCTGAGAGCAGTTTCATACAAAACTAGATGTTACGTTTCTTCTTTTACACTAAATTGCAACTTTTCGACTTGTAGAATGATCTTTTAAATTGGCAAACAACACTTGTGTTAATGTATGCTGGCACAATTCAAATGAGATAAAAACGATTATTTATCTCTCACCATTGACCACCATTTAAAGTTAGGTCCCATCGGACACACCAGAACGGGTGGGACTTCTCCTTTCTTTTAAGGCTTTCATCATATATAACCTTTATTTAATCTTGGAATGTATTGTTGGTCTCATTTGCAATATAACCAAGAGAACATAAAACATAGTGATGATAACAGTTGAATTACCTGAGAAACTGAAAGTTGTCACTTAAAAAAGTCGATTTACTTGTGCACTTGTAAAACTAGCTAAAAGTAACAGGAAATTAAACACAGAAATGTAGAAAATGTGAGCTCTCTAATACTCTGGTACTGATGCCACTTTTTTTTGAGGATGTAAGAGAGAGGAAGGGTGAAGGGTGGAGAAGGATAAGCAGAGAGGATGATGGGAGCAACTAAGGAGGAAGGAAGAGATGATGAGGGATGCAGCAGCTTCTTATCCTTCCTGACAACCTTCTCATCTCGGCTTCAGAGAGCACTTTTGTATTGGTCAAATACGTGCGCTGAGGATAAGAAGCAGATCTCGGGGGGCCTTCATCTCGTTCCTTTTCTCGCCCTCCTTTGGGAATGCAGTTTGAGCTTTACCTGTCTTTTCCCAACTAACTAACCACATCCGACCGAGAATACTGATGAAGGTGAAAAATGGTTTTGGTTGAGTGCCAGGCAGCCTTCTCTGCAACAACACACAGAGGGGTTGAGTCATTTACAAGTGATTTATGTCATTTTCTGATATTATCAGGTGTCAGGGGTAATCAGAGTTTAATTTTCCAGCTCATGAATAAAATGCAGGTGAAAGTGTACCCAGGATGGATAAAAGATCTGAAGATCTGCACCACCTGCAGTTAAGTACAGCACCTTTGCCCTGTCTGATGTATGTAGCTTTACAACAAGCAAACATCCATGTTTTGATTTAATGACAACCAGAACTGGAGTATCATTGGAGCTGCTGTAATCACTTCATTGGTCTGAGTAGATTCTGCATTGAGAATAGTCAAAGCCTGTGAATGAGACAGAAATAATTTCTGTTTTGGCTCATGACTGATTATGATAGTTAGAATCAAAGGCTTTTCAGATTAATTTGATCTGCAGTTTCTGGCATCACAATTAAGTCCATATATTCTTCTGCTCTTGAGCTCAAAGTTAAATTGCAATTTTTGCATGCCATCTTACATCATGTGTATTAACATCTACCTCCTTTTATCTGTCATTGAAGTAAAATAGAGATGTGCTTCTAACATACTATAGCTTATGGTGTGGCTAAAACTGACTCATCTTGATCAGATGTTTGCTGCATTTCTTGAGGTATTCTGATAAAATGTGAAACCATGCCTTCTGCAACAGTGGTACAGACTGATGAGGGTACCAGATTATTCCTCGGTTTCATCCAAAAAAACCCCCCAAAAAACAAAAAAAGTCCCAACCCTTTTAGATAGAAAACAACAGAATTCTCTGCTTCTTCTACTCTATTTATTAGAGCCATGTGTAACGCAGCCTATAGTACCATTTGCTGGTGACACAATGCAGCCTTGATCATTCACTCCAAACCAGTTTATGGAAATGTACATAAATTCGCATTTGAATTTTTGTGACTTTTCAGAAGTTTGTTTGACATTTCTTTTTATTAAAACACAGCTAGGGAGGATAATTAAGCCTGGTTCACTTTCAAAAACAGGATGTAATGAAAATACAACATAAAGAAGTTGCGACATCCCATTGGATAATTACTGCATGGGTGATTATGTTTCAGCTGGCAACAAGACCATTAACCCTAACTGATGCAGTGTGTAGCTTCCTGTTTCTTAAACAACCATGGAGTTTACGACACATCCTGTGGTCATGGAAAAGCTGTTAATCTGTTTCAGAAGGGTCACATTATTAACATGCATCAGGCAAAGAAAACATCTAAGGAAATTGCAGACACTACTATAATTGGGTTATGAACTGTCCAGTGCATTATTAAAAATTGGAAGGACAGTGGGGAGCCATCATGTTTGAGGAAAAGGGAGGGAACTGACGGGATGGGGACTAAACAGCTATGTAGTCATAAAGAAAATCAATTATCAGTGCGGCTAATCAGGAAAAAAGACTTCAATTTGCAAGGGAGCATAAAGATTGGACTCAATGGAGCAATGGAAGGAGGTCACGTGGTCTGATGAGTCCAGACTGACCCTGTTCCACAGTGATGGCCACATCAGGGTAAGAAGAGAAATGGATGAAGTGATTACCCATCATGCCTAGTGTCTACAGTACAAGCCTGTGGAGGCAGTGTTATGATCTGGGGTTGACCTGGGGTCAGGTCTAGGTTCACTAACGTTATGTGCCCTATCAATGAGGTCAGCTGAACCTGATACTGAATGACCAGCTTATTCCATCAATCAAATTTTTATTCCCTGATGGCACGGGCATATTCCAAGATGACAATGCTAGGATTCCTCAGGCTAGGTTTAGGGAGCATGAGACATCAGTTTCACACATGGATTGCCCACCAAAGAGTCCAGACCTTAACCTCATTGAGAATGTTTGTGATGGACTGGAGAAGCTTTTGCGCAGCGGTCCGACTCTCCCATCATCAGTACAAGATCTTGGTGAAAAATGAATGCAGCTCTGGACAGAAATAAATGTTGTGATGTTGCAGAAGGTTATTGAAACTACGCCACGGCAAATGCGTGCCGTAATCACAGCTAAAGGTGGTCCAACGAAATGTCCAACAAGTGTGTTTTTTTTGGACGAGCGCTGTATTAAAAGCTCATTTTAAGTGTATAAACAGTAATAGCTCAGGTTTCTACTATTCACCTGAGAAAAATCTGTGCCCTCTCACTACAGTCAGCAACATGATATTTGGTTGTCATGGTCAAGGGAGCTACCATATTACTCCAGTGGAGAAGTCGCCCCCCCCCCCCGAGCTCCCTGAAAATACCTGATGATTGGCCTAACCTGTACCAAAGCCTTACACCGAGGGGAAGATTTTCAATAGCCTCTAAACAGAATTTCCTGTCAGACCACTTGAATTACAATCTGTCAAAGGGTAATTACAGAATTTGATTTAATGCTTTTAAAGATGCGTTTGACAACAATATGAAATGTAATATTCTGTAGCAGTTCAACATTAAGTGATATGACATACAGTCTTCATTACAGTGTTATCTTCGACATGCCCCCTGCAACTGCCTGTTTCCTCTTCAAGTATGGGCTCAGCGCTCACAATACAGGCAAAGCTCAAGATGTCTTTTATCTTGGAGTAAGAACAAAACTGCTGAAGATGAAAAATAACTTTCGACAGTAAAATGAAGATAACTGACTTGAAGGGAATTCACTTAGAGAGGAAAGTTTTTTTTCTTTCTTTCTTTCTCCCTCGGTGAATCCCACTGTGCCATAGCCAACTCAAAGAAATGCTTGTTTTGTAAAAGTCCTTTGGAGTCTGGATCAAAAGCATTTTCATAGCAACCCAATCTGTGATTGAAATATTTAATACTGGCACCAAGCCTTATGCAATCTCTTTCTCTCTCTCTCATGCTGCCGGTTTTCGCTTTCTCTCATTTCACTTCCTTTATATCTCATTCGTCCCGTTTTCTCCTTTACTGTTCCTCCGTCTTTCATCTTTACACTCGTGTTTGTTCTCTTCCTCTCCACCTCTCTCTCTCTTTGCATTAATAATCCATGCTAATGCAGCGTGGATGTGTAGATATAAATAAAGAGTTGTATGTATATTTGATTGTCTTCCGGACCTTTGACCATTCATAGCTTCTGATATTTCGCTGTGTTTGGATGTGCTGCCATGACAGGACTGTCGTCAGAGAGCAAATAATGGAGCTGGTAATGAGAACAAAACACAAAAGTACACTTTAGAGTGTTTTTGCTGCAGCCCACGTCCTTTTCATCCTGTGCATGTGTGAAAAGCTTCTGAAGTGGTGCTTTTTTTCTCCGTAACATTTCCTTCGTGGTGTAAATATGAATATGGATAGAAGTGTCAGAATGTTTTGAGGGAAGCTGCTGACATCAGAGAGGGTGTCCACTGCTTCCTGAAAGTAGAGTGTATGTTTTGCATACGCCAGGGACAAGACAGGCGATCTGATGTACTTTTTGTTGTCTTGAAATGTTGCTCAATGTAGATTTCTGCATCAGCAGAACAGCAGGGGTCAGTCCTCTTGTTTCCACAGCTTAGCAGGCTCAGATGCCACTTTCTTCTTCTTCATATTTTCTATTTCTGCATGACTCTGCTGATTAGGCTCAACAAAGGAAAAGCCTGCAGATAAGTTGGCATGATTAGAGGCCACCTAATAAACCTTGACAAGTTTTGGTGTTGTAAGTTATTATCTACAGTACTGCTGTGCTTTATGAATGAGCCAGGTGTCAGACTGAAAGTGAAGTTGAAAAGTTTACAAAAACAAATGTGACACCACACAGTTGTTTTCAGTACACGAGGAGCAGGTGCTGCTGATTGAAACTTGCTGCCACCTCCAGTGATTAGCAATGCCTGAACTTCTATGTGTGATAACATCCTCATCTCCTGCGTAATTGGCTCTTCTATTGATTAAATCACATATGCGTGTTGGTAATGTTTGTTTAGGAACTTAGGAAGTTGAAGTTGTTGAACTTTGTTAAGGTCTCAGTGTCGGTGTGAATGACAACTGTAAGGTTAAGGAAATGATTAAGTGATTTTTTTTCCACTGGTTGATCCTTGGTCCAGCAGATCCTTAACAAGCCAAACAATTTTACAAATTTACTTTCTAATAATGAAATAGATTTATTGCAGGGAAGGCATTAAATTTGACATGGGGAAAATCATAGACTCAATGGTCATGGAGCCATGTCTCTCAGTAGATTTTTGGACATTTTGAAGCCAGCAGCTTTCATTTTTGCTCCAACATGGCCCCCACCATGTTGTTTTTATGGAAGCATATTGAGACTAAAGACCGGAGCTTGAGATGTGTAAGAGGTGAGCTAACACCGAGTACTTGCTCATTGACACAGGAAAATGTGAAATTGTCAATCATCAAACATTTGTGTAACAAAATCAATTGACTGCCTTGTTATTGTGACTTGCTGTACTGACCATAACTACAGTGGAGCTATCTGTTAAGGAAAAATTGTTTTATTCAATAAGCAGAAACTTAATGCAGCCTTCCATTTGCCCCAATATCTTATTAATTATAATTGTTAATGGAGCAAAGGATTAAAAGACAAAGATAAAGCAATAAAAAAGAGAATGAAACCAGAAGAACTCTTGGGAGAAGAGAAATATTGACTTAGTATTTTTAGAGAGAAGTCAGTGCAAGTCTATGGCAGCCAGGGCTTTTGGAGCCAGTCGTCTGTCTGGTTGCCATTATTGGTATTACACTTGACAGTACTTACACACTGGCTTCACTTTCAAGCCCTGGCCCTTGCATTTTGGGCAGAATGAATGAGCATGACATTTTTGACATGACAATATATCCTATGGTCATTTCTGATACATACAGGACTATTATGCATATGCACAACATGATAGGTGTCGGCAGTACCTGTTCCATGGCTGTGCTTTCCAGCTTCTTATTTGTTGGCTTTGAGGGAAAGTTAACATGTCACACAAATAAAATAAAACCATGAATATAGGAAAAGAAACAAGAACATGACCAAAAAAATTGGAAAAATCCTGTAAAAACGCAATACAGGCTCAGCCATGGGTAAAGGCAAGTTAAATAAGAAACGGTTGGAGGTTGACAGTTATGCAAAATATGGCTGGCTGAAAACACGGAAAAAAAACAACTTTCACACTTGCTACAGTGAGTTGTAATGCACTGGATTCTCACATGAAAACTGAAAAGTACAAGAAAAGCACCATGCTTCCAGCACTCCATTACTGCTTGTATTAAATTTTCCTCATAGTGGCTTTAAAGATGCCTCAAAAGCCAATAAAATCTGTAATAAAGTAAAAATGTGCAGATACTCTCAATATCTATGAAGAATTCATTTATGGTTAAGTGTTATTATCTGTCCTCAGCATTCACTCTCTAGTTCAGAGTGGCCTGAAAGGCTTTTGGCAGAGATTGAGTAGGGTTTAACGCACATCTCTGTAACATAAATATCTGACTTTTTCATTTTGTAAGTAGGAACTTAAAAGTAAATTCCTTCTAATTGTGTGTATGTAAACTTAGTTTTAGCATTATTTGAATTAATAAGATGAGATGAGATAAGATAATCCTTTATTACTCCCTTAATGGGAAAATTTGCAGTGTAGCTTGGTGAAACGGTAATAATAATAATAAACAAGTGCAGGAAATATGTAAAAAGTAAGAACAATCCGCCATAGTAAATACATATTGTAAGACTTTTTACACATTGTAAGATTGCACATTCAAAGATATGTCTGTTGTGTGAGGGTGTTTTACTGGATCCAGTGCTGGTGGTGAAGTCTTGACAAAAGCAGAAAGGATGGACCTGTGGTACTGCCCAACTTTTATTGAAAACAAAAGCAACAAAAAAAGATTATTATTAATGAATCACGGTTAAATGTAGCAGCAGCAGCAGCCATATAAAACTGTTGGTAGTCAAAGCTAAACAGCCTTGAGGAGCTGCTGTCAAAAATAAAACAAAACAAAAAAAACCCTCTCCATGTCTGCACTGGAAACTTTGCTGGAGCATTGACAGTCCTTCCTCACACTGATGCCTTAATGATTCCAATGTATGGTATCAATGTAGAAAAAGTTGACTGTACAGTTTAATGACCAAGTCAGGACTATTGGGATCAAACCTGTGGCTTTGTGTTAGTGCTGCTTCTCCTATTGTAGATGCACCATCTTCCTTTATCTTTAGCACAGGCCTGTGTGTGTTGCCCATAGATGGCACTGTGTCCATGAATGTCTCAGCATGTAGTGGTGTGAGGAGAGGCAGACAGCCGGTGACAGGCCTCTGTAATGTAGATTTACCGTAATGGCCTGCTAGGAAATGAGATGTACACTGTTAAATAGTTCGGAAAGACATGTTGCTCCACTCGGCTGTGCGTTGACCTCACTTTAAGAGCCAGACCAGATCATTGATCTGACAAAGGATTTGATTAATGATACCAGTAGAAGTTGGAAGGCGGGACAAAGAAAACCCTGACCATCACAGTGTGTCTTTGCATCTGTTATCCTTCCTCTGTGTGTAAGGTGAAGGATGGAATGATTTGAACCTGTTGATAAGGTGCGTAGAGGAGATGTACATTAACAAGCACCATTGAACACACACATCTCCTGTAAATTCATCGCCTTTTTCCTCTCACCACCTCTACTTTTGTCCTTTTACTTTGGTCTCTCAATTAAGGCAGCCTTTTGTTCCCGAGGCTCATATGGAGCCAGTGATCTGTGTCATTCTCCTCATCCATTATGGATTAGCACCAAGAGGAGGAAGACCGCCGTTTTGGGTGTTTTAATAAAGACATGTCATGTAGTGGTGTCATGCAGTAGCATTGATGGACTAAGGCAATGTGGTTTTCTGTGTCTGGATTTAACATGACGATGATGGAGGAGCTAATGATGATCATAGAATGGAATAAATGCATAGAATCACATCCAAGGTGGTGATTTGGTTGTATGCGTCAAAAATATGGACAGTATCTGGAGGATTACCCGTTAGGTGTTGGATTTTACTGAAAGACTTCTCTGTATGTGGCTGGGAATGGACCTGGAAAAATACCACATCCTTATCCCCATCTGAAATATACATACTGTATATTAATGTTAATGTGTTAAGAATTTCACACACTAATACAGATATTGTATACAGTGTCATCAAAGTAACGTACTGTGCAAAAGTCTTAGGCCACCTTTAGTTTTTGTTTGTTTTTGCAGAATTGAAATTAGCATACATATTTATTTCTCATTATATATTTTTTGAATACAACGAGAAAATACAGGAAATATGTGCATAGCCTCCAGAGACACAAAAAATGATCTTAATATGTTCTGAAGATTAGAGTCACTATTTAGTGTGACCTTTGACTTCAAGACAAGAAGCAGCACAGACAGAAACATCTGACATGTGTTGAATGAAACCTGCTATAAAACATCAGGATGCCATAAATCCCATATGTTTGAATCAAAGGGGTAAAAACGCGTTAAGTGCAAATTGAGGTCACACTAAATACTACCACTTTGGTTTATAGAAGCTCTTATTTTCGTGAAACTTTTGTTTTTATTGCTACACATACTTCACATATATCCAGATTGTATCTTAATACAGAGCCTGAGAACCACATACGTGTCATTTACTGAACCAGCAAACCTAATGTTGAGCTAGAGCATTTGCATAGTACTGTATCCTAATGTTTAACACACTAAAGGAGATCTTGGATACAGTATCATCACAACAATATTGTGGCAGATATAATTTTGTGTATTTATTCAGCCTTTAATATCCTGGAAATTCTTAGACAAATTCCTTCATCAAAATTAATAAATTAATGTTTATTCTGGCACCATGTTAACCTTGTTTCTGTGTTTTAATATACCACAATGAGCCAAGGTCCACAAGACATTTAATTTCAGAATGATTCTGACAAAATTAACACCGCTCAAGAAAAATAATTATTTTTAAAAAATTTAATGAGGACAGTTTAGTAAATTAAATTTTTGATTAGAAAAACTGATCACAGATATTATGTACACAAACACAATATTTTTTTTTTCCCCAGAGATGTCATAAACTAACATTAGTATGTATAAACAAGTAGTGGAGAGTGGCAAAGTACTTTTACTCCACTTGTCTGATTTATTTGCAGTTTTGCCACAATATGCATCTTTAAAATATGAAGATGGTTTTAATACCAGATACAAAGTTCAAGATTAAACTAACAGTTTTCTTTTTGGTCTCTCATGTCTTATAAAAAGCACATGGTTTCTTTTAAATAAATAGTGGAATTGTCCATTATTTCACAGAAATCATGCATTTCCAAGTTGAGCACTACCTGGGACCTCTCCTTTTTCCTAAATTATTTTTGTACTGGGTTTGTTTTCATTTTTGTATGAATACGAGGTGTGTGTGTTTTAAGGCTGAACAATGAATCAAAAATATTATTGAAATCACTATATGGTCAAATGGTGAATCCACACCACTGGGAATGCAGTTGTTTGATAAAGATGAAACATATCATGTGCTGTTATAAATGAATCTCTGTTGTGTACAGAGATGCTCTGCCTACAAATTCCATTCTCCAAGTGTGAGTGAATGTCCTTGTTTGCCTGTTCAGCCTTACTTCACCAACAATACGATGCGAAAATGAATATATATCTATCAAAAATAATCAATAATGTGATCAAAAAAACATAGGTGGTATAAACCCCTGTCTTGTTGCTGTCTTTTTGTCTCAGTAATTTCTGATGATGTCTCTATGGAGGTCTTCTCTGTCTGTCATCTCTTCCTTGTCTTTGTCATTGTCAGTAGCCTCCGTCTGTAACCCTCTGGTCTTCCCTCAGCTCTAAAATAGGAAATGTCTAAATTACACTTGCTAATAGGTTGCAGAAGCACAGCTTCTTCCTCCTCTACCCCTCAGTCTATTCCATTTTTTAGCGTACTGTTCTCTCCCTGTTTCTCTTCTCTCCTCTCCTCTCCTCTCCTCTCCTCTCCTCTCCTCTCCTCTCCTCTCCTCTCCTCTCCTCTCCTCTC
>JAPQRQ010000012.1:5718018-5731739 GCA_037367365.1 Apogon talboti
TTTTTTCCTTTTGTTAGGGGTGGGGTTGTTTGGGGGGGGGGGGGGGGTAAATGTTTCAATGCATCATGGTAGGCTGTAGGACATTCTTTTTTAACAGACTAAAAATGAAAGAGCCCAAAAGTCATAGAAAAGGATCCAGACATCTTTATCCCAACTAAAGAATGACATATCATTTAAAAAATCTATTTATTTGGACATAAAGTCTTAAATACTCAAAAGGCCGACCAAGGCTGAATTAAAAAGGTTAACTCACTTTATTATCACCATAGGGAAATTCAGTCCCTGCTTTTTAGACATCCTGACACATACAGCAACTATCATTAGCATTTAGTATATAAGGAGCAGTGAGCTGCCATTGAAAGCACATGGGAACCAACTCCATCTCTTCATCAATACCTCAGTCAAGGTTTTTTTTTTTTTTTCTGGTGGAAAACCTGTGTAGCATGGAAATAACTCAACACAGAAAGGCCCTCGTCCTTCTGGAAATAAAACATTCAAGGTATTTTGAAATATGAGGTAAAATACAATAAATCTGCACATAAAAACCTTTTTGTTCACATATCAAGTCATATAGATGTGGATATAGTTTAGGTGAATTAGTGTGTTTGAGTTTACTAAGTTCAGTGAGGTAGCATCTAGAAATGGAACTGGCAGACAATTTCATAGAAGAGGATTTTGATAAGAAAACGTCCTGCCATCTGCTGATGTTTTCTTTTATTTTAGGAAGAGTCTAGTCCTAGCAGATGCATGTGAAATGACCAGGTACAAAAAGTAAGATGGTGCAAGTCAGTGAAACAGTTTTAAGCAAAGACAGAATCTTGAATCAGATATACAGGTAGCCAGTGAAATGAAACCAGAACAGGAATTGATGTGACCATATTTTCTTGCCTTATTAAGTGTTAGTAGTGTTTTCTACATGCATAGTCTGCAGATCAAATGAAATAATGGAAAAAAATGGATCCGTAAATTCACTGACCACAGAGTGATGCATTCAGAGTACCGTTTCACCAACCTTTTGCCCAAAACTTAAAGATATTCTCAAATGCGGCTTATATTTGACAAAATAAAGCAAGGAAGCCATGCTTGTAATAGCACTGGAGTCCTTATGGATTGTCAAAATACTTCCAGAGTGACATGCAGTTACTTCAAGTCTTCATAAATTGCTTGAAAAAAAAAAAAAAAAGAATTCATCTACTTTCTCAAAGCTGCAGCTGAGAATTGTGTTGTCAACTTTTACATTGAATAAAACAAATTAGCCTGTCTTTCCCTTCAAGGCCTTAGCATACCAGTTGGCCAGACTCTGTGCTTTTCACATAATCCATTACTTTCACTGCATTTTATGTTCTCACAAGTGTAGTATGATTGTATTTTCTGTCCGACTGCCAGTGGAGTGCACTGAATCGCAGTAGATGCTGTTACTGCTGTGTACGTTAGAGCAGCGATCCGTTGCAGACAGGACGGCTCAGACGTGCTCATTTGTTACTATGGCTTCATATTCCCTATTATGTGAGAAGCGCCGTTGCTAAACACCTGTAAATGTCAGGGCCTGTTGTTTTGTGGTTGCAGAGCTATATTTCTTCTTCTGCAGTAATGTATGGCATGTATTATTCATTTAAAGGTGAGAAAAGGTTGTTGGAGTGTCACTTCTATTTATTTTGGCAGAGAAGAGGAGAATCATGCATACTCCTTTTCCACATTTATGCTTTTAAAAAAGTCATTTTAAAGGAGAAAAAATGTGGTACTTTGCTTTAAATATAAAAAAAAAAAGATCTAGAATTATGTGTGTTAAGTGTTTGGAATAGTCTTGATGTTTTGTCAAAGAGTTGTATGGCAGAAAATGAGTCAATTTGCTGGACTTTAGTGGTGTTAAAACTAACCCTAACACCAAACCTAAGTTTAGAACAAGAGTGACTGAAGACGACTTTCAGACTAAAAGAAAGTGACAATGATAAAAATAGAAGCATTGCCATTGTTTTCCCTACTGGATACAACTCTGACAAGTTTGATTATGATTCTTATCAAGGGATAAAGTTGTGTTTTATGTTGTGCTGTTATGTTTGCTGCAGTTTGTTTGAATGATTCCAAACAGATTTTTATTTCAGCTATTGACAACACCAACTGTACAGAAAACTGGGTTATGTGGTTTTACTGTGTTCTGTCTAAAAACAGAGCTAAGCTAACAGAGCTATAATGTAAACTAACAGCTGATGCAGTATGTGAAGGGTTATAAGAGACAGTGTTATTTTGGTGAGCTTATCAAGGATGACATCTCATAATCACTTCATATCTTCATAAGCTTCAAACTCATCAAACTCAAAACACCAACAGTGCTAATAGTTTTGATCACTTTGTCACTTTCTTTGACTCTAAAATAGCTTCTTATCCCATCTTCACAATTTCTGATGCTCAGTTCAAGTGCCCCATGGTGTTAGTTTTCCTCAGCATGGGAGACCGGCAGAGGGACTCTCTACTTCCTCTAGTGCAGTGATACTCTAAGTGGAGGAGGATGTCATAAAAATCAAATTTATATCAGTTTAGTGACTAAATTGATATAAAATTGACTAAATATTAGTGTCTTGTGCAGTGTGTATAAACACAGACTAAACACCAAGTTAAACCAGAGTCAAAGATGAGACGTAGAGTAAGATTTTTCCTTTTACTGTGGTTTCCTCATTAACATACATGCAATCCATGTAATCAGTAAAAACTGTAAATAATAAGAACAACATATGTAGCAATCTCTCAGCAAACACATCCTGAAAATACTTCAA
This sequence comes from Apogon talboti, assembly GCA_037367365.1. Classification (NCBI taxonomy): domain Eukaryota; kingdom Metazoa; phylum Chordata; class Actinopteri; order Kurtiformes; family Apogonidae; genus Apogon; species Apogon talboti. The sequence goes on from JAPQRQ010000012.1 coordinate 5,720,790, forward strand.
TAAAGTTTCATAAACTTACAGCATTGCCTCTCCAGTATTAAAAATAATAGTGCTTTGAATGTGTACAGATGAGCTTCAGAGCAAACGTCTTGCATATTACTAAAACCAGAAGTGATTAGATTGCGAACTGCAAGTTCATGTATAACAAAATAAAGTCAGCAAAATCCACATTTAACTTTACTATTTCAATGGCCTTGCTTTGTTATTTTGACATAATAGTGGTATAGTGGTCAACGTGGTATATTTCAAATAAATTCTCTTCGTACAGCTGTCCATGTTTCATTCACATCACAACCAAAGACAGTAGCTCTGAACATAGTTAATCTGAAACTAAGCAGTAATTAATCTCACATATATCAAGGTCAAGGTATTTGATAGTAGCCCAATTTTGCTAGTAGCCTATTTATTACAGATGAATTTGTAATATACTGCAGACTTAATTTATAATCTATAAAATATAATAATATTGTAATATAGGCTGTTTAAAAAGGTTTTTTTTAGGGTGGGAGTGGGAAACTGGATGGCTGGTTAGGTGGTCCGTGAATTTTTTTTCATGATAAATTGGTCCTTGGTGTGAAAAAGTTTGAGAAGCCCTGCTCTAGTGGATAGGAATATACTTCATTTCAATACATTTGTGTCCTTGGCAGAACAGCATGCCATTCTTTTGCATTTGACAGTAGAATATACAGTGTAGAGTAGATATAGCTCATTTATAGCTCCCCAAGTGAATGTCTAAAGCCACAGTCTACACTTGGCAGCTTTCTTCTGTGGTGTCTCCGGTGTATTTTTCTGCTTTGAATAACGTTGTTAGTCATTTGACCTCTTTAACCCTTCTCATTAGTGATCAGTGTAAAGTGGTGGCCAGTCAGTGGGCAGTTGACAGTTAACTACAGCTCTGAACAGCACTGTCTGCAACAAAACGAATGGTCTGTGTGATTAAGGTGGATGTTGGCAGCTCAGGTGCCCTTTAACAGCACAGCCTATTAACACAATAACCAAAAAGCAATTAGATTGACTTTCTAAAAGCCAGTCAATTAAGCAAAGACACTGTTCTGTGTGGAGGGAGAGGTAAAAGGCGAAAAGAGGGAGATACTGGGAGGAAGTGGGACACTTGTTGATGAAGCTTGGTGATTACTGACAACAAAAGCTCGCTTTGCTTTAAGTGATCAGCAGCTGCTTAAGTGGGTAGTCGCTGGCAATACCTTAGCAATGTGGGAACCTGCTGGTGTTATGTCAAAGTGAGACAAACCTCACATTAAAACTTGTCATCTGATCTTTGAAGTTTTAGCTTATTTTATTCATACCAGTGAGATTTATCACCTCATCAGTGTCATACTCTTCTCTTGTCCAACGTTGGATGCTTTTACAATTTTTTTATTCAGCTTCCAACAAAAAGATTAGAATCAAATTAATATTTAATGTAAGAGTTGGCATCAATTGCACATACTGAAGTCACAGATAAGATGTTAGCTTGATGTTATCAATTCAACAGTCTTGCCATAACACTAGACAGTCTGCAGCTAGGTGAAATGTTTACAGAACTTTCTACAGTAGTGCCTATGAAATTTACTCTTATGTTTTGCCATTTATAGCAGCTTGACATCCAGCAACTAGGTGCATTACCGTCACCTATGATGTTCAAGTGTGGACCAGAATTAATAACTAGCATGGAACAAGGCCTTCAGTATTTTAAGTAATATGGTAACACCACTACTTCTGAATGTGAATATAATGCAACTATATTGTCAAATTATTACTGCAATTGCCATTTCCACAGTTTAGTTGAATTAGCTTGTTACTTTGAGGAAAGCTGACAAATGTATCATATTTCCCTAATTTCCCATGTGTCAGTTGACCTTACAGTATTGCAGGTTAAGAAAATGTGAGTTTTTTGTGTTGGAAATGTGACTGTAATAATACAACCATTACCAAACACCCATCGTTGAATTTTACTCCATAGACTTAATCTATAAGTGTGTGTTAGCCAGGCAGGAATGAAGACACTGGTTACCGTTATGTTGTTTAAGGCCTATGTCTTCAGAGGATGGTGACCCACTATGCAGAAAAACATAGCAAAACTCTAATAGGAGAACTGACACAGATATAAAGATTAAAAAGTGTAACTGACTTTATTAACCCTGTTTGGTCTCTGCATTTTACTCATCGTAATACACACACACCACCTTGCATTAGCATTAGCATTAGCAAACAGCACACATTAGGAGTAGTGGGCTGCCATTGGAGGCACTCAGGGACCAATTCCAGATCTTCATTAGCACTGTGGTCACAGGAGAATGAACCTATGTGCTTTATTGGTGGGAGGAAACCAGCATTCAGCTGAGAACAGATAAACTCAAAGGCTCAGATGAACTCTGATTAAGATTTGAAAGCATAATCTTCCAGCATTGATGCTGGATAACAGATTGTTTGCGTGCTGCAACTTACCACTAGATGTCATTAAATACAACACACTAACCCTGTAAATGGTAAACATAATACCATATCTGTTTCTAACTTACATTAATTCTTGTACTTGCTTTGATGACGGACCAAAATGTAACTGCTGTCAGATATATGTACTCTCAGCACTCTGTCAAAGATTCTCTGAGGGATAAGAAGCAGACATGAGAGAGTGAGCCATACTACCATACCAAACCATAAATTGTTCATATTATGTCACTTTGAACTTTCAGACTCTCATTTTAATTTCTTTTCATATCAATAAATGAAGTGGACACATTGATTTGATTTGGAATCCATTTTAATTTAATGCAAATGTGATAATTTTTTGCCTCTCTCTCTCTCTCTCTCTTTTTAATATCAATTGAATCGGCTGGTATTAAAATTCAGACTGAAACTGAAAGAAACTGAAACTATCTTTACAGTGTGTCTGCTCGATCTGTTCTGTTAGATCTGTACTGAGGAGCTAAAGAGTAACAGACTCTTAAGCATTTCTGTAAGATGCAAAAAAAGCTAACTTGCTTTCAACCTTGCTACTTCCCGCAGCTTTTTCGCCTTTGAACAGTTGAAACCTTCTTCCCAGTTTACTTGTGCTGACATCTGTTTTGTCTAATGTCTCCTGTCAGTACAAAGAAAGACCCAGATTGACACATTTGAATTCATCATAACTTGTGAAACATTCAGTGAGGTTAAAGTTAATGTATCTAAAATTTCAAAGTCGACTTTTCAAGTGCTTTTTCATCGGCCTGAACTGTCCTGTCTATGTAACCCTGACTTTTTTGTAATTCCGGAAAGACATACAGAACTTTAAAGAAAATGATGAAAAGTGTGCTCTTTTCTATGCAAATGAAATGTTTTCCTTTCTGAGTGGTGTAAGTTGTATCCTCTTCAAGATGCTCCCTGCCAAGGAGAGTGACTGAAGAGTACATTTATTTCAACACATTAGTAGGTGTGCTTATGTGCTTCTGTACACATAGTGAAGACTCACAAAGTGGACTTACCTGACACAAGAAAGACAAAATGTACGAGAATAGACATAACACTATTTGGTGTAGATCTGTAGTTTACCTACGATAAGAATCCAACAAATTGGCCGTGCCTTTGTTTAACATATATCAGAATCAGGATTCTACTTATCAGCTCCATTAACTCTTATTGAAGGAAATTGTTGTGTGTTACAGTTGCTCCATTCAGGTATAATAAAATATAACTATTTAGCTAACAGAAATAGCCTCAGACAGTATTCAGATGAATATGGGGGAATTTACCTGCCATTTTGGTTATTCTAGTTCTACTTTTTTTTGTAAGATGATTCTGGTCGTTTGTTTTGCTGTCATTAAACTGGTAGAAATAAAATCTCTAGAGTAATGTCCTTTTAGGGATTCAGTGTTGGTTCTTATGTATAACAAGACACAAAGAGATGGTGGTATGCTTTTGTTGGCAAAAGAGCACGGGGCTCTTTGTAACAGGGGGCTAATTGTGACATCGCTTGTTAGAAATGTTGAAAATGTTCAACTGTCAGGCAGTGTATGGCCTACAGAAGGTAATTACCGCGACAAATAGGTAACCGAGGTCTCGTAAATAACTGTTTCATTACAAACATTATTACACCTTGCGCTCCTATGGGCTGTGTATTCAACATTTTCAGAGACAATGACTTAAATGAAATCTTCATTCAGGCAACTTGTATATTATAGGAAATGTGAAAAAGTCGAAGAAATCATACATTGATGAGAAAAATAGGGGAGAACATGAAAACGCGAGTTTCACTAAGTCTTACCATTATCAGACCATGCATTGTAGCATCGAGAGTAACAAAACAACTCAATCCTGAGCACTTTTCCACAGTGTCGCCCTGATATACAGATGTTAGCAACCTTAAAATGAATAAGAGCATCACAATACAAATTAAAATACAGCGTGGAATTACCTGTCCAGGAGAAAGCATGCGACTTCGGCATCACTTCTTAGGCTTTTGTCCACCATCAACTTTTTCCATCTGGAATGAGCAACAGTGAGCTTTCTGTCGCTCACGAAGTTTAGTAGTTTCATCGCGTTTTCTTTTCTTCACGACTTGAGCCATATACTGTGTGTGTGATCCGCCATCTTCCACTACTTTCACACAACTTACTAGTTTTCAGTGCGATTTCACTCTGCGTTGGGATTTCTTCTTCTCCTTTGATCAATGGTTACATAGGGACTATAGCACCACCCTTTTCTACCGCCAGCTGTCATTACAACCAATGGAGAAGCCCGCCCCATTCTACAGGCGTCCACTTTGATTTTTGTCCTCTGTAGGCTCATGTAGAGAAGAAAATGGCGTTGATAATGGCGGCGCACAGCAAGCAGTACCGACACTATGTAAATTTAAAAGGGTTTTTCTAGGTCAAATGTAATTGAACAAATTTTTTTTGACTGATTGGGCACTATTTTGTTCAATTTTAATCAATAATTAGATTGGTTATTGGAAAGAACACTACAAAGATCCTACACACTGTACCTTTAAGAAGGCCATACCAACAGATAAAAGAAAAGTTAAGAACTGACTTCATAAAAATCCTGTTAACAGTAAAACTCTGGAGCTCCCGATAAAAATACATGCGCTGGTGTGCTTTTTTGCAAACAGCATCCATGTTGGCCTCAAAGGACAGTTTGTCATCAATGACTGTGCCAAGATATTTATACTGTTCTACTGTTTCAACTGTCTTATCAGGACAGGAGAGATGACAAGTCATATATAAATATGTCTGTCTCTAATTTTGTGAGACAGACACATATACTCATGTTCTGGCAAAATCTTCAAAATGTACTGTGACAACCCAAACCAATACTTGCAGGGTCTAAATCCTCTGCCTTTATCTGAAAGTCCACTGTGTCCAACACAAGTAATGGTTTGTCTGAGCCGTTGCAACCGTTTGTAGTCAGTTTTGTGTTGTAATGTGTACAGAAATAGTTTGTAAAACAGTGTGTTTTTAAAAAATGGAGGGATGAAAATACCTGTTTTAGAAAAATATCCATTTTAATGTGGAGCGGATATGACCCTTACAAAGATGGGTCGTGGTTCAACATTTACTCCCAAATTTCATGTGAGCTGACAGTCTGTTCAAAAAGAACATTCTCAACAAAACTGTTAAAGACTTTTGCTTTTACAACTTACAATAAATAATATTATGAAAAGATTCAAGGAGATCAGAGAAATCTCAGTGTGTGAAGAAACCACTGATGAATGTGTGAATTTCACAAAGAGGAATACCTACTGTATCAGTGTCCATATGGCTGATGAATGAGTGGATTAAAAATGAAAACTTATATAACACAATAGTATAGATCACTCTGTCCCAACTTTTATTGAGCGTTTACAAAATACAATTAAGTTGGTCCTTGAAAACTGAAAATCTTTTCAAACAAATGAACAATTCACAGATTTGACTTTTTATTACATCCTTGAATATGTCCCAAGTTCTATGAAGATGTTCCTCAATTGTATTAACTTAAAAGAGAAGCTATCACCTATATGTGTGAAGGTCTGTGTATGCATTTGCAGGTATACACAATAACTCATGCATTACTTTACAGCAGTGCCTGTAATCTGCAGTAGGTGAGTGGTTTTCTAAGTGACATTGCTCTGTGTTGTGTGTTTGCGAACCACTTTGTAAGTGAATGGGTGAACACAGTCAGTGTGAGTATTGTTTTAAGTAAACTGGTTCACATTTTGCGTTTGATTGGTTCTGTAAATGTGCAAATTTTGTCATGCATGACTGTCGGCGTGTGCGAGCGCTCTGTGCATGCTTAATAACTCCTTTAATAGGCTGCAGCAGATTGAGCTGTGATGCTTTCCAGCTGAGACATTTTTGGGTCAGGGTGTTTTTTTCCTAATAATTGCTTTGATCACAAGAATAATTAGGTTTTCCTCTTCCTCTTCTCAAAATGCACATGTTAGCTGACACAAGCACCTGCTTGCATGCATTTCCCACTTATTCTTCAGTGTTTAGTGACATAATACTGACAGAGGATTGAAAGGAAGTCCTACCTGTCATTCATCTTTCTGCTTTTCTCTTATAGAGAACGTGCAACAAAAATTAAATCTGCTTGAAGCACACAGCTGATAATGAACATTTTGAAGAAAATCTTCACTTTATCCTACCAGAATATCATTAATTTATTGTAATATAGTTTCTGTATGAATAACAGATTGTAGGAGAAGGGCAAACTGCTTTAATTATTATGATAAATGTACAGTCATTATTTCTTCCAAGTTTAAAGGCTGGTGTTTGGTCCTGACTGAATTTATTATTTGTGATTTTAAATTATATGTTAAAGACACAAGATAAAAATGATGTAAAAGATGCAGCAAGATAATAATAATTGTAGAGATAATAGATAGAAAACAATATAAAAGATGAAAAAAGACAAAATAATGTAAAGTATGAAACAAGATGACACTGATGTAAAAGATGACCATACAAAAAAGGATGCAACAAGACATGAGCAAAATGAGGAACATTATGTGAAACACACAAAATGAAAAATTACATGAAAGATGCAACCCGACGTTATGAAAATTATACAAGATTCAGCAAGATGAAAATAATGTAAAAGTCTCAACAAACAAAACAACATGAAAGATGCTTCAAGACTAAAATGGTGTAAAACACAACAAAGATGCAACAAGAAAAGAATAAGACACTCGACCACTGTTCTGGTCCTTGGTGGTGGTGTGGCCAACAGGAACAAAAAGACGAAGACAAAAAACACAATGTGAAAGACCTGAAAAGGTAAAACTGATTTAAATAACATGACATGTAGTGTTGTGATTTTTATTTTGTTTAATTTAATTTAATTTAATTTTGATTTAATGTTAAAGGCCAAGTATGAATCATGTCTGTTAAAGCAGCATATGACTTGCATCACAAATCCCACAAAACACTTCATGACAAAAATTTCTGAAAAGGCCTGAGTGACGTTTCGGTTTGTTATGTAAACAAGCGGACTGTGTTTATGATGGAGTCATCTTCGAAGTTGTTCACCGTGAGGGAAGTGAATCAGGTGCGTAAGCATGGAAAGACTAATGGATTAGTGATAATTAGGATATCACTGGGGTTTCACAAATGTGAAAAAAAATTTGTGATGAAAGTCATACGCTGCTTTAAAAAACAAAGAATAGACTTAATAATCCAATAATAATCCTTTGCTATCATCGTTTCTTTGTCAGTGTGTGGTGGTGTATTTACCTGTATGTTATGTTTTCCTTATATTTTGCTGTGTTTGAGATGTTGAAGAAGTGTGTCTCCAGTCAACAATGTGTGACAAAGGAACAATATAGAAATGTTGCATGTACAGTCGCATCTTTTGGTTATATTTTGTCTCAAGAAAATTCCCTCAGTGTTTTGCGAGGGTGTGGGTGTTTCGATGTTTTTACAGTGTAACTGTTGTGACAGAAGCAGGAAATAACATTTTATTTGCATTACAAGCCTTTTGTTCCTCACTATTTTCACTCTCTCAATACGGTCTTATGCTCGCTTAACCACCACTCCCTCTTTCTCGCTTGCAAGATGAAAACACAGTTAAATTGGTTCGATTTGACAGTATAAACAAGGAAACCATCAGGTTAGTATGCAGCCAATATAATGGACATTTGAACAAAACCTTCACTTTATCTCATCAGAGTAAAAAGCAGCTGTTTAGCCCTTTAGTGGTTAAATCTTTTTGATGTACAGAATTTAAAATGCTATAGAATTATTAATATTCAACCCACTGCTCACTTTCTATAAAATTAATATACTAGAAAGTTTGGACCACTACAGCAAAATGGCTTATTTTTTATTTTCTTTATTGTTTTGACATGACCAAGTTTCTCTTGCAGAAACTTAAGCCATCAACGTACTAAATATGCAGTGACTGAGAAAGTATTTTCCACAGGTTTAATTTTGTAAAATGAGATTTTACACAGGCATGTTGAAGAAGTCTGTTGGCCAGTGCAAGTGCGTATGAAAATTCATATTGCATATTCTGTTTCTGACAAACACGTGGAACCATCTGTACATTTATCATACTAACAGTGACGCATGCATGCAATAATCCAATTTTTGTTCTCATACAGATTATGGGAATGCTCGATTAAGCACTTTACATGCCTGAAACATTCCCATTTCCTATTAATAATTATTAAATCACTCTGTTCCACAAAATCCCAGTATTGATCACCCTCTCATACGTTATGTAATGTCTCATTTTAACACCTCCATCAAATGCAGTCTGGTAGCTCGTACAGCACCACATGCCACTTTCATGCTCTGCACCCTGTGACCTTAATGAATGTTGTTGTGAGGGCTAAACAGTGGCTGAACACTTCAGATTAGAGCAGATAATAAAACTTTAATAATCCCTGTGGGGAAAACTGGGTCTCTGCATAAGTGAATAGAGGACAAGAATAGAGCAACCTGGAAACTTCAGGATAATGCATGTAATTACAATCAAAGAACACACTGTGCTGAGGTTAACATGCAGAAACGGTAGAGGTGAGGCATATTTGTTGACAGTTAAAACGTGTTCATACGCAGTGGAACATCTGTTCAAAACATATGGGTACAGCCAGTTATGTTAACACATTTACAGATTTGCAGAAACACGTGTCACTGCATCCCTCAGCTTGTGTTTGGTCCAGAGTCTTTGTTACGCACTGTTCTCTTCTTTGCAGTTTGTGTTTCATGTCATACTGTAAATAATGTCACATGAATCATCAAAAAGTGTATAAATGGGGTATCTGCTTGTTCAGGTCAGAGTGATAAGCTTATGGACCGGATTATTAACTCGGTGAAGTGAGCAGTATTGTTGGTAGACACACAAGCCACTTTTACACAGAGATCCCAGAAAAAAGGTGAGACGATGATCCCATCTTTTTGCCGCCACTGACCGATTTACACAGCCAAGCTGAAGGAGTAACAGAGGTGAGACAGCCTGGACTTTTACATGTTGGACCTGCTTTCCGCAATCAAAGGGGCGGTGATGCAATTTATAGTGTGACGTATAACTTGCGTATCGGAAATACCCTGATTATAGCGGTGTTGGCTCACAAAACAACATGGAGGATGAACAGAGCGCAGTGATGTTTGTTTTAGCAGTGGGGATTTTAAGCTTAATTCACTCAAACCAAACTTTTTAGCATTGTGTTTATATGTTTTTTTACTGTACATGAATCATGCTCATTTGTGGGGGTCACACACGCATACGTCATCAAAATGTCACACCTTGGTTGCGGAACGGGATGCGTTCCTTTTACATAGCGTTCTGGAATCTTGATTCCACCTTTATCACAGCTCTGTTACTACCTCCAGAGGCGTTACAGAGCTGTGTGAGAGGTGGGACCAGATGATCCCATCATTTCATTTACATAGATGTCGTTCTGGAATATAAGTGAAATATTCCCGGAACAGAAGTGCTGTGTAAAAGGGGCTACAGTTTGATTGTAGGCTGAAGCCCCTGTCTGAATCTTAGCCCATAATCAGATGAACTTTATTGATCCTTGCAAGTAAATTAAGTCCAGACAGTATCAGTGGTTGAAAGTGTATGCATTATAACAATACGAGTAATGAACATAACATTATTATTGTAAAATAATTCTGGAAATAGTTTTCATCTGTCAAGCAAAATATATTTCTATGAAATATGTTTTCTGTATAAATCTTGATAGCACATCTGTCAGGTTGCTGGTATTCAGTAGTATTAGGTGGCGCTATATTCAATGTCATGCAAGGCTTTAACAAAGTAGAAAGCAGTAGGGCGTTTGGTAACTGGTTTCCCAAATTTTGTGTCTTTATTATTCAAGTAAAGAAAAAAAAGGCAAAATAAACAAAAAAAAACATTTGAAAACAAAAATGAAGGTTTAAAATTTTTTAAGCTTAACAAAATTGATTGTGTTCTCATGTTCTTTCATTTCAAATCTGAAACTTCTGCTTAAAGGCCAAAATATTTTGTCATTTTAAAAGTTTTGTTTGCAACTTCAAGGTTTTGCACCTCTAAATGTTGTGCGAATCAAAAGATTTTACTTGCAAGTTCAAGTGGTTCTTACTTCTGGGTCAAAATCGTTTGCGATTTGAAAAGTTCTCCACATCAAAATCTTTTGCGAAGCAAAAAGTTTTGATTGCAAGTTCAACTGAACTTGATGGGCGGGATATACAGTACACGAGCAGAAGGGTCTGACTGCGGCATGGGTGTTGCTGTTAGCTTTTCATCAACCAATCAGAAAGAATTTCCACAACATGCTGGGAACAACGTCATATCCACTTTTTGCTTCTGCTTGTCCTCGGTAAAAGTACACGGTAAAAGCGCTGGTTCGTGCCAGGTTATGTCCGTAAGTATAATTTATTTGTACTCTTTGGGTTGTAAAGTGTTCTGTTACATCACTGATAAAACTGTCATCATAACAGAATGTGGTGTTATGTTATTCATCGTGACTACAAAAACAATGGCTAGCAAGTTGGTTAGTAACAA
>JAPQRQ010000012.1:5752056-5774511 GCA_037367365.1 Apogon talboti
CAATTATTATTATTATTATTATTATATTAATAATTACTTATTGTTTATTCTTTTTACTGCTTTATTATTATTACTACTTTGTTATACTAGTTATTTCTAATGTGCAATTGGCTGTTTTTTGTATTTATTTATTGTTATTAATATCTTCTTATTAATATTTTCACTATTAGTCTCTCATGGAAAAAGCTATATTAATAATATAGTAATATTGCAAATGCCAGCCGTTTTTCTAACAGTATGAGAAAGTGTCCTAACACAAGAACGATCCTTATTAGGAAGCACATACAGGATTTTCTCATTATTCCTCAACAGTGTTTCAATAATCAGTCATCATTGGAGGGAGAATAAAGTGAATAAAACTCTGTATAAAATGACATGAGAAAAAGCGATGTGTGGAGTAGTGTGCATCTGTTTGGGGTCAGCAACAGCCTGTGTCAGTCCTGATATGAGGATCAGAAGCTGTGAGATTTACATCAGTAGCTGTCAGTGCTTCTGACTCAGCCATCTTGTTTTAGCAACAGAGACAAGATCTGTCCAGCCAAGTTATTGATTTTTGAAAATGTCACATCGAGTCTTGTTGGATACACGCGGCGCCTGCCAGACACAAATAAATATTGGTTGATAGTGGACGATTCAGCTTTCTTTAACCTGGGAAACATGGCAAAGTTTGTGACCCCCTTCAGCTTGAATTTAATGGTGCTGAGACTTTGTTTACATCTGCATTCTCATTGTTTGTCCTGTCAGGCGGTCCTGTCACCCTGCAGTAAGATTAAATTATTGCAATCACAGGTGTCAAACATATGGTCCGCAGGCCAAAACCGGCCTGCCAAAGGGTCCAGTCCAGCCCCTGGGATGAATTTGTGAAATGCAAAAGTGATAGTGTTTAGTGTGACCTCCCTTTACACTTAAATGTCTTTAACCCTTTCGTTCAGACAATATGAGATTTATTGTGTTAATTTTCTGGTATTTTATACCCGGTTTCATTCAACACTTGTCAAATGGTTCTAATTGTTTGTGCCGCTTCCTGTCATGGGGACAACCTTTACAACACATTTAGTTCAGTTTTTTGTGTTTTTTAAGGATTTGCACATATTTCCTGTATTTTCTTGCTGTATCTGAAGAAAAGAGAATGAGAACCAAATATGCATTCTCATTTCAACCCTCCAAAAACCACAAAGCTGAAGGTGGCCTTAGACTTTTGCACAGTACTGTCTATATTTACTGTTATTTATTGGCTGAAAAATACAAGAAAGGCCCTTGGTAGAGCCAGTGAGTGGTTTGTTTTACATCATGATGTCTATTAGTAGACTCCATTTAATGTGACTCACTCATTCTATAGAAACATAGCACCCATTCAAAGGTAATGAAGACATATATTCTACATCAATCCACCTAAATTGCATTTGGTAGGCCTTTGACCAAACAGTTTACACAGTATGTATATGCATACAATATCCTTTTGTATTTTCTAAAACATAGCATTTTCTGTGCCATTTGTACGTTTTTTTCTACACACAATTGCTGTTTGTAGAGACTAAGAATGGACCTTTTGTAAATCTCCTTCCACGATGAAAATGCTTATTGTGGTGTTTGTAGTTTTACTCTTATGATGTTGCATTGTTTTCCCCTTAATTTGACGTCAAGGTGTGCACAGCTATTATTTGGCACAAATGCATTTTTGCATTGTCATGTGGAAAGAGCAACAAGCTGTCTTTTTTCAGCTGATATTACACAAATAATGCTATATTGCTGTGACACTTCTTACCCCCTCCTCTCATTCATTCACTCCCTGCTTCTCAGCTGTGACAGTGGGAAAAAAAAAAAAACCTTGTACATGTGTTCATGCATCTGTCAGATGTGCAAACATGTGGATGAGTGGGTTTTCTCACATGAATTGGCATGGATGTCTGATCTAAGTGGTTTTAAAAAGCTATCAGAGTGAGAGGGCAATTGAACATATCCCAATAGGCCAGTGCATGTCTGATATGAAAGTCAATGAAACGGTAAAAAAGAAAGGGTGAAATACAGACTGATGCAGAGCGAGACGTGGAACTGCAAATCCTCCAGGGGGGACAGAGACATAATGTGTCTTCTGTTGTTCCTTTGTGGCAAGGATTCTAATTTTCATCCTTATTGCCTGGTAGTTTTCATTGTTTTTGAGTAATAAAAACAAATTACATAATGCATTTAACATGTCCTCGGAGATTTACAGGGAAGCGGCAAACCTGCATGACACTGATCGGTGAGTCTCGAGTGATAAGGAAAGGGTAGACGACTGGTGATGTAACACATCCTTTTATCAGTGCACACAGGCGGTTGGTGTCAAACAGAAACACCTCTCTGAACTCCTGGGCCTGCAGATCATTTAAACTCACAGCATCTGCCTGTTTTCTCCTTTTTTGATTAAGGTTTTACTCAGCGACAGAGCTGAAATAATACAGTAGCTGTACAATGTGATGCTTTGTGTTTCTTGTAAATTGTGCCCTTGTTGCTGTTTTTGTCAATATTGTTTCTGTGGATGTTTTTCAGTTGTCATAGACACAGAATAAATGACTCAATCTCTTGTGGTTTGTGATCAATCAAAACAGAGGCTCATCAAACTTGTAGCAAGCTTAGATGTAGTGGCAGTATTTTTTTCAGGAGGACATATTCTAGAGGCACCCCACACTACTCAGATAAATTAAGCAATTTAGATTGAAAACTTGGAACATTTGACTATTTGAAATAACTAACGGGTCTACATCTACTCTGTCTAAAGAAGAATCAGTATTACACAAAGAGTACATAAATGCAGTGTTTTGTTTCAGCAGTCAAACATAACAGTGCTGACTAAAAAAAGACTTGATGACAACCCTGGAAATCGTCATGTTTATAATACAGCACTGTGCTTTAACAGGTGCATATTTGAGAAATGTGATGGATTTAGGCCTAATTAAAGCAGAATTCTTATAAGTGATACGTAAACCAGTGCTGCTTTTTAATTGGTGACATACAGACAAAACTTGCCCCAGTGTTTGTCATAACACAGGCTTAAAGCAGAGTCTGAAATCTCTGCAGCTATTGGTATGAGATGAGAGCGAATCGAACTACGAACTGCTTCCAGACTGTAAGATCATTTAGAATCGTATTCCTTTATCTTATGCATTGCAAGGCAGATGAAAAAGCATGTTAGTGTAATACCACTGACAACTACTAGATTCTGCCTCCAAAAGGCCTAGTAAAGACTTCCATTGAACTTCTCTGTCATTTTTTTTCCCAGAAGCCAGTCTGGTTTCATTTGTTTCAGTTGGACCCTCTAAGTGTTCAGGTAAATGCATATCTATGTGAATGACTGTCCCTTTAATACAATTCTTGGGCTGTTAGGAGGTCATGTGATCTGATTGACCCTGTTTCAGAGTGATGGATGCATCAGACAAGAGGAGGATGATGTCGTTATCCGTCATGCTTAGTGCCTACAGTACAAGGATGTGAGCGCAATGTTATGATCTGGAGTTGCTTCACTTGGTCAGGGCTAGGATCAGCAGTGTTGTCCTAAAATAATAGAAGTAAATGCTGTGATGTGGCATCAGCTTATGAAAGTAATGCCAGTGTGAATACATGCACTAGTCAAAGTGAGACTTTTGTTGGCCAGCCTGTGTACTGTATGTTGGGCTGTGATCGGCAGCTGTGAGACCTGCTAATCTGCTGAGTCAGATTTTTCTTTTTCCTGTGACATTCAGCTTGACACTACTTATGGTAAATTTACACTAACAAGACCATCAAATAACTTTGTTATATTTGTTGAAGTTTGTAGTACTGAACAAGTATTTAACATTAGCTGACCCATCACCCCTTATATGCTCCCAGTTCAAACTTTTTTCCAAATGGTCTCCAAACGTCAAATGCCATCTCGTACAATCACAACAGTCCAAAAAACAATGGTTGGCATCACAATGGCTCCATCTATTCTTTGGAACATGCAGTCTATAGTAGTGTCTATGCTGCCAGAAACCAGCGGTACTAGATGTAGTGCCACCCTTGTTTCCAGCTGCCCTACACTCTAAAGGCGCCCCACAGATAAATGAAGTAATTTAGGTTGAAAACTGAGGACGTTTGACTTAATGTTGAGGCCTAATTACATCATACAGTTGCAGAGTAGTAAACTAACTTGTCTGTAGCCTAAAGGCTGGATCATCTTAACCCAAATTCTGCAGCAGACATCTGAGTCAAATAAACAAACTAACTACAGAATCATGTGATGGTGCACTTACAATTATAGCAGATATTTTTTATTTTCCATTGTTGTGTTTGTTTTTTCTATGTCTGTTGTGGTGTGTTGAGAAGTCAAGAGAGACTGGTGTTAGATGATAGAGAAGAGATATAGGTCAAAACTTCCAGTGGGATCAGGGACTCTCCCTTTGATCCACAAGCTCATTAATTAACCATAAACAACATCAAGAACAAGAACAACAATTACTAGCCACCGACTCAGGGTCTGCTCAGAGCGGAGATGCAGTAATAACCGAGCGAATATTCCTGTATAAAGCCTGTTGTCTTTTGCTGTGTAATGCAAGTGAATGTGACCCTTGAAAAGCCAAAATACTGCATTATGCATGTTATTGTTTCCACAATAATGCAGGTGAATCTACTTTGAAGTGCTCACACATTCTCTGAGTACAAAAGCCTTTCTGGGACTTATTAAATCTGCTTTTACTTGAATTATTTCTTGTTTTGGGGACAGTGCCTCCCATGTCTTGAAATAATGTTTTAAAAGTAATGTTATCATTTATTACTATTTAGTTGAAGGGATGAAATTATTCAAGATCCAGCAGAGAACAATCACCACACAGGGATTAAATCTTCATGTTACTGCTGTGTAGTGGCTTGGAAAAGTGAGCAGACCCTTTGATAATTAGGAGTTATTTGACTTAAGCTTTTCAGGCAGGTGTATTAGAAGCACTGGACTGAAATTTAGAATAGAGTGGACATTTTCTCATTTGTTTGTGCATACAAGACAGCTATACTGCAAAGATACAACTGAGATTTTTGAAAACAGTGACAAAAGTGAATACACCTTGGATACTTGGATTAAATTCAACCAATCACAGAAGGATAGTTATTGTACAAAATGGGTTAGGTTATAAAATTCAACTGGAAGATAAAATTCAACTGGAAGAGTTACATGCCAAGGAGTTACTGAATAGTCATGGCACCTCATGGCCAAGAATTCTCCAAAGACCTCAAGGACAAAACTGCTACTGTTGAACCAAGATCAGTACATGTTAAAAAGCTGCAAAACTGGGTCCTAAATCATAAAGAAGATTTCTGAGAGTCACATGACGATGCTTTCCAAAGCATCTAGCAGTGGAAAGTGATATATTGTTGGCCAAGTTCAGAGGTTGACTCTTCACTACAGAGGTACAAGTGCCACTAGTAGAGTTGGACAGATCTGGACAGATCTGGTCAGATTGTGAGTCCACAAACCATATGTTGCACTGTCCACAAGGTCCGTTTCCATAGACGTCATCCAAGGTGTAAGCTTTACTTAGTCACTTCATGGCAAGTCTTGTAAACAGTTTGCTTAGGTACATCAACCCAAACAGATAACCTCTTGGCATCATGTCTTGCAGTCAAATAAAACAAATTTCTTGTTTGGCTCTAATGGGCTATAGTATGTTAGTTGATGACCTTGTTGATGTGCAGTAAGGTCAAACAGGGTGGTTCATATTAGTTTATGACTGAATGATTCAGCTGGTATAGAATAGCTCAAATTTATTGACGGAATTGTGGGTTCCAGAAAGGACAAGATGGTTTTCCCCATGAAAGCTTGGTCAAAGAGCCGGAATTCAGCTCAGCAGTGACTGTCAGCATCACTACAATCAAACCACTGCCTTCCGGAAGGAGTGAACTGACATGTAGCCTTATCTGAACCCAAACGTATCAACCCTAAAACACAAGGTGGAAGAACATCAGGTGTCCAACATATGGCATTTTAAAGAGGTCATCACAGAAGAGTAGAAGAACATCCCACCAATGACATGTCCAACCAAGTGGACTTCACTGTCCAGTAGGATCACAACTGTTCTGGAAAACAATGATTCTCACACAAAATTCTGACATTGGACCAGGTTCTAAGTCACTGTGTTGGTGGACTTGTTTTTCTACCCACAGTCAGGAATCTTAAGTCTGTCTTTGTTTTGTGGCATATAAGTTTTGTTTGTCACATAATGTCTAGTCTTATCTAAATGTCAAACTAGTGCCTCTAATGCAGCTGCTTGGAAAGTTGCAGTGAAATTCAAAAGTACAAAGGGAATACACTGTGAAGTATTGCTATATACTCATTTCAGGATTAAAAAGACTTTTATAGTGCTATTGAAGGTCTTTGATGGGAGTTTGATGTTTCAAAGTTTGTTAAACAAGCCTAACTTGATTAAGTGGGATTTTTGCTGCCCGTACTTACAGAGTGGCTGACTTCTATTAAGCGTGCAAGTCACCAACATTTACTTTAACTGCTAGTAAACAATAAATCATGAAGATCAGCATCATGGAAGCAGACAGTAAAGCACATAACCTGCTTCTATGTGCTGTGATAATCCAGAACTACCAGTCATTTAATCCTGTATCTTCACACTGGCAAAAATCTTGTCAGCGAATATTAAAATCTCGGGCTCCTGATACTGAAAGTGACTACACTTTTCTTTTTAAAGATTTAAAACTAATGTTAATCTGTCCAAATACTTTTGGCATGCGTAGACAGGGGGATCATGCACTGAAAGAGTGCTTTACTTCACCCGGTTGTGATGAAAACACTCCAAAATTAAAGCTGACAGACTGTACTTTAACATCTATGCAGCATTTCAAAGTAATAACACTACATAACTAAAAAATGTGTGATCTGAGTGCTGGTGGAGCTTGCTGTGTGATGTTGCAGTGACAAAGAACTACGTCTGTAGCACAGGCCAGATTTAGCCTTTTCTATAAACTCCCATTTCTGAGTCCGTCTGCTGCTCTCATGTGCTCACACTTCTTAACTTGTCGCTCTTTGTATCTTTTTTTCCAGCTTCAGTTCAGAGTGGACTGCGCAGCTTGTGATGTCTATATTAGTCTTCTCTCTCACTCCTTTTCTTTCATTTTTTTGGTTTCTCAGTCATGTTTTTTTCTGTTTGGAAGCAGCTGTGTTGTAGTCAGAGATGGGCGGTATAGATAAAGAGGCAGTCTAAAAACATACAAAGTAACCCAGCATCAGTCATGTCTTGTTTAAAGTCTCACTTAGAGATGTTTAAATACAGCATGACTTGGTCTCCCTTCTGCCATGAATAAAATATAAAAGACAAGAATTCTTCCACTTGTAGCGGACTATTCAAGGTGTATGAAATTGCCCCAGTTGTTAAACAGCTCCCTAAAACTGGCTTCCATTAGGTTTTATGGATTTGAAGATAATATGATAATATGATAATAATAATAATACATTTTATTTATAGACGCCTTTCAGGACACTCAAGGTCACCGTACAAAATTGTTAAAATAAAACACAATTAAAATTACACACATACATATATAAAACACATAGGAACATAAAATGACAGCAGATAAAAGTGAAACTATGGAATTGAGTAAGCCTGTCTGAATAAATCAATTTTAAGCTGGGATTTGAAGGTGGTGACAGAGTCTAAATTTTTTATGTGTTCTGGGAGGGCATTCCAGAGGCGGGGCGCTGAGCGGTTAAAGGCTCTGGGCGCCATGATGGTCAATCGAGCAGGTGGGAGGGTGAGTTGGATGGATGAAGATGACCTAAGAGTGTGGGTGGGAATGTTTATGTGGAGGAGGTTAGTGAGTGAGATTCAAGCGCAAGCATAAGCAGACACAAATTCATGTTGAGTACTTTCTTTTCCACTCAGGAAAAGAAGAAAAGAAAAAAGAAAGGAAAAAAGAAAAAACAAGACCAAAACGGAGGCTTTTTAACTTGTTTTGAAGTTGATTAAAACCATCTATCCAGAGACTGTCACTATATAATGACCGTCTCACCCAAAAAGGCTGTGGATGTTTTTAGGGACAATTCTAACTCAATAGCTATCTTTATGAAGAATTGCCCTTCAGGAGGAAGTACAGACAACTCCTTTCAAACACATGGCATTGTTTGAGCACATTTTATTATATCCGTGGCAATAGTTAGACCAATGTTTCATGAACACACAACATACAAACTCTAAGTTCTAAAAATCTGGAATAAATATGAATTATAATGTGAAATGTGAAATTAAAAAACGTTTGTGTTTACTGGCAGTATTTTACTTATCATTAGCTGTTTTCATATATAATTGTCTTTTGAAATGTCCCAAGAAGGAAACTGTTGAACTAGACTGTCTGGAGCAGGGGCGTCAAACTCAATCGCACAGGTCCCCAAAACTCAAAGCACACTTTCGGTTGTGGGCCAAACAGGATAAACATTTATTGAACACACTAAAACTAAGCGTTTTTTGAACATAAATATGAATAGAAACAGACAGGATACAATGTTAAAATAAAATATCTTAAATATCTTAAATTTTAAATGTCTTAAATTTTTTTGCTTTCCATAAAAATATCTCCTTTTCGAAATTATACAAATTCAAAATATGAACATGAACCTGAAAATTTTGATAAAAATTGTGCTTTTCAGCAAAAGTTAAAATAACAAATCAAAACATTCCATTTTCTTTGCTCTTATGCCATTTTGCCAGAGCTGGATGCTTGGCATCTTTTCTTAGCAACAAGTTTGTTTCAGTTTGGTTTAAGGTTCTGTGTTGTGGAGATTCTTAGGATGGACTGCAGGTGTTCATCAGTGAGACGACTCCTGTGTGCTGTTTTGTTCATCTTCATCACTGAGAACAGCTTCTCACACAGATATGTGCTAAACAAATATGCACAACGTCCTAGCTGCATGTAGATGGAGCTGGAGTGTTGCTTCAGGAATGGAACGAATAAACTGTGCCGGTCCTAGAGTCCCGTACTTTGCCTTTAGTGTCCCACTGCAGCCCTATCAGCTCCATCTGAATCTGTACAGGTACAGTTTCCACGTCGACGGCAAATGGGTTGCGAAGCAGCTCGAAATTACTTTTTTGTGTTTCAAAGCCACCAAAGCGCCGTGCAAACTCAGTGCGAAGTGCACTCAGTTTATCAGCAAAGTGTGCAATTCAGAACACTGTGGCGCTGACTTGGTTCAACATAACTAGGCAAGAGGGAAAGTGAGGCAAGTCCCGGGTAGCCTATCGTTCGGTAAGGCAGCTGTTGTGCTGCATTATGGGATCTGTAGTTTGTGTGTTATCTGTGCTTCATATCACCGGGCCATTAATAATAATAATAATAATAATAATAATAATAATAATAAGATGAACTCACTGGCGGGATATAAGTTTACGCCGGGTCGGATATGGCCCGCGGGCCTTGAGTTTGACACATATGGTGTAGAGTCATCAGAAGGTATTGGTGATGTCCATATAATGCCTGGTGCATTGTATTCAGTTGCACTTTCTATCAAAAATATCTATGATGCTTTTTTTCGTGAAAGTGATGAAAAATAATGTAGTCTGAGGTATAGAGATGTTTCTCAAGTTTCTCAATTTTAAGATGCATCATAATGCAGTCGTTGATAGAGTAAATCAGAAACCGAGAGTTTGCCTTGGCCAGACAATAAATTTACCTAAGTTAAGGGAAGGAAAAACTGGATAAGAGAGCTACTGTTAGCAAAATATGCTTCCAGAAAATGAAATACTTAGGAAGTACAAGTCTAAAAACCAATGTTAGCTGTTGTCATCTGAGATGATGAAAACAGTTTACATGGTCGCAGACCATAGAGACACCAAGCTCAGCTTAGTAAAAAAGAAGAGCTGTCAACACAGATGCTGGTGTGGAAAATACAGCTGTTTCCATTACAGGCAGTTCTAGTCTGATTTTTGAAAAAAATTTCTCAATAAAAGGGAGATAAGTCTAAACCAACTCGTTTGTATTTGATCAAAGAGTAGCAAAGTGTAGTTACATAGAAAACTGTACATTGAATCAATGAGGACCTGACTACCAGCCATGTTTTCTTACTTTATGGAAGGATCCAAGGAGAAACCAGAATCTGTTGCTTCTTCCTCCTCATCATCATCATGATCATCATCTTTTTCAGATCAGATCAAATCTTTTTGTAAAAAGACAAAAAAGCAATCTAATGAACATGTTTGCAAAACTTAAGGACATGGAAACACTCTTGCTTTAGCTTAGTTGTTTTGCTGTAGATGCAAAAAAAAAACCAAAACCTCAGGCTCTCTTGCTGTAATTTTGCGATTAGATGCCTGTGTGTTGGCTGAACCACACTTTTTCCCAAAAGAAAAAAAAAAGAAAAGACTTAAAGAGATATCTCAGGCAGGATTTTACTTTTTTTTTTGCTGTCCGCATAAACAGAAACTTCAAAATGTACATTAGCAGTGGCATGTGTCATATTTCATGGTCAACACTTTAATAACTGTAAGAAACATGACTATACGTATGTGTGTTGGCCTGGATGTTAATGTTTACATGCTACTATGAAAGCTGCTGACAGTGCTGCCTCCTCCTCTTTCTAATGTTCTATTCTTGCCCTGTTTCTTCCATCTGATCATCCACATGTTTCATCTTTGCTCCCTTTTCTTGACCTCATTTTGCCCACCCCATTCATTTTATGTGCCCTGTCTAATTAAGGGTATTAGGTTTCAGGTCAGCTATCACACTGCTGTTCTGCTTCCCTTTCTCTCTCCCCACATCTTTCTTTTTGGGGGTAGGTGGGGTTGCGTGTCAGCCAGGGCTTTCTTAGCCTTTTGATTCAGGCCAGCTCAGCTTGGCACAGCTCAGATCAGATCAGACACCGGGGGAAGAAGAGAGGAAGATGCACAAAGACATTCTGTAAAGATGGGAGAGGTGAAAAGTGGAGGAGAAGGTGTTGCATGAAGGAGGAGATTGTGCATGATAGAATATGTGCTTTAAGTTCTGCAGCAGAGGCTGCTTATGTGCAATCAGCATCACTTTGGTGGCACTTAACCACTGTGACTCCAGCAGTGCAGACCGCTGCATCATACCAGCCCACCTTCCACACCCAATAATGCATGTAATAGGAAAGAATAGTCTGCATCACTGCTTTTCTTTGGTTTGATTTTCATTCACATCAGTTTTTCTATGTTTTTGTTTGTTTTATGTTTAGGATTTGGTGTTTACAACCCAATTCCAGAACGTTGTGATGTCTTTTCCATTTTCCATTGTGGATAAAATATGGGTTTGTGAGATTTGCAAATCACTGTATTCTATGTTTATTTATATTTCACACAGCATCCCAGTTCAAAATGGTGGTGTACATGGAACCCAAAGATGAGAAATACTGGCATTCCTCCAAGTGATTACTGCACAATATGCACATTGGTATAGATTCAGATTCATTCAGATTCAAAAATGTTATTGTCATTCATTATTCACCATGAGTGCGCATATTGAAAGAAAGTATATACATTTTTATGTTGTGTTTTCCTGTTTGAACTGGCTGTACATGTTGGGAAAGTAGTATGTTTGCTACAGACTTTCATAGATGAGACAGGAAATTAGAACTTTTCAATATTGATACCACTACTTTTGCGTTCTTACTCACAAACAACAGTTTTTTTTATTCAATTTTCTTACAATTATGGGACTTATCTTTTTTTCTGTTTTGTTTTATTTTAAATATTTGTTTTTACTTTTCTACTGATTTTCATGTTTACACACACATTTTTATCCCCACACCTATACCTGTGGATTAATCTTACTGTAGTTTGAACGCCGGCAACAAGACAGAAAATGACAAAAACACAATCAAATGTGACTCTAATGAAAGCTTGATGCCAAATGCATCCAGGTTTGTTTTCTGGTCTTAATACTACCATGTCATGATGATAAAGGCATATTTAATCATTTAAAATAAAAATGAATTGATGTTTTCTTGGATTCTTATGCCTCCAGTCTAAAAAAAACCCCTGAAATATACTCATGTTGAGTCCATTAAGAGCTTCCATGCAAAGGTGGTTTTCAGTTTATACAATGAAAGTTATGACCACTGGTTGAACAGGAAATCCACAGAAGAGTCAGAAGTCCAGTGTTTATTGAGCCATCCATCTCATCCAAAGGTCTGTCATTTTATAATACTGTCATCCTATGTCCCCCTTCGGAACATAAACACACAACCTCTGAATGTCACCCGGCAGTAAAATAGAACACTGGATTGTAACAGCCTGCTTGCATGAACAACCTATGGGGTTGTTTTTTTTGTTACAGTTCAATAGTCTCCAGATAAAGCCAAGAGTCTTAGCATTTAATGAAACTGAGAGAATGAGATGAAAAAATAATAGATCAGTCTTCACACCAAGTAGTAAAATCCACAGTGGCTAATCAGGAACGGGTGATTTCATGATGTAATAGAGTAACTGACTTAACTGAAGAACTGGACTGTAAGTTCTTTTTTTTGTACTGATTTCTCTTGCTCTTCAAGTTTTGACTAGTGTAGTTGGTACTATTCATAGCATACTGCATTGGGAGAGCTAAAACTGAAGCCTTGTTTTAAACACAAAACCAATGTAATTAATAATGACAAATGAACTCCATACTGCATGCTCTGCAGCAAAAAATTACCCTCTACGTTTGTTATTCTCAGTCTAACAAGGATAAATCGGTCCCATTTACTTTATCTAACTCTGCAAAGTTGAATCATGTTGACTTTTATTGTACTGCAAACATTCACATGGTGATTTGGAAGAAAAATTTATGAAATGGTTAGAATTTACCAAAGCAAGAGCTTTATTGGCCAGTTTTGAAAGAATCAGTGTACAGCTACAACTACAGATTATTTTAATTCATGAGAAATGAGAGTAATAAGAGATGGTGAAAAGCATTGATTTTTACTGAAGCCCTTCAAATGTCTTGTTTAGTTTACAAGCCAAAGATGCTTTGTTTGCGGTCATAGAGACGTAAAGAAAGCAGATAATAATCACACTGATGTATCTGTAATACAGAATTTTCTATTTTTTAAAATTAATAAATGAAGTCCAAAGTGCTAGTTGGCCATAGTTTGAGATACAGTATTTAGTGAGAATATGACATTTTATGTCTTAATTCAAAAATAGGCAATAGTCAAAGTTCTATTCAAAACACAGTCTGCACATTAGAATTCATTCACTTCAAGATTTATATATTTGTTTATTTAGAAATAACAGATATTGGATGTTGTGTCTTTCAACCAATTGGACTTTCAGTAGGGATGGGGGGGGGGCGCAAACATTTTGATGGTGGTTGACTCACTTAATCCATCTGTAAAACATTTTAGGTAAAGGTAACCTTGTGACAGTCTATTCCAAATGACATATCGTTAATTTTATTTAAAAATGGTAGAACAAGTATTTTCAACTTCAGTCATTAAATTAAATCACATCCAACTTTAAGTGTAATAGATGGTCCTTTTTTCATTTCTGTTGTTTTATAGATACAGTATAGTCCAGGTTAAATCCTAAAGCCATACAGATTTACTCAAATGCCTGCATTTAATTCTACTTGCATATTACTTAAAATACTTTACTTATATTTTGATGCCTTATAAATGAACAGACAATATTAGGTTACATTTTTTTTATTAAAAATTGAAACACAAAACAAAAGGTGCTTTGAGATGAAAAAGGAAATGAACATCTGTGAGAATGGTTGGGCCTCTGGCCAAGTGTCTGAACAAGCCTGTCCAGGACAGCCACAAAACCAGTCTGAAACTCCCTCTCTTGCTGTCTTGAGTTTTGAGAATCGTCTCTGAGAAGGTTGAGCTCCTGCCTGCGGAGCTCCATTTCCTCCGTTTGATTCTCCACCATCTGCTGGAAGAAGCGGTCACGCTGCTCCAAGCTAGACCTCATGACTTCTTGGTTGTCATTCTCCATTTGCTGAAGCGCATTCAAGAATTCATGGTACCGCTCCCTTTTTTGCTTTCCTACATGAAAAGTAATAAAAATGCAAAATTGAATTTCAGAACACATGATGAAAGATTCCTACCAGTATGATGTGACATGTGAAATGTCTTACCTGGGCGGTTGTAAAGGGCAGGAGACGATGGACGAGGGCTGCTTTAGGCCGAGGGCACAAACGAGCTCACACTCATAGCATCGGAAAAAGACTGAGTCCATCTGGTCCATTTCAGCTGGAAATCACAATACATAAAGAATAAATCAGTGTTTAGCTCATGGCAACAACACAAATGCATTCAGTTCTCTGTCCGTATTTTAGGTTTAGCATCTGACTGTTGACCAGTTAGCATTAGCATTAGGTTAACTCGACTTTTAGCTAACTAAACAGCTGGTGTGCCGCTGACTACTGTTATCGCATGTAACCAACTACATAGTTAATAGTTCGATGCACTAATGTTGTTCCTTGATTCATGGCTTCAAGCATGAAGTCCTTTGTCGCTGCAGTGCTAGAATATGCTGCTCTGTGGCCCAGTATACCATTTGTTTGTTTGTTTGGCGGTCGGATCCACTGCAACCGTTGTGGTCCATTAGTTTTTTGTAATCCTGCTTCAGGTTCTTCAGCTTTTCTCGTATTTGTTTCGCCGTGTGTCTTATATTTAGCTCTGCCAGCTTGTAGACTAATTTTACATAAACTCAATTGTTTCATGTCGTCGATTCAAAGTCCCTCTGAATTTCCTCCTCTGCAAATATGCTCAAAAAAGCCTGGACCTCGTCATCTGTCCACTTCTCCTAGCTTCTCGTTTGGTCCATTCACAAAAGACGAAGGCGGAAATAAACTAGAAAAGCACTCGGAGAGCGCAGACCTCCACCAAGGCAGCTCAGGTCCCCACCATGTTGCTGTAACATATAATACCCTTGAAGTGGGTTACCTAGCAACAGGTAAACAATAGGGCCACGTTGACATGGTGTCAAATGTCATGTGCAGAAACAGACATGCCAGCTGAGAGGTTATTCAACTGAAAATGCCATAAAAAAAAATCCTGGATTACCCCCAAAATCGGCTTGCCTGTTCCATGTCCCATTTCGGATATTTCCTGAAAATTTCGTTAAAATTCGTCAGTAACTTTTTGCGTTATGTTGCTAACACACAGACAGACAAACAAACAGACAAGACAAACCCTGGTGAATGCATAACCTCCTTGGCAGAGGTAAGAGACAGAAAGTTTGCTGCCGCACAGTGGCTTTATGGCGGCTGAACGGAATATGGAACATTGCAAGTGTAGTCCACCAATCAGTTTTCTCCAGCACACTGCCCCACCCCCCAAGAATTCCAGGTAATCTGAGAAGTATTACCTCCCTACCAGGAACTTTTTTGGGGAAAGTTTGGGGGTGAGGGAACGTTTTTTACCCGGGTAATTTAGATGGAAACACACCGGGGGTTTTCAAAGTTCCAGGCAATGCTCAAACTTCCTGCAGTGGAAAAGGGCCAGTAGAGACTGATTTCGCAACATTGCACAACATTCATTTACAAATTGTGACAGTGTATTTGTCTTGAGTTCTGATTGCAGTTTGGTTTTGTGAGCTTCAGCCTCAGCCATATATCGACCGTGGTTTCGAGAGGCTGCTGATAGGCTGTTGCCCGAAGCAGACAACAACAGCCTGACAGGTTTCTACTCTGCTGACTTGTTGAGCTGTCAGGTATATTGTTGTGTTTTTTATGGTTTCACATTGAAGGCTTTTCAACTTTGGAATGGCACTGGCTTAAAGGAAATTGTAAGCCAGTCCATCACCTTGAAGACTAACAAGGCCCTGTTCAGGCTGTGACAGTAAGGGGGAGAAAAGATTTGGTGAGAGGACACACCCGCTCACTACACTACCTGCTGATGAATTTTGTTTGTATGCTGCATTAGCTGGATCCAATTTGTGTCATTCTCAATCAGGTTTTGTGTATTTCTTGTCTCTTTTGTTTAAATCAGCTTTGCTATTAATCAAATTCATTCTGCCAGTTTCCTTTAGCTATTGAGCAGTCTCCAACACCACTTTTCGCTCTAGTGCTTTCCATTGTATTTTCCTATTATTTTCTATTGCGTATTACATTATTGCAGCCACTAATTATCACTTGTCCAGATTTTTATTGGCTGATGCCAGCCTAAACTGAGTGTTTTGCCAGCCATGACTGGAGAAAGGTTGCACATAGATTGCTGTAATGCAGCTAAGTGCTGGCTATTGTAAATAAGGTCCAGTTATGGTGTTGATGAAAACTGAAACCTGCTTCTGCACCTTAATGGCCCTACATTAATAATAGTAGGGAAGATGAATTTTCCTGTTAAAATAAATTGGTAATGCCAGCACGTCGCCATACAGCCTCAGCTTAATATAGACTCCAGTTCAGTGTATAAAATGAACACGCACATTCTCCAGCGGCACTCACATGTATACTCACGCACGACTGGAGAATGACAAACTGATTAGCTCCCTCTCGCTGAGAATTAATTGGGTTTCTTCACGCTTAAAATTAATTCCCTCTTTTATAATGTCCTATTTAAGAGTTGTAGGGCCTAAATAAATAGAGGTGATGAATGGCTAATGTGTTGAGGACAGTCAGAGGGTTTCAGGGGCCCAAAGATGGCGGCTCCTGGTAAATGACATGAAGATAACAAGAGGTGACACATGCATATCAGACCTTGGCGTACACTGAATAAATGAGAATTAAAGGTACAGTTGTTGAGATTAAGGTTAAAAATGAACTCTGAACAGAGGGGAGCGGCATTTCACCGGATAGAAAACATGTTATGCAATTAGCTTTGCACACAGAAGCCTTTTAAGGTACAACATGATTATGCAAAGGGATATTCTCTGTTTGTTTTATGTCCTTATTATAGTATCTGCCTGGTAATAGTTTATTCATGCACATACAGTACACCAAATGAAGATCAACCAATTCTTCAATTTTTTCATGTCATTTAATAATGCTATTTTGAAGGGTCTTGATAATGAATGGAAGCTAAGCATTTTCATATTCTGAGTGTAATGACAGATTTAGAACTAAGAAAACAAATTATATAAAGCTGAAAACAACAAATAAAATATAACAACATGACATACAAATTTACTGAAATTTGTAAGAGTAAAATACAATGACAGATGCATGTCTCTGTAATTAAATGAAGGAACTTTCCCATTTTGAAGCATGTTTATGTTTCGATTTCTCAACGCACAAGGTGGACTTCAGTGCACAATGCTTTGCCTTCCAACACAAGGTAGAGTTCAGAGTTTACAAGCACTCAAAGCGCTCAAATGCACCATAAAAGCTGAGTGTCTCAAACATGGACAGCAGACAAAAACGGCAGGAGTGATATTGAAATCTGTAAATATATCCTAAGTACCAGATCATATTTTGTCCTCCTTACATTTGACTAACATTCTCTGGGCAAAGATGTGATCTGCTGGCTGACAGTTGATGATCACCAGTTTAAGCTATAATTGCTATCATTTAGCTGAAGCAACTGGGTGACGCTCCACACTGAGTATCTTCCTGTTTGTTTTTGTCATAGTAACCACACATTTTTCATGTAATGTAACATTTCCAATTTGTCCTTCTGGCTCAGTGATTTACACATTTAACATGTTGATTCAGGTAGTGAAACTGGTTAAACCTCTGCTGAACTGCACCTTCACTGCGGAATTAAATTCAGACACTTAAAATGTAGTGACATGTAATTACAGCAGCGCTATTCAACCAAGTTTACACACAAACATTAAAGTGATTTAATTTTCTGATCATCTTGGCTTGAGGATTATGAACACATACAGATCTTTTGATTCAGGATGTGGTCTGTGCTGATGTGCTGCTGATTCTGATCAGATGATTGCCACAAGACCCCTAATGAAATAAATACCTTGAAGATAGCAGGAGCTAAAATGAATTTACTACCATCTGTTGAGAGATTAGATGTGAAGGTCAGTGTGTGATATTTAGTGGCATCAAGTGGCGAAATTGTAGATTGCACTGCTCTGCCCTCACCGTCACCCTGACCTTAAAAATATGAGGTCTTACAACACAGTCATGGTTTATTTTATCAGTTCTGCTGTTTTTAGTTTGGGGGACATGATCTTTAGTCCATATGCTCAGATATAACAGGTGATACTACAGAAACATGGTGGTGGAACATAGAAATCCACTCCCTCTATAGCTGTGAACTTGTTCAAAGGTTAAACAAAAAACACAACAATTCTTTTATTCAGGTGTTAACATACTAATGACAATATAATTGTGATTATTATATGCCATTTTTGTAATTACTTCCCCAAAATCCACGTTATTCACTCTCAATCATTTTTTCTTTCCGTTGTATATCAGAGTACTCTTTTTTTTTTCTTCCTCTAGCTAGTTTATTTTATTCAATTCTTGAGTCAATTTGCAGGTATTTTTTGGTAATTTTAGGAGATATATAATGTGCATTTGGTATTATCTGGAAAAGAAGCAGCTCCAAAGGTTGTACTTATGCTTTGCTGTCTGTGTTTTTTACTGGGTTGTCATAGCAACTGAAGGTTTAAGACTTCTTTGAAACCACTGCAAAAGGATGAGTTCAGTGATTGAATTTCTAACAATAAATGAATTTTAAAAATCGAGACGTTCTCCAAATGTGTCCAGAAAACCATCTGAAGTGTCACCCCTAGGGGGCATCAGTGAGTAGCTGAGTCACACTCAATAAGAATAAGGACTGGACTAGACTTAGCTGCAGTCTGGTTTTTCACAGTCGCTACAGTCCATTGTAACTTTGTGAATAAACCAGTGCCAGGAGCAAAGGAAAGATTCTCACATAATCCCACATGTGAAGCTCTGCATGAAAGTTGGAACAAGGTGCTGCAGTGTCGGTGTGTTTGCAGAGCATCTCGTTGACCACCTGATATTATCAATGAAACGGTCCACAGTCTCGGTAGCACAGAGCCCAGCACCCCTGGTACTTAGTCTTCCCACTCACCTAATGTTGTAAAGCAAGAAAGGGCTGAGGTTTCCACTGCTTTCAGTGTTTTCAAGGTCTATTCTGTTACTCTGTTGTTAGTATTGTATTGTTGTAGTGTTAAATCAGTGGATACAATCTTGTCTCAATTTCCCCCCAGACAAAAAACGTTATTGTGGAGGATTCCTGGGTGTGCAATTTAGGAGGATCAACTTGCAGACATGGAACATAATATTCACAGATATGATTTCATTATCGTCAATCATGGAAATAAGAATTGTGTTTTCATTACTTTAGAATGGGTTGTTTTTATATCTGCAGAGGGAGCAAGTCACTATTTAGGGAGTCCATCATGTTGAACAGGTTTCTTTTTCTTTATTTTTTTTTTTACATATAGTAGATGGCATCCAGTGTTTAAAGTAAATTTAATATATGAATTAATAAATAAATTCTATTCTATTCTATTAGAAAGTGGATCAGTTTTTATCCCCTGACCTAAAAGCTTCAAATGGGCTTCTCATTTAAGTTTTTTTATAACCATCATAGGGAATGGTGGGGTATAGTCCTCCAGTAGCAATTTGCACCTTAACTACTAGATCACCAATAGGCCAAACATCATACGCTAAATGAGATTCTAGAACACTGATAATGCAAAACTTTGTTGGAATGCCTGTAAGCTGGCTATTAAATCCAAAGGCAATGGTGTCTCCAAAATGAAATCAATGTTGAAAGTCCATATATTTGTCCAGGAATCTGAAAGAAGTGATCTGAACAATTAATATGATTTAAAGGTGTATAGATGAGTTTGATGTGTGAGCTTGGATTGACAAGTGTGTTCACTCACTTGCCTGGCTAGTCAGACTTCGAGAGCTTAGAGTTAGTGTAAGGCCTTACACAGCTCCTGTCTCATGTCTGAAAATGGTCACTTCTGATTCCCCCTCTCACAGCCAAATGCCAGGAGTAACACTTGAAGAGTCATTTTCTGTTTCAGTGTCAGTGCCCTTTACAAGACTAACAACTGACCCTGTAGCAGTCCTTTCAATGGTAGACATGAGCTCTATGGTCGATATGAGCTCAGATTCTGACTAATACTTTAGTCACCAAAGCAAGTATTCGTCCCATTTTTTAAAATCCATGTATCTTCTGGACGTTCTCGAATTAAAATGCGATTTTTCAGACACACAGATTAGAAGAAAATTGGATTTGTTGAGACCTGTCACTGTACTGGCAACACACTCTGAATCTTGTTTAAGGAGATTAAAACTAGTGGGCAAATACAGAGATTTATTATAATAAATTCATGTTAGTTACCAGTAAAAACACTGTATAATGTGTTATTATTGTATTTAGCCTTTTAATCTACTCTCATCCATCCACGTGTTGTTCTCAACCCTTCTGACCACGTCCACTTTACAGACAGGCAGCGAACTGTTCCATTCTACTTACACAGTGAAAAGCACGCTATGTTTTGCCAAACTCAGGGTTTTAAAACCCTTAAAATTCAGTGGGTGACATCATGGTGACTACATTCACCCCTATCTGAAAGGTATTTTTAACACATCTGAATTAGAAAATGAGTCATATACAGTTATATAGTTATATAAGACAATAGGAGGGGTAAAGGGGACGTTAATGAGTTAATGTATAAAGGTCAGTGTCGGAGCAACAATAGCACAGCAGCGTGGACCGCCTGTCAGGCAGCGATGGTGCTGTACCGAAGAGGCAGTGACAGCAGGTGTCCTCCATACAGCACAGTGTGTGTCACAGCTGTCAGTCTCCTGACACAGACCTGTCCATACTGTCCAGGATGGTTAGGCAGATGAGCCAGCAAACACACACACACATGCGCAATCACTGCATCATATTTGCATGAGCATACACACATACACAGAGATGTGAATAACACTGTGTCAGGGTTCGTTAGAGCTGATGACAATTGATTAACGGGCTGGCAGGAGTCTGTTTAGGATATGAACTGGTTTCACCTCCTCTTCCTCTGTCTTTTTTTCCCTGTGGCTCTCCATCCATCCCTCCCATCTCTGTAAGGGGTTTGACTGTTTCCCAGAATGTGTCCTGCTGTCATCTTTCATTACATCTCACCTGGAGTGCTTCTGCCTTTTGAGTGTTAAATGGTTACTGAAAATTGTATTACCTCCGCCAAGGAGCTTATGTTTTTCCCAGCCTTTGTTTAGCTACTAGGAGCATTTTTTTCCACACATTGCCCTGCATTTTTTGTGTGTGCAAGTTCCTGTTGATGGTCACTATAGATGATTACATTTTAACAGATGGAAGCCAAGGTTTGAGGTCAAAGGAAAAAAAAGCCATTTGTTCGTACGAAACAAAATGCAAGAAAACATCACATTTCAGTTAAAACTAATCTGATTTTATTTTCATTTCACTTATGGGTATTGTGTCAATATTTAGAGCCACAAATAGTTTGACTTTGAAAAGTCAAAGGTCATAGACGATGATTTTCTAAAAATAGCGACATCTCAAGATTTTGTACCGTGGTATCTTTGGTTTAGGTGCAAGTGCATAGAACTGGGGTTAGGGTAGCAGTGGGATTTCTGAGAACGGTATGTTATTAATTTAGTTGCCTGCAGCATTGTACTTTTTCTCTAGTGCTGTGCTTCCTTACTTAATTACTCTATTTACATACTCTTAGTCAAATATTGTACTTTTACTTCACTACCTTTGTCTGACAGGTTTAATTACTAGTAACCTTCAGGTGATGCTTGTACACAAAAGTTAACTATTCATTGCTAAAGATTAAGCAGTGCCCATTGGCCCTTTTTGTCTTCCTGCATATCTTGTCAGCTTGATTCACTTTTCAGTGTAACAGTGCTGCTCACTTGTGATTTTTCCACAAAAATGTGGATTAATTTATAATTATGTAATTATAATAGAATTAATAAATATTAAGATCCAATACTTCCCTGTGCATAAAAATGGACATAAAGTAATGATTGCATCTAGCTCGACCTGCAGCAGCGCAACAGCAACATGCTGGAACAACAATGATAGAATAGAATAGAATAGAATAGAATAGAATAGAATAGAATAGAATAGATCTTTATTGTCACTGTTATGGGAACAATGAAAATCTGTTTAGCAGCTCTGTTTTTGTTTAGCGGCAAACTCTTAAAGTGCGAAAAGACTGTATAAAAATGTCACACAAAATTGTACTGAAAATATATACTGAAAAATATTGACAATATAAAATACTACAAAGATAAAATACTAAATTATACAAATAATACTAAAATACCACTAAAATATACTAAAAGCTAACTATATAGTACAGATAAAAGAAAAGAAAAGAAGATGCATGGCTGCAGTCATCAAAATCAATGGTTATGCAATCAAGTACTAACTCCTGTGTAACATGTGACTAAAACAGGCAGAAAAGAAAACATGGAATGCCTAAAAGCACTGTTTTTGCCAGTACAATGCCATAGCTATTGATGTAAGAAATTAAGTGATTTTGGTTATTATCAAGAAAACCATGGAAAATAGCTAAATATCAGCTCTTAAATTAAACTCTTAAAAGC
>JAPQRQ010000012.1:5823372-5841603 GCA_037367365.1 Apogon talboti
TGTGTGTGTGTGTGTGTGTGTGTGTGTGTGTGTGTGTGTGTGTGTGTGTGTGTGTGTGTGTGTGTGTGTGAGAATGAGTGAATGAGAGGTTCTGTAAAGCGCTTTGGGCACCATGAAGGTGTGTGAAAATATATAAGTGCAGTCCATTTACCATTTTACCATCCTTTACAATCAGTAAAATCACATATTTTGAAGACACCCTTGTTTTTGTCCATAACTGATCAACTTCAGTTTTGTGGTTGTCAAAAGTTTTAATTTTGACAGAACTGTAGTGTACCAATGTGCAGTACATTTGGTATTGTCACCATTGTAGTTGAATATGTTTTGCAGGTTAACATTTGCTAATTTGCACATAACAGTGCTGAGTCAAATGGTAGTGGGTCAAACGTGACATGCATTTGTTTTTA
Source organism: Apogon talboti (assembly GCA_037367365.1). Taxonomy (NCBI): domain Eukaryota; kingdom Metazoa; phylum Chordata; class Actinopteri; order Kurtiformes; family Apogonidae; genus Apogon; species Apogon talboti. Next base: position 5,823,780 of record JAPQRQ010000012.1, read on the forward strand.
ACTGGGACAAAGTTGCATCTGAATGACATTTGTGTTTAATTTCTGTATATTTGTAGCAAAATGCGATAAGATGATATATATGTAAATTAGCCTGTTTGTTGGCTCCCATAATGCACTTGGGAACAGTGTGTTGCTCACAACCATTTGTAGATTGATGAGACCTTTCCTCTAATACAGATAGTAAAATAAAAAAACAGTTTAAAAAAAATAGGTGCTTTCTTATGATTTGTTTTTGACAAAGATGAAATAGAAGCACAGATAATAGGTAAAATTGCTCTGTGCATACTCGTTCTTAGTTTCAGTAATCGCATTTTAATGAGAAAGATCTTCCCTACCATACCATCTGTGTTCCTTTTTTCATATTTTACAGACTAATGGAAGCAAAATGCAATCTGGCACAGGCCCAAATATCTAAATAATCTCAATTGTTTGGAAGTTTTCACGATATGCAAGACAAAGCTCTGGAAAGTTTATGGCAGTGTTTCCCCAACCCTGCAGTCGGCTATAATTACACACCTCTGACTCCCCATTTGCAGAGTTTCTTACTTTAACAATTTCTTTCTGTTGGAGTCAAAGGTATGGTAGTATGGGAGGGTCCTGTTCCCCTCTCATAGGCTTTGAGTTTAAGAGCCCACCTTTACCTCATAAACCTCCAGTAACCTTCCTCCAAGCAGAGATGGTGAGTGTAGGACACACCGAAGGTGAATGCATTTATTTTATCTGCCAAAATAAATATCGCAGCCTTTATCTGCAAACGGGAGGGAGTTATCTTTGTGCAAAGGTGGGGGGGGGGGGGGGGTGGTACTGGGGGCACACCAATGAATCCAAAATCAGATAGAGGACTGTAAGGACAGGTTACACAACGGGTGTGTTTTAGTCTTTATACGTCTTGGTCCGTCCTTTACAGTGTTTTCATCTTCTTTCAACTGATACTGTATATTCTTTTTGTCCTTTTGTTTTCTTTTTTTTTTGTCTTGTCATCTTTTACAGTGTTATCTTGTTTCATCTGGTGTGATCTTTTATATTGTTTTACATGTTAATTTAGCTGTAGTCTTTTATGCAGTTATTGTCTCGTTACATTCTCTCATCATCTTTTTACATCTTTATGTCTATAATTTTTAACTTGTTTTGTCTTTTATTTTTTCATCTATTTTGTTTTTTTACATTGTTTTGTCTTTGTTACGCTGTTTTTTGTGCATTTTTTCGTGTTTTATATAATTTTTGTCTTTAATGACTTTTTCATTTTATTTTGTTGTTTTTTTACTCTTACATCTTTAATTTTTTTTTCAATCTTGTTTTATATTTTGTAATGTTTTGTCTCACTTTGCATTTTACTTTTTCATCTTGTTTTGTTTTTGTGTCATTTTTGTGACATTACATCCCAATGTGTAATATCTGCCTCACCTTGTTTTAAACTAGTACATCATTTCAACCTTATTATTTCTTTTTCATAATTTAATTTCACTACTTGTGCCACATTCATAATGTTACATCTTGTACAAATTGTTCAAAACCACAAATAACTGCATCTCTGCGTTTGCTGGCAAACAGAAGGACTTACTGTTGTGCAAGGATAATATTTATTGAGCGAGTGCTGTGGTTTTAATGCTAGTGCACCACTGAATCCATAATACAGGTAATCAGAAGCAGACTGAGGACTGTGTTGGCGGAGCAGGTTCCACTCAAGCCCAGAACAATAGATTTTGGATTATTGTGGTTCAAGTACCACCCGTTGCCTCTTTACATATGCCTGCAGTTGTTTGCTTGTAAATGAGCAGTCAGTCGGCTGCGAATGTCTACCTTGAATCAATCCTCCCTTTGTATATGGAAAATGTGTATTTTATTTTTCCACCAACACCTCCATCTCCTGCATGCCCTTCCACTCTTTTATAACTGTAAGTTTCCCTTCCTCCTCCTCCTCCTCCTCCTCCTCTTCATCCTCATCTCTTCTCTTCTAGCAGCATTCTTCCTCCTCCTCCTCCTCCTCCTCTTTTCAACCTCATCTGCATCCTCTACCTCCCCCTCTCACAGTGTCTAATTCTGTAGGACATAGCAGCAGCACTCTAAAATAAATGCAGTCAAGGCACTAATCACCCACTGTGTTTTTCTTTGACATTGTCTCACTCACCTCTAATTCTTTAGAATGTCCTTTGCCTCCTTGTGTACTTTTTTCCCTGTTTTTCTTACAACATTGAACTTGGTGAAAGTTATGATCGCCTTGGCAGTAATCTGCAGGAATGTTATCTTGGATTTAGGTGACAACCTTGGGTGCTTACTGCTTATCACTGTGGAATCACAATGCCACATTTTCCAGAGATTACTTTGCAGTCATACTTTTTTAACATAGACAAACTGACTGTGACATTTTACATTGGTGCTTGCCATCCTTGTTAATTACTTAGCAAGTTTTGTCATGGTTATGGTTATGGATCTGCAACAAAACAATGGTAATTACCATAATGTCATTTTATATGGTAACAACTTTCATTGTAGTGATATATTCATTTTAGTTTTGTCTGTAGAATTTAATTTGTTTAACCTAACAGCTAAGCCAGAAAATGTTAAGAGTTTTCATCTTGTTGAATAAGAATGCACATTGATATAGTGGATATCTCCATTTTGTATCTTTGTTTTGGCCTCTCATCCCATAAACAGCATTTCAAAGTTTGTGGTTTGGGTGCATCCATGTGTTCAGGGAAAACATAAAGAGTAGAAAACAATGGCTTCACACCCCATTTTGCTCATGTCTATTATTGCTTTGTGTAATGGACCTTCACCTGAAACATCAAATCCAGGTGTATAGAGTAAATCAATGTATGACCTGCAGTAGATCAAGGTCAGCACCGACACCTTTGGGAAACAAACTGGACCCGTGGTATGGACAAAACCATATTATGTTAAGAATACACTTCCACAACCCCTACAAACACAGTTCAGTTTATAACTGAACTTTTTGTTGTTTCACACCCTCACGACAGATTAAAGCCTCTGTGTCTGCTATGTCCAGCATTGTCTACAGTGTGAAGAAAAACACTAACTATGGTTTATCTGAGCATTTGGACTAGTTTGTCTTATTTGTGTTGTGTGGACAAATATGTTATAAAATGCAAGTCGTGTGGGACAGTCAAAGACAAAGAAAATATCTGTTTAGAAAATTATCTGTGTTAGTGTAGACAGGCTCTTGGTTTATTATGTTCTCTCTGATTTAAATCAAATTCTAAATCAAAATAAATAAGTAAAATGAATGAAATTGTCACAAAAAATTACAAATGGAGTGCCATTTAATCTTGTCATTCATCCGTTCATCATTCATCTTGTATCATTCATGTCACTTTTGTCTTATTATGCTGTTTTTTTTATCTTGTGTAGTTTTTATCTTGTTTCATCTTTTTCATAATTTTCCTGTATTTGAGTCTTTTATAATATTTTTTGTAGAAGTTGTGTACTGTAGTACTAATTGTTTTCCATAGTACTTTAACTTAGAATCAAAAATCTGATTTTAGCTTATAGAAAGAAATAATAATTTGACATTTACTGTGGTAATTATCAATTGATATATACATATATATATATATATATATATACATATATATATATATTGTATTTTATCATGTGACCTTTTGTGGTCACATTGCTGAGCTTCCTTTTCATTGCTAAAAACATCTTGGATCCACAAAACAAGGATGTCCACTAGGGGTTCAGAAAAAAGTAGATTCTTCAATGCATCGCGATGTGGACGTGCCCGATTATGGATTGATGCAGAAATGTCAAACATCGATGTTCTGAATGCAATGATATTTTAATAATGTTGGTAGTGTAACTAAAAAGGAGGCACTAAATAGTGACTGCTGTGCCGCTTTGATCAGTTTACAGTGACGCACACACAAAGCAAAAAAATGGCGGAAAAACCAATCGGTGCATTGCCTACAACTCAGTTAAAAGCGAGTATATGGAAACATTTTGGTTTCTATGAAGTGGAGGGGAAAGGGGAACTGGACAAAAGCCACAGTATTTACAGGGTGTGTCGATCGCCAATGAAGTATTTTGGGAATGTGATGAACATGATTAAGCATGTTCATCTTAATATAAACATAAAAACATAATTGTTTATAATTGGATCATAACCCTCAGAATCGCATAGAATCGTCAGGAACCTAGTGATGCGCAGCCCTAACGTCCACATATACTGTATATATAATAGTGTCTTTCCTGCCCTACAGTCCCTCTGGCTACACTCTTTTCCCTCTAAACCTACAAATGGATCCATTTTCTGCCTAACTGGGCAAATGTTTGTCCTATGATAATGTGTGAAAGAAGACAGAACGGCAGGAGGCTTTGCTTTCTAACTCATGTCTCTGTCACTAAACACAAAGTATATATACAGTTTTAAAGATATACTAGAACTGATCTCTTTCTGAGATTCAAATGCTTGGGTTAATGGCTTCAAATCATAGTCTTATATACACATCAGTTATCCCAATGCTAATTTTATTGGCAGTAAAGTAGAACATGGTGAAAGAATAAAAATATAGATTATATATAAAGATGGATGCTGCCATGCCTTTTCCTCCCTCTATGTACATACAACGCCAAAATCCTGTCACAAGAGCCAACATGTTGCTTGTGTGAATGGCCCACTACATAAATCATATCTTATCTCCATGTAAAAGGACAAAGGTTATCATGAGTAACTTTAATTTTGTTTAAATTTTTATTTTGGCCCAACTGCCATTATCTAACATTGACAAGCTCAAGGTTTATAACCCATACTGCAGCTGGCCAGCAGACGGACCAAAAGAAGTTGTCACTACACTTTATTACACTCTATGTGTGGAATACAGATTTTATTTTCCATCTGACTCATAGCTCTCCATTAGGAAGGGTGAAACTCATCAACGGGTGCATCAGAATAATAGTTTAAAATGACTGAAAAACATTGCAAGGGATACCACTGAGCATGAACTGGAAATTCCAATTTTCATTGTCTTTGCTGAAGTAAAAACTGATTTATATAAGGATAATTCTTAGTAGATGGTATTTGACTATTTATAAATGCGACCAATAATTTGTGACAGGTGATTTAATATTTACTGGCAGGTTCATTCTCTCTTTAAACCAAACTCATCTGTCATCTTCACTACTTTCAGTGAATAATACTTGCCCAGTTTCGGATGAGTAAGTAAAGCTTTAGGCTGCTACTGCCACTGCGATGTGTCATAAATGTGGAACAGGAGACAGAACAGGAAGTGAGACAACATCCAGACCAAGTTTTATTTGACATGTTAGACTGTTTTTTGAATTGTGGTCAAAGTTATTGAAATGGTCAAATGATTTTTCTTTTCTTTTTTTTCACAATTCAAATTAAAAAAGCATAAATGAGATATTGTGCTGTAGCACTAGAGAAGCACATATGTGAGCTAAAACTGGACCATTGTAAAGCTAACTTATTACTTGTCTGTTTAAGAAAAATACAGAAGTCATGTTAAACTATGTAGTGATGTGCATAGCATCATGATTCTTTGCATTGTGTTAAATTAAACCATGATGAATTGTACCACATTACATTTAGGATCGAACTGTATCTTATTGATTTGATAGTTGCATTATAGTTATTCTTAATGTATTGGGTTAGTGCGTTGTTCTAGAAACAGTAGAGTTGATAAAATAGCGAGCTGACTTTTTTTAGAAGTTAGTCATAACTTGAGTAAACTTGCTGAGTTTGTTGGGTGGCAGCGATGATAGTTGGTTATTCATAGTTACCTTATATATTTGTTTGAAGGGGCGCCACATCATTACTGTATGACTTCATGACATTGACATTACTTGATCTGTGCACATAGAGGCCTGTAGATCAAAAACGAAACGTTTTAAGATTAAATTGTGAATACTGTTTGAAAGAAAAGACTTTTTCAAACAATTTGATATATTATTTGTTGCTTAAATCCCAGAAATGTTAGCGTTATGAAGATTTGTTTGTAGAGTGTCTAACATGGTTCCTTATGGAGGAAATGTGGGTGTCTGTGTTAAATTCACTGAGAAACCACCTCTCAAACAAATTGCTGTCAATCCATAACTGTAGATCCTATCTCAAAAATTCTTGAAGGTGAGGCTTATGGTGAGTCTTCTGAATGCATCGATGTAAAAAAAAGGTGGAAAAAAGTCAGAACAGAATAAGCAGTGATTGTGAGAAAGTGGAGTTAGTCAAACATTTTAGTGACAAAAACATAACTTTGGAGTGAATGAGAGAAAAATCGGCAGTCTTTGCGCTTAGAGGCCTGCAGATCGAAAACAAAACCCAGAAATGTGAGTTATGAAGAGTTGTTTCTAGATTTTGTAACATAAAACCCAACCCTCTCCACTCTAAGTTAGAGTGGAGATGATTTCAGCCAATCAGCTGTCAGCATTCTGTTCCCCATGTATGTGTATGGGGTTTGTTGTATCATATTGTTGTGCAAAAAAACATCTAACTCAAAAATATCTGTCGTATCAATAAGCAGTTTTCGCCAGTCTGATCCTTAACCCAAAATACATAAGTACTCCAAAAGGCAAAGGCTAGTTCTCTCTGGTTTTTCAGTTATAAAGTGGACACACGCACGCACACAGTGGACACTTGGCTTTTAATATATAGATTGTTGGTAACCTGTTGAGATACACACATTAGCCTGATGGAGGTACACATCCCAACTCCTTATACTAATTTATAACACTGGTGATGGAGTAATTTACTCTTTGGCCACAGAAGACATCATCCATTGTTTTTTGAGCCTTTCTGAGTCTTTCAACTGTGAAGAGAGTAAGGGGATCACTGTATGGGCGTCCTGTGGAGCTGGAAATTAGTTTGAGTACAGTTTTTTTTTCCCCACAATCAAATTGGATCTTTTACAGTTAGCCTGCCCATTGGAACAACAGACTAGGGTCGTCTTAGAAATACAGTGGGGAAGGAGACATCTTTATCACCTGCACTTTCTTGCAATTCACACCTCTGGCTCATGACTGCTCCTAGTTCCACCTACTTGTTGGAATAGCCTCAGGCTAAAGATCCAGTTAATGTCAAGTAAAGAAAAAGCTGTAATTATCCGTTCACAGACTCCCTGTTCCAGATCTTTATTTCTGAAAGTATTTCACAGTGTGCAGGTGCTCTTTTTTCCTCTCCTCAGGAAGCTGTCATGCTGTGTCTGTTCCTCAGGATAAGGACTTAAACATATTGGAATAGTTCCCTTCGTGAGTGCAGTTTGCATGCTCTCGTCAGCTTGGCATGGTTTCCACTAGGTGCTTGCACTTTTTAGCTCGTGCATATAGAATTTTTAAATCATGCATTGCTGTGGATGTGTGTATACTAGACCTCAAACTCATTCTCGCTCTTTCTGAGGTGTCAGCTAATGGGGTACATAATAAATAAATGAACACTCATGCTCAGGCCCTTTTACATCTATGCAGGCAGGAAAAAGACACAACACAGCTTTTATTATCACGTTTGTATCCAAAATTGCCATCAGACAATGCCTGTCAAGAAGAATCTGTACAAAGACTAAAAGACTCACCCAGGGGAAGATGGTTCAGTTTTTATTGGCCATTGTCCTATTCTTTTCCTTCCACAGGTCTTAACCATCACTCACTAATGTTATGGGCTTAAATGTCTTAACTGAGCTGTAAGACTTGCTTACACTTAAGGAAAGCTCCATATTAATCTTTCATTCTGTTTCAGAGGGGGAAAAAGTGTAAGTGCAATTTTTACGTGTGCTAAAACATTTTATTCTACATTTTAAGATGTCATTGCTGATGAATGTAAAGTGTATGATAGATCACAGTAAACACAGCTGCTTTTAATAGTGGAAAATACAAACTAGAAATAAAACAAATAATGATCAGCTTCAGTTAAAGGCTACCTGTAGTGAGTTTTCATTGCTAGCTCTTTCAAAAGATCATGCATAATATTAGCGATTCCTTATGTTATAGCCTGTTGTCAAGTACGCATGAGTACTAAGTCACTGCTTTTGCTTGTAAGTAATACACAAAGCTCAACTAACCATGACCAGTACAGGTACACTTTAAAAGCATCTGGACTCAACAGTGATTGTATTAATATACCACCGGACCAGTGATCCATAGACACTGACACCATTTACATGTAGGCTTCCTGATCTCAACACCAGTGCAATAAGCAAACCTTGAAAACATACAAGCCTTAACACTCGGTTGTGCTTTTTTTCCACATCTGATTATCTGACACAGAGTTTTAATTACTGTTTGTATTTAACTGTTGGCTGTTAGAATAAACGGTGCTTGTGTATGCACAGTATGAATTTAATATCTGTAAAATGACACAGGAGGCAAAATGCAGCCAAAGAATCTTTCCAACTGAACTGCCTCTGGTGCAGCTGCAACTGAATAGGTATTTAGCTGTAACATAAAAACAGTGCTTATACAAAGTGCTACACAAATATTAATATGTGGAGGTAATTTCAGCTACATGACAGTTTAATTGAATGGATTTAGTGCTTGGAGAAAGACCAAAATAATGAATTTGAAGGCCATACCTTGTGCACGATAGCACTGAAATTAAGAACTTTGGTTTTAAAAGCATTAGGGTCGCAGGAAGGAAAACATAATGGTTCGATAAAAATACTTTATAGACTGCTTTATAACTTTGACTTACTACACTGACTTTAAATGGTCTTTCTTCTCAAAGTAATTTTCAGTGGGGTAACTACCACTGCCAATGGATTCATTACATACTTCTTTACATTTTATATTTGGCTGCTGGTCAAATGAATTTCGTTGAATGCATCTCACCACCCAATCATGTGAAGTATTTTCCAACCCTAGTATGAGTAGATGTAGATTACGTCATAAATTTGAACTGTAATGGTGTGAACATGTATTCTAGTCTTGAATTTCTTTGCTACAGGTTTTCATCGCTTCTCTGGTTAAAAAAGCACTCCTAACATCCCAGATTCATGAGAAAGCAGCAGCCCAGATGTGATCCAATGAGGTCACATTTTCATTAAGTCTATTATTACGTTTTCCAGATTTTCTCATAGGCCATTTAAACATTAACAAAAGGACTACATCCATCATAGTCAACCTTTCAACAACAGCCAAAATCCATCAACCTTTTTTCCATGAGGACCATCTGAACCACGATTAGAGGCCTGTCCCCGTTTGAAGACTCGCTTTTATTGGACATATCAAAGCGCTCCGGTGCTCAAATATTCAGAAAACGCTCCAGTTTGGATGTGGCCAAGATTTTTGTCAGCGATAATAAAGGACTATTTGTGATTAGTCAGGCAGAGGAAGCTGGTGGCTGTGTGCAGAGGTTAATGCGCTGCCATAAATAAGTATGCCAATGAGACGGTGTAAAGTGGATTAAGCTTGCTGTGCTAATACTGCCATATGTGCGGAGCTTTTTGATGTCTGGAGAACTACAAACACTATGAGGCTGATTGCATCGCAAACATGAAATAGTCTAATTCAGAGCAGAAAGGCTACACATGGCCGGATAATTATAGAAGAATTTAAAAGCATGTTTGTTCCTCTATAGTTTATGTAGATATAGTTTAACCAATTAGTGTGTTAGAATGTTGGTTAGTTGGTTAGACAGTCAGCTAGTTGGTTAAAATGGTTAGTCAGTTACAATGCTAAGTAGTAGTTAGTTAACTAACAAAGCTACCTAACTAAGTAGCTTACTAACTAATTAATTATCCCATTTAACTAGTTAGTTTGTCAAGTAGTTAGTTAGAATGGTTAGTTAGTTGTCGGGTAGTTTGGTAGTTGTTTCTAACTAACTAGCTAGTTTGTTAAAAGCTACTAAATATTCAAGATCCTATTAGTTAGTCCTGTTAACTACTCGTAACTAGCTACTAATTAGTCAGCCCTAACTAATTAATTGCTAACTAATGACAAACTAGTGACTAACAGATTACTTAGTTTATTAGTTTTTAAACTGACCAGAATACTAGCTAACTAACTAACTAACTAACTAACTAACTAACTAACTAACTAACTAACTAACTAACTAACTAACTAGTTAGTTAGTTAGTTAGTTAGTTAGTTAGTTAGCAATGTAACATTACTAAGTTAAGTTAACTTAGGTTAGTTAGTATGCTAACTAGTAGTTAGTCAACTAACTAAATAGTATGATGATTGTGATAGTACTGTTGATTTAACTGCCTCTAACCCTTGGGATTGTGACACATCAGACATATTTATATGACACACTTACTACAAAGGTACTCCGCCTCCTAAGTTTTGTTGTCCCAGTGCCCAGGTTATTAGACCACGTCACTTTGATCCTGATCTCGAGTAAGAAGACACACTCTCAAACACACACATGGCTTGTGCTTCTGCTAAGTTGCAAAAAAAGAAGTTGGTTAAAACTTAAGATGTGCCTCTGTAGGTCAGACATAAAGTGCAGAGACGACAAGTCTTCAGTCCATTAGTTGCCTCGTCTGCTTCCACCTTGTCAACGACAGCTGTCATTTGGTAAATCCTGCTCTTTCTTTTAGTGCATCAGAGAACCATACCAGGAAGCCTATGACTGGATTACAGACATTTGTGTTAGATGTCCTCCCGGTCAGGTAATCAAGGAAGATCTGGAAAGGAGTGGTCTTTATCAAACCTTTGTACCATGAAGGAGTTTTTATTCAGGACACATGGTTTGATATGTCATGTCTATATGCAGAGCTTCTATAGTGGATACAATGATACAACAACCACAGCTTGAAAGTGAAGCTAATGTGGAAATACAGTATATTACAGTTTATTCTTTATACCACTGACAACCACTAGGTGCTGGACTCAAAGAGGCCTGACTCTCTTAGACTTATGTAGAACTTGTAAAAACAGTCAGTCAATCATGCCACCAGAGTGTGAATGTGAGAGCGAATGAATATTGTATCAATAATGTGAAGCGCTTTGGGTGCCTTGAAAAAAATGCTGTAGAAATCTAATCCATTCTTCTTCTTCTTCTTCTTCTTCTTCTTCTTCTTCTTCTTACTATTATTATTATTATTATTGTTATTATGCTCATTTCATTTGTTTTATTGGGACACCCTAATAAGTGCTCTCATGGCCATCTTTAAATTATTGTTCCATTTATGATATTTAGAGGCTTTAATATATGCTGTGTCTGGCTTTAATGTGTGATTAAAGCCAGATATGTGATACATGATTGACAGCTTACCTGCTTACCTGTCAAATTTGGATCTTATGGTTATTGAGTTAAATAAAAATAAAACAAAAAACAAAATAGACAGACATCTTTACCGTAGTTGTGGTTAGGAGATTAAACTAACAAATGACTTTATTAGAGAAATATTTGATGAAGTTTGCCGTTTTACTATTACCTGTGTTGCAAATGTAAAAAAACAAAACCAAAAAATTGCCTTTACTCATTCGTTTCCTCCTCACGTAAGTTCGTAATTATGCTTACACCATATATGGACAGACCATTTTCCTCTGCACTTGAGAAATGTTGCTGATATATGCCAAAGTCACAAAGTTTGTAATGTAAAACTGAAAATATAGAAATAATCCTCTACCATTTTTTATTGTTTCTCTGTGATAATAAATTATACACATGAGTTTAAAATTATATTATTCTCACATTTAAGTAGTGACCACAGATGAAAAATCACCTTTTGGCTAATTCTGGCTCATTTACAGCAATGTTTACACAAATTAACCAAAATATTAACTGAAGAGGGACATATCATTCACATAAAATATGGATTCGATCTTAGTAGCCCAGGGATAACCATGAGAAACATTTTTACAGAAGAAAAACAGGTCTTTGTTAATCTTCTTCTCCCTCCTCTGTGTCTGTCTCAATGGCAGTATGTAATTTTAGACCATTTAGTTAGCAGCGCTGTGAAGAATCACTCTCTGGTATCTGCTCTTGTAACATTAACAGTGTATGGACGTGCCTGTCACGTCTGGTACAGAAATCTAAAGAAAGAGGCATGCTGGACAGCTAACAAAGCCACAGGCCGTCAGCCTTGTCTTAATGGCTGTCCAAAATGTCACTTTTTTTTTTTTGCCATGTGTCATTGTTTCGGTAACCTAGACTGCAGGGTAGCATGCATGCTGACAAAAGATCACTCAGAAGAGGAGCAGTCACTCCAAACACAAAAAAACCCCTGCCATGATCAAGTTGCTCCTATGTCAGTCAAACTTACTGTGAGGTTTACATCAACAAGGAGTAGACTGAGCATTCTACAGTAGGTGTCACAGTGGAAAGGACATTGCCAGATAATTATGGTCTAAAATGCCTATATTTGTCTGGTTCTGGGTGTATTCTTATGAAGAGTACTTCTGTTTTTTCTTTTTTTTTAATCGATTATAGCATATAAACAAGTCATGATGTGATGGGGTAAAGCCACTTTAGTCAGAGCCGCCCCGGTGGAACGGCCCAGCAGTGGACTGGACGACTCAGTGGACATACTGTATGTGGTTAATGGTGAAAAGGCAAGCACAACACTCCCATGATAACAGCATCCATGCTCAGTCAACTTTATCTGACCCCGAAGCCTTAAGTGATGTTGTAGTGGATAAAAGTTTAGTGTTGGGGATAACAGCTTTTACCAGGGTTTCTGCAGGTCATTAACATCTCAAATCTAACCATCTGAATTTAAGACTTAAAAGGTCTTATACACTAGTTTGACAGTTCTTAAAAATGGATAGGATTATGAAGATAGGTTTCATTTATAAAGTTGGATTAACTTTAGTTTTGCCTCAGAGGGCAGGGGTGTATAGATATATCTGAATTCTGTCTGTCCTTCAGTCCGTCCGTCTGGTCCATCCCATATTTGGGACACTATTCACCCCATTCTTTTCAAATTTCGCACACATGTTCCTTCTCACTAGGAGAGGTTCAGTGCATACTTTGGTGGCTGACTTTCCATTTTTGGATTTTTTTTTACAAATTTTTGAAAACTTTAACTTACAGTTTTTGTCCAACCGATTCCACAGACACTATTCACCCAATTATTTTAAAATTACACACACATGCTTACATTTGCCTTCCTCTCATTTGTTTTACAAATTTTAAAAAAGTTTTTAAAAAGATTGAAAGTTAAGGCTTAAAATTAATCCCTGGGTAGGCAGGGTGTCAGTGAGAAGGGCAAAGTGTTGTGTGACTGGGCAGGGTATTTGTTAGCTCAGCTTACTTTTTCCCTTGTTACAGATGATAATCATATGATTAACCTCTATACATGTTTAAAAACACCTGAGATGAGCCAGTTTCTGTGTCACTGAGCACATTTCATAGGGAGTATTCAGACTTACTTCATTTGGTCTGTTTAAAACAGACCAGAGTTTGTTTCCCCAGAAAGTCTGCACTTTTTTTTTTTAGATGTGAATACAAACGTGTGAACTCTGATTTGAACCAAACAAGCGGACCGCGACCACATAGAAGAGGTGTTTCCAAACGGACTCTGAGCCAGTTTTACTTCTGGTGTGAATATAACCAGCCTCGAGCCGAAAACTAACTAAGGAACCATGCGCCTTTTTGTGCTTGAAAAGCCACCGTAGATGCGTAGCATTGTGGGTAATCAACAAAACTGGAAGAAGCCGAGCCGCATGGGTAGCCAGAGCTAATAGCAGCAGCCATGAGCCGTGGACACACGTGGAACAATGAGCAGATTGAATGTCTCATTGACATGTGTCCGTAAAAATAGAATGCATATTCCAAAAACGATAACTGCACATAAGACCTCCATGTTTGCTTTCATCAACACCCACCATCTCTGATTCACCCCACCCCCGACTTTTCTGTCCAGTGCCAGCGCAGTTCGTGACATGCGTGCTTCTGGTTACAAAATTTGGTCCACTAGCAAAAAGTGCAATGAGAATGACCCAAACTAAAAAAATAAAGTCTGCATTTGATCTGAACCAAATAAGTGGACCAAAGGACTTTCCAGGGGTGAATAGTTTTAGTTCACATGCAAGGAATCAAATGTGATCAAACATTGCAGCTATGAGTGTTGCATAATTAATTTACTTTGCAAGTAATTCTGTCCCATTTTTATTCATATCCTTGTAATTTTTGCTGAGGATGTGAAACAACAATCTTATCTTACATTTTACTTGTTGAACCCAACAGAACCCCACGTTTTAGAACACATGATGCTGCAGTTATGACGTTTTTGGCTTTTGTGTACTTTGGCGTTTGATTTGGTCGGTAGAATGGACCTATGTCTGGGTACCTTTGGTCGATTTTTAGATCAATTTCATTTTCATGTACCTGAATCCAGTCAGTGTGTTTGCAAAGGGCCATTTCTAAATTGAATTCTCAAAAGCCACCCTGCTCTGTCTCTCTGGTTTTTGTCTCTGTGTGTTCCCTGTTCTCTACTGTGAAAATGGAGCCCATCTCCTGCCTTTTTTGCTCCCTCTCTTTGCTGTAATAGGCTCATCTTTCCTCCACTCTCTGCTCCCCCTATCTTTCATGAGTCTGAATAAAGCAGCTAATGGTGCATGGAAATGGTGGCAGCACAGTCACGTCTATAGACAGAGCCTTTCTCTGTTATGTGTTTCAGTATCTAAATGAAAATACATTTTGACATGGAAGAGGCTGTTCTTTTACCCATCTCACTCGTATATTGTAAGGTGCTGTGAAACCGTGATAACAAACATCTGATCTGATAAAGTCTATTACACACTATTAGTCCAGTCTAGTCCATTACAGTGATACAGTGATATGATGATGATGATGATTATGAAAATAATTATATTGGTGATGATACTGAGATGTTGATACAGTTAATATAGTCTTGAAATTTCTTTGGTTTAACATAGTTTTACATAAGCACTTTTATTTTTATTTTGAGGAAATCGCTTGTTTTCAGAGTGTCATGTTAGTGCAGTGGGTAGCTCTGGCTTCCTTCCATTGTTCAAAGACATGCACCTTAACAGATTAACTGCTCCATCTATGTCACCCATAGGTGTGAATGTGACAGTGAATGGTTGTTTGTCTGTATATGTTGCCTTTACCTCTTGGTCACAGGGATAGACTCTGACATGCACCATCATGAGGACAAAACATTTCAGAGAATGAATGAATGAATGAATGAATGAGTGGTTTTAGTTTAGTTTTTCAGGTAACATGAGAAAATGGTTGAGTTGTTGAAGCTGACAAAAATAATAATAATTCACAGAACCGTTCTTTATTAACCTGTTCCCTCCCACCAATTTGTGTTAACTTTATTGTGGCTAAAATACAAGCTGAACTCCATACACTATAGTCCCATTAGCTTCAATTTCTATCCAGGTGATTCTTTCACTAATTGTGATTTGGTGCCCAGGAATACTATAAAATAACAAGGTAAAATAGCATTCCAATAAGGTATAACAAACCTATATGGATAAAAGATTTATTGTAGAAATTTTTATGTATTTAATGCAAAATGGTAACTGGATCGCAATCCAGTGGGAATGGAGCAATTAAAGGTCTCATTTTGTGCAATGCCTTTTAATTCTTGTTTACTGTGAATGAATAACAATCAGGAAAATGGCAAAACTAACTTTATCTGAACATTTATTTTGTCTAGGTTCATGTTGCATTGTTTATTGTAGTTTTCATTTAGTTTTTGAAAACTGTTCAACCATTCAGTACAATGTACAATGGGACATTATGGCCATGAGGTAGAGAGAAAAAAAAAACACTTTATTTTTTATCTAAAGTGGCCTTAATACAATGTACAAAATCCCCCAGTTCCACAAACTATTTAAAATATTTAAAACAAGCAGGAAATAGTAACAGGAAGAAAGGGATTGACTGAAGTCACAAACCATTGGAGTAACAGCATAAAGTTCATGTGAGACATGACAAACAGTATGAACAAAATTTTATTTCAATTAATGAAAAATCCTTGTTCATTTCTCTCATGGTTGTAGACTGAATGATCATGAGCTACATTAACCCTGAATCTCCTGGTCCACAGGTGTACATCCGCATCCTGGACAATGAGTGGAACGTGTACCGGCGTTACACTGAGTTCAGGGAGCTTCACAACCATCTGAGAACCCAGTTTCCACAGGTGGACGCCTTCAACTTTCCACCCAAGAAAGCCATTGGGAACAAGGTAAGCAAACAGAAAACCACTTGATGGCCTGCATTTGTAACTAACTTAAACTCCACAGACAAAGCACGGCAATAGAATGCAGCCATTGTTTTTGCAAACTGTAGATATATACATTTTGGACCAAAAATCTCTTCAATATCAACATTTCCTGATACTTATATTTCCACATTATTTAGTTTCTCAGCAGCTCATGATGCATTTCAACTGCTGCAACAGAAATAATCTCCAGATTTATATTTTTATTTACTTTTATGGTGCAGTTTAGGACTTTGGACTTTGTGTCATACAGTAAATACAGTTGGGAAAGAACAGTTGTGAAAAACATGCACTAACCCCCGAAATGGGTTTCATTCACTAAATTCATAAAAGTGTAAATTTTAATAGAGAAAAAGTCTGCTAAATTATACTAAAAATGGCTCACAATGTTGGAAGTCATATCTAAAGCAAACCAAACCATATAGTAAATGACTTTTTATAGGCTAACCCTAATGACTGTAGTGACTCAGATTGCTACTCTCTCCGGTGGCAAACTCACGGAGTATGTATATTCATCATCCACCTCATCAGCTTACTGTATCTTGAAGTAAAGTCAAAAAACATCCAGTCCTTTAATGACAAATGACACATTATACATGTCTGTGATTTGCACAAATGTACAATAGTAACCCTTTTTTTCTGGCAATTGGATTGATGGCAGTGTTTGTTCCAGTGCGGCTGTAGCTCAGGAGGTAGAGCATACCGTCCAGTAACCAGAGGGTTGGCGGTTCGAATTCTGCTCTGCCCTAGTTACACATGTAGCGTACCACCACCAGTGTGTGAGAGTGAATGGATCCAATGGACGTGCTTTGAGTATGCGTAAATAGAAAAGTGCTATATAAATCTAATCCATGATTATTATTTAGTGTCTGTAAAGAATGAATTTGACCCTTTTACCTCATAAAGAATTTGACACTGCTCATTATAACCCATGAACACATTTTACAATAAACCTTTATATCAAGTTGTAAAAGTTAACATTGAGTTGTAAAAATTTATATCCACTTGTAAAGATGGCCAACTCTGTTGGTATTTAACTGCTGTCTCCGCTCATATTTCTCACACTATCCCTGTTTTTGCTGACACAAATACACAACCTCACTCCTCATCTGCGAGGGGCTCTGTGCCTCAGGTCTCTGTGGCTCACTTACCTGTCTCATAACACGAAATGCCCCCGCCTCCCTCTAACCATCCTCTCCTCCTCTTTCATCCTGTTCTCCTCCGTCTCTCTCCAACCTTTGAGCTGTAATTTGGTTCTGACCCTGATTCTCTGGTTGGATTTGATGCTGCCGCTGCAAGATGCTGCGGTCTGACTCCCCCCCTGTCACGGCTTGAAACTAGGTTGAACGCTGGGTTGCAGAGGCTTCATACGTGAAGAGAGGTCGAGTGTTAACTGAACACATATGTGTATGGTTGTGCATGATTGTAAGGAACACGTCTCTACCTCAAGCATAGACAGTCAGCGTTATGCACTGCAAGACTCTTACAAAGCCCATTACACTACAGGTTTGTGTGAATTATTGGTTTTCATGTCTCCAGGAAGTAGAAAATAAGCCCTGGCTTTGTTAAACGCTGACTACATTTCAAAACAGAACACCTCCGGCTGCAGCTGCTGTTCAAACCTGGAAACACAAGCACACAAACCTAAAATGATTGAGATATATATATGTGTGTGTGTGTGTGTGTGTGTGTGTGTGTGTATATATATA
>JAPQRQ010000012.1:5864472-5881607 GCA_037367365.1 Apogon talboti
GGCAGCTGTGGATACAAATGTAGTTTACCACCACCAGAGGGTGACTGTGAGAGTGAATGAATAATGGATCCATTGTATGCGCTTTGAGTATGTGTTAAAAGAAAATCATTATATAAATCTAATCCATTATTATCATTATTATTATTATTATCTACAGAAAGAAAGTGTTGAAAACAGCCGCAGTTGAACACATTAAATTAAACTTGAAGAATATAACATTTAACTGGCAGCACATTACATGACAGGCATCTGAAGTTAATCCAAATGATTACTTTCTACCTGGCTTGTATTATTGTATTATATCATTAGAGACCCACCTTATAATTGACTCCCAGTTTTTATTTCTGGAGATATCTAATGTCTACAGCGGGTTTGGGGCACTTTTCACGGAATCCACCGAGTTGAACTTCCATGTTTTTGTGTCCATAACAGATTCACTCTTACATCTCTCCATTTTATAGTGGTTGCCATCCAGTGTTACGATGCATTACTATCATCCATAAGACTTGCATATGAATCAGTTAATATCCCTTTAACTAAAAAAAGGTCAGAACAGAGCAAAAAAATTGACTGTAATTCGTGATTGTTAGAATACACTGGCTGTAGTGTGCAACTTTTCACCGAATTTCACTCTGAGGTCAGTGAATGAAGCTTAAGATACTGCACTGCCGTTCTTCGATGGTGATACCTGTGAGAATATTTATTTCATTAATGGTTTAAAGTCCAGGGAAAAAAAGCTTGCGTGATGCCACCCTCCACCAAATAAATCTGAAAAACAAACAAACAAACAAATTGTGATATTAAACAGAATAGTGATTTGGTTTTCATTTTGTGATGTACAATTGAAAAGGTTGAAAAGACTTGAAAACAGCAGATACAGCATCTGTAAAGAGCTCGATTTTTCATTCTGGCCTTTGTTAAACTAAAAATGAAATTTATTTGATTGAACATATTTTCTATCAGCGACAGTGTACTGCTGTCATTACTGAGATAAACAGCGTCCGTCTTCACACCACAGCGACAGCAGCAGGGGCTACTGTTCATCTGTTTCTTATTATTCATAGTATTATTCACAGGAATAATGATGAATCGAGCACTTTGCAAAACTTTTATCTGCTGTTTTTACTACTGTTAGAGTTGACTCATCGTACAAAGCCACTCTTCACTGACGCCTTTTCAAACAGGGAAACTTCATCTGTTGACATGTAATGAAGCATGTAAATGCACTTGAGGGAATCTTTGTTTGGATTAGTTTGATCCAGAAAAACAAAATGGTTTTCTGTCACAACAGCCGGTGGCAGAGCTGACCCCTCACCGTGGTAACCGGGGGCCCACAGGGCTTCATCAACGCTAAGAACACATCCCCTCTGACTCATACAGTATGTGCATCTGTCTATCTGGTCTTCTTAATGAGCTCATAAGACTCACTCTCTCTGCATCTCCAAGTGCTTTAGGCGAGACTGTCCAGCTGTGTAACCTAACTATGCAGATGAATTACACACACACACAGATTCCCACCAGCTGCCTGTGACTGCTCTTAACTGGCTGATTTGTCAGGGCTCTGACTAGGCATACAGGCTAAATGTTTCAGTCACGCCTGTCAAATCCCTCATGATGCTCATGTTAAGACAGCCAAGAGGCTAAATGATGACATCAAAGCCATGCTGTGTTTAGACCCCAGAGTCCAGCTGTCAGCTTTCCTCAAAGTCCTCACCTCCTAATGATTTTACAGCTTTTGTCCAAAAGCTTTTTTCCCCCACTCTCCTCCCTCAATATCAGTGTCTCTCATTTTCCTACTTATATCACTACCTCTCCTCCTGCTCACTCAAGTCACTCCCCTGCCTTCAGCTTTGATCAAATCTGGACATTTTTTGGTGTAGCTTTTATCTCTCTCTCTCTCTCTCTCTTTCTCTCTCTCTTTCTCTCTCTCTCTCTCTCTTTTTTAATTTTTTTTCCTTTCAAGGCCATAGATGGAGTCATTGTGATTTTCTTTTAGCTTGAAGGTAGATTCAATTCGAGACAAAGTGTAGAAGACTTTCTTGGTGAAATCTGGGTCTTGCACAGTAGTGACCACTTTCATCGAATAACTGCATTTTCAGTAAGAAGTCATAGGTAACTGTAATGAAATACAGTAGAACCTTGCAGTACGAGTGCACCATTGTACGAGTAATAATGGGTTTACATTACCCTCAGGAATGGCCAAAATGGAAATTGCGCAATAGAAAACTGGTAATGGAAACATCGAAATGTCACAAAAACTGTCAAAGATTGCAAAAACATTTTTACGCTCTCATGAGGTGGTTTTTAAGACATTTCAATATAGAAGTAAAATTGTAATGGAAACACATTTTGCGCATTTTCACTAGTCATGGGCATGAAAAGTCTGGTGCCCCGAGAGGTTCAATAACGTCACACAGTTCATTAAACGTTGCCCGGGTCATTCTGCATCCACAACTCGTTGGTGAATTCCTGATGTACAAGTCTCTCCCAGAAATCCATTACGCGTGGCTACAGCCTCATAACATAAGGGCTTTGCCTTGGGACGATCCAGTGTGCCTGCAGAGTGAAATTATGAGTTACACACGCACGGACCCCCCACTATGTCACTGTGACTCTGTTTAGTTGTGTGTACAGTCTATGTTTTATACATTCTGCAAAGTTGACATTACTGTTATAAAACACAATATGTCAACATGTATCAAGAAGCTGAAGGTAATTCACAGCATTTACCATATCAACGTATGTTAGCACTCTGCACAATGTTTTCAGACATTTTTTTGACAACTTTTACCCCTCAATTTTCTGTAGTCCCATCCTCTCATTTAAATATGGTACCAATAAGCCAAGACGTCAACAGCCAAATACCAACATTACAAAGGCTGTTGTCCACATCTTTCATCCAAGTCTATTGATTTAACCCATCCACATAGAAGTAATCTCACCCCCAGCCACATATGTGCATCCCTCTTGAACAGTTATATAACACTTCTAGTAAGCTCTAATGTCATTCTGTTTAACTACAAGCCTCATTAACCTCATTAAACACAGATATCTAAGACAGATGGTGACTTAGATACCAGATATTTGTTTAATTTGAAAAACAACTGCAGTGGGACTGCAGGAACTGTGTGGCTTTGGATTGTTTTGATTACAGTAACATTATATAAAGGGAAATCATAGCAGAAAAACAGCACTTACACAGTTGCTGTTTGCCCTCAGCAGTGCACATACAACAGAGAGCGAGAAATGAGTGCCAAGGCCACCCTGATTAATTAATCAGAAACCTCAAAGTGAATTATTAACTAGTTTTAGTATGTTGTGTTCACATATTATGCAATATACATGTTTTACGCTTTTAATTATGACAAGTAGACATTGTGGAGGTCTGGTATGGGCATTCTTGAATTGCTTGTGATGTTTTATGCATGGCCAGGCCCCACAGTTTGGTGAGCTTAAACGCAGCATTGAGAGAACAGCCTGTTCAGCCTCGCTCCGGTCCATCGTGGGCTGACTTGGTGGAAAGTGTTGACCTTGTTTTGTTGCCAGCTCGCACCAACGCTGTCCAAACTAATTTGATTCAAGTGTACTACAGGTTCAGATCAGAGCTCAGGTTGATGTACTTGTTAAGTAAAATGGTGAGGTTTGTACTGCACACTGTGTGTAAGAAACATTATGTTTCCAGAAAGTACTTACCTGACTCTAAGGACTAGATTTTCATTTCCCTTCTTTCAACTTGCAGAGGAATAAAACAAAAAGGTGGTTTATACCATAGGGTGTAGTTTCTATTTTAAAGTTTTTTTGTTGCCTGGCAACATTAAGGTTTCAAATGTGCTGTTGAATTTTTTTCCCTCCCTCAGAGTTGAATGGCGTAAAGCTGGCAGCAAATGCACTGAGCAGTTGTGGAGACTGCGCTGCCTATGTGACTACTTTACGCCTCTCTTCCATTGACAGCTCCCCTCTCTTTATCTGCTCCCTCAGAGATGTGACATTTAGCTGTGCTGTGTGTGTGCATATGTGTGGAATTTATATATACTGTCCATCTTTTTACTGTTACATATGGTGCCATATCAAATTACATTTAGTGCACATAACCACATGAGTACACACTACTGATAAGCACGCATACATTAAAGACATATCTTCTAGCCATGACATTTATGACATTGGTTAAAGTAGGCACAAGAATAACTATTCCCAACTTCTGTGTCTGCACTCATATTGTACTGGTGATACAGGATACAGGGCAGCACATGGATTTCTCTGTTTGCACAATTCAAGCGCCATATTACATCTAAGATACCTTTAG
The DNA here is from genome assembly GCA_037367365.1 of Apogon talboti. Classification (NCBI taxonomy): domain Eukaryota; kingdom Metazoa; phylum Chordata; class Actinopteri; order Kurtiformes; family Apogonidae; genus Apogon; species Apogon talboti. Next base: position 5,868,779 of record JAPQRQ010000012.1, read on the forward strand.
TTTGGCATTATCTAGGTTTACCAGATAATTAAGAGAGTTAATAAAGAGTTGTACTTTGTGATGAACAGTAACTTAACAAAAAATATTCATCTTTAAAAGGAGATTTTCCATCTGTTTTCTGTTGACATCAGTGGTTCTCAAACTTTTTTGTTGCGCCCCCCTTTGAAGAATGAAAGCAAGAAAAGCAAGAAAAATTTCCAGCCCCCCTCCCCAACAAAATTTCAACAAAATGGGTCAAAATGTTATTTACCGGACAAAAAAATCAGGCCGTTCTCACGCCCCTGGTCATACTAGCACAGTTTGAGTACCACTGCTCATACTGTAAATATGAGGAATAGCACAATTAGAAAAATTTTCACATTTTAGCAGACCTACAATGTGGCCACTTCAGTCACCCCGTCAAGTAATGCACATTAACGACCTTGCAAGTGTTATTATGGCCTCTAATTTTAGTAAAGAAAACTATTTATGGATAATTTTTTGTCCTGAGTTTCTTGAAGCAGAAAAAATCCATCCAATCATCAATCATTCTACTGTTTACCTTATGTTTGAATGGCCTTATAAGTTCCTGTAGAACTTACAATTAATAGTAATAGACTGAATGAGTTTCCCTGTCACATTAATATGGCAGTGTGGAACTAGGCGAGCCATGTTGAGATACAGTAGATGAGTGTAATGCAGGACAGAACCACTCTTGAACCTGTATCAGGATGTCACAGTCATTTCTCCTGTGCTCTGTCGTTCCCCTCTGCAAACAAGAGACAGCACCTGGTCTCTTCAGACCTCCTCTCTGTCTCCGTTGGAAGATGAATCTGTCATGATGTCCATTAGTATTATTACTAGCCTGACATCCATGAACGCAGTCAGGGTGTCGCTTATTGTGTTGACATAGTATGAAACCCATGTTGGCATGCACAGCCTAATCTGACACATCAGATTTACCCGCTTTTACCCTGCCTTTTTTACCCAGCATGCAGCTGGGTTTAGGTACTGGAGCTTTCCACTCCTACTCTGCTGAAGTTATGCTTATCGACTACTTATGGCGACGGTGAATCTCTTATCTACTCCTCCATTTTAACATCTTTCTGGCCACTCTGATATAACAGCTCCCAAGTTTTTTGTGGGTTCAGAATGGTGAAAAATACAGTTCCACACATATGCAGCAAAGGGAACCTGTGTGAGTGAAGTTTAGATTTCTTATGTTTTGCCAACATTTTAACCTCCTGTTAGCATGAAAATCAGGAGCTCACCATCGATTATTACCTGTCCTTTCCACATTTATCTTTTTGATTATTTGACTATGATTTATTAGATTTTTTCTCTTCCGTCCCTTTGTTGTCCCTTTGTGTTTGTGTTTGTGCCTTTATGGAGTTTGTTCTGTAAATATAGAGAACTAACTCCATAAAAAGAACAGAGAACCGTAGCCCTTATGCCCTATGGACATGTGATATTTATCGTCTGAATGTTCTCAGGGTTTGAACTGAAATGAGGAAACCAGCCTTCAGTTTTGCAGCCCCCTCTGCCTGGAATACTCTTCAGTCGGAGCTGAAAATATCAGAACTTCTCTCACTACAAGCTTGTCGTACCATTTTACTGACTAGACAGCGAGAGTCCTTTGGACAGTGCCTGTGTTTTTAAATTGTTTGCTGACCTCGACCACTTGCACTTTAAAAAATTGCTGGTGACTTAAACTACACTGCACTTTAAAATATGTGTCAAACTGTTGTTATTATTTTGTGTTATTACTAAATTATTGCCTGTTTTTATTTATTTATTTGTTTATTTATTTGAATTGATTGTTATCACCAACCTTTGAACCCTTTGCTCATTATGGTATGGTGTGTGCTCCTTGACCTCTTGGCCAGGTCGCCCTTGTAAAAGAGATCTCCATCTCAATGGGATTTTATCTGATTAAATAAAGGTTAAATTAAAAATAATAATAATAAAAAATGTTGGAATTTATATGCATTTATTTACATGGATGCACGCATACTCTTAAGTATACAGAAATACCTCCATGTGTGCATTTTTGTAAATAAATAGACAAAAGCAACACACCAAGAATGATTAACCAAATTTTATTGCAAATTATCAAAAGATCAAAAATAATACCCAAAGAAGACAACCAAAACTAGTCACCATACCTGGCCAGATGCAAACCAAACAGAAGGAAGCAAAGGAACAGTATGTCTAGGCAGTGTGACAACACAGGCCAAATGAGCAGGGAGTGAGAGGCTGAAAGTCTCCCAGGCTTTATAGGCTCGCCCCTGGTAATGGTTGGAGACCCAGCACCTGCAGAACCTATAGGCAGAGCAACTAGAGAGGCAGGGAAAAGAAAGTCCGGGCTGTGACAGTGTGCTCATGTTGTGTTTATACTGTTTTCATTTAATATTTCTAAGTATTCATGTTTGCAACTTCTTAGCTGGGAAGTACCTCTGTAAATTTTGTTATGTGTACACATAATGACAATAAACATTCTTCAATCTTAATCTTGAATCTTAATTAGGGGGACAAATTCACTTGTTATTTAAGACAGTTCTGGTATGCAGGCCTAGCTTAGTACTAACACATATGGGCCTGTCAGACAAAAATGAAGACAACAGATCATAATTTGGGGTTTGTATGTGGTTTAATAATATGTGGAATGAGAAGAAGAGCAGACTATTGGCTTTGGCCTGAGCTCTCTGAGTGCACCTCTAGTTATTACCAAGCTTTAATGTTAAGTCTTACACCGACTTGGGTAGTTGTTAACATCACCATGCATCACATCCAAGTCTTGTTGTGTGGTTCCATACTTTACACTACAGAGAAAATATGCCTAAGATTAGTCACGGCAGACTACAGCACAGCATGAGTCTACTTATGGACAGCTTTCCTCTTAGGGGAACAAGTGAGTACCATGAATTTCTTCACGTTTACTTCAGAGGCATTGCTGTGTGAATACCACATCTCATGGGATGAAAACAGGTAGTTGTCAAAGATGATCATGGTTGAGTTCATAAATCAGTGATAATGTCACTGCACATATTGATTGCTAAATGTGTATCTACATTAGCTTTATGTTATATATTTACTACCATTTGATGCACCTCTAACTCATACATTTTTAATTTATTCAGACACGACAAACAACTATAAATGTGTAATTTAAGGAAAAACAGTCAGAATCCACTTGGGCCTTTGGATTTTAGATCAAAAGCGAAGCAGTCATGTTAAAAACAGAAAAATTCTGGCCTCTCACACTGGCTGCTTGTTCCAGCCTGAAGCACCAGAGAGTACGACGGAGCGTTGCCCAGGCTTTGTTCTCAGCTGTGTGGGACAACGATTAACCATGCTAGTGCCAGCCATGTGGCTCAGATCTTCTGCCTTGGAGGACTTCACTACACTATGGGGGGGTGTCTCAAACGTCTGATTTTGTTTCAACATCAGAAACAAAATGACAAAATAAATAGAAATATTTATTTGTTAATCCTTAAACTCTTGTGAATGAATGAATGGAGTATTTTTGTCATGGATTGTGGGATTTTCACTGGCCATTTATTGCATTATTACAGATGTTAATGCTTGTATCCGTAACCATAGAGCATTTGTAAAGATGAGAATGAAAGCTGAGACAGACCACATCACAGGAAACATCTCAGGAGGATTTGATTCTCCCACAGCAGCAGGAGTCACAGGTCTTCCGAGCACAGTATGCAACTTTTTTTGCCTGAAGGCTGCATGTGTTTATGAGACACACCTTCCTGGCCCTGAGTCGGGCAGTTCACACCTCAATACTGTACGTGTCACTCATGGTGATGAGCTCACTGACTTGAAACACTGTTTTGCCTGAGGCTGAGGAAAAGCAGCATCTATACAGCCAATGACAGGGACTGAAGCGCCTGACTGACAGCACGACTGTAATACCTTAGCAATGATGTTTCTGTCGATCATTGCTTTATTCAATGCACACATAGATGGGCAATTCCACTGAATTGCTGCCAGCTGCTGAAAATCCTTTTAAACTGCATCTGAATCTACGAATCATTACTAAGGTCCTTCTTTTATCTACTGAAACCCAAAATAATGCATATGACCTTTATATATTTCAGCTGCTGCTTTATATATTTCAGCTGGCAGTGACTATTCCAAAATGTTTTTTCCAAAACCTTCTGAATTTCAATGTACAAAAAAGATACTGAAATAAATTGCAGATGCTATTTGTGCCTATGCATCCATAGGCAACTATGTTAGCCAAAATGATGTTGTACCTAAATCTAACATTGAGCTTTTGGTGGATAAATTAAAAACTGCAAATAAATCATGTCCTCTTTTTCTGTATGGAAGTCCAAAGTCAGCTCTGTTTGACTTAAACTATATACAACATTGAGCATTAGTTAGAGTGCATATGTGGGTGTAAATTGCAAAATAGCTGTGGTATGACCATTTACACACTGGTTATATTTTGCACATTATTTATTGGTGTTTCTCAAGTACATTACCAACAGTTACATGTTCAACACAATATATTCACTATGCTTGCACAGTCAGCTGTTGATGTACTTGCATTTTGATAGCAATCTACAATTAGTAACAGATTTTGAATGTTTAGTGAGCTTTTAATTATCGACCTCTGAGTCTCGTCAAAATCTTTTCAGTACAACCATGAGTCCAAATCAACACTTTTGCCAAATTTTAAGACATTCTGTCTAACTTTTCCTATGATATCACATTTTAAATTTAATGGGGATCAATGGATGAATCTTCTTATACGAGATGGACAGATCTAAAAAAAAAAATATGTGTCATCTTTCCTTTTTAATCATGAAGCTATCTGTGACATCACCCAGTTGTATTTTAGATTCATACTGTATCTTCAGTTCATATAGCCAGAAATTTGAAATAATCCATGACGTAATTAGATTTAAGTTTTGGTCGTATTGTTCAGCTCTAAATAGATCCCATTATTTCAAAGTGAATGTGTTCAGAAGTCTGAAAATCTGCTTCCAATTTTAAGTAGCATCATTTACAAACACCTGTTTTCTTCATTTAGCCAAGCATTTCTGGGTGATTTTGCAGAAAACTGTTTTAGCTAATCTTGTGCTAACTAACATGTTTGAGACTGGATGAAAATTATTCAACAATTGTCACTGCCAACACACACAGATAATAAAAGGATCATACTGAACATTTGCTTACATAATAGTGTTTGAATATGCACCATTTTGCTTAAAAAGCTCAACAAAGTGAATATGTTGGAGACTGGAAATCTGAGGACCGGAATAATATTTAGTCTGTCTGGTTCATTCTGGAAATGTTATGCTAGATTTTTCAGATGTAAGCATTATTTTCCAAACCAAAAAGCATTCTCGTCTCTTACTTTTTCTACTCTGGTTGTGTTTTTGTCTACAGGATGCCAAGTTTGTGGAGGAGAGACGGAAACAGCTGCAGGGCTACCTTCGCATGGTGATGAACAAAGTGATTCAGGCGCTGCCGGAGTTCACAGCCCGCCCCACCAAAGAGACCCTGCTGTCTTTGCTGCCTTTCTGCCTGTAAGTGGACACACATGGTCATGTTCAATACAGGATCTAATCTTTCATGTGTGCAGTTGTGGATGTGTGTGTACAGTATGCCAACACATGTGTACAGCTACGGATATATGTCTGTGAACAGATGATGCAAGAAGCATGGGCTGAAGCAGTGGAATTCAAAGATAAATAAATCAGATAAATCACAAATAAATAGTAAAAAACTAAATGATAATGTGATTTTGTTTAAAAAAATCTAATTAAGGCATTTTTCTTTTTCATGTGTATAGAGGGATGAAGAATTTATTTTTTTTTTTCCTGTTTTCTACTTCAAAGAAAAAACAACTGTTTCATTTTTATATTCAGAGAGCAGGGGGGTCAAATTACCAGCACTAACTATGATGTGCTTATATTAGACTTATGTTGTTCTCTGGTAAGGACTTTGAGATCAGATTAATCAAAAACTGAGCAGTTAAACTGGTTCTTTTGATAGATTGAAGGAGGGAGGTAGGTGCTGTTAAATGTCAGATCATTAGTTCCAATGTACTTATCACCTTATTAAACCATTTATTAATGCGTTACTTGAGTCTTTAGTCAGAAACTCATTGACTGAACAACTTCTTACTAACTGAACTTACATAAAACTAATGAACAGAGATAATGGCATGTGTGCGACGGTACTCTAATGCTGTTTACTATTGTATGTTGTAAGAGCTTATTAATGATTAATGATAAGTGTTTACAATCTCATTAATATCCTTATTATACATTATTTGTAAATGAGGGTACATTAAAATGGTACAAAAAAGACATGAGCTTTTCATCAGTGAATGAAAAAACACTAGATTGGGTCTTCATTCTATTCTTGGTAGATGATTGTCGTTTTGTTTTTTTTTTTATTATTACCAACCTAATACTTTCAAATTCATAATATTTATTGCTTAAAACTTTGACAGCAGCTTTTCACCCCCTGAAAAAAATTTAAATGCTTACTTGCACAGCTCTGAAAAAAAAGACTTTTTGCTAATCCAAGGAGTTTGTATGTATCATAATTTAAACTACAACACTGTAGAAAGAATTAGCTGCCACTTCTGCTGTAGCTGCAGCATTTACAGGTTACAAAGAGGGAGGATTAATGTCAATGAAAATGCCAAATCCCTTGTAAACAAACTTGTATTTTCCTGTGTTTTACATTCATACACATACTCACACATCCAGTGTATACGTTCTGTCACACCTACACAGACTAGCAAGTGCATGATGCCTCAGCTGCCCACCTGCCTTTGAGGCTCTGTCTGAAAATGGGATGCTGCACTCATTTCTTGTCAATATTCACATCGGTTTCCACTTACTATGATCAGTCAGCTAGCGTTATCCTGTCACACCCTTGCTCTGAAATGTCATTTCCGCCTTGAGTCATCAGACTAGAGACACAACAACAACAACATACTCATCACTCTGTGTCCCCGCTCAGTGCACTGTGTCTACAAACATGACCGTGTTAACATTTGGCATCTGAGCTGGATGTGTCTTAGTCTGGTTCTCTTCAGATTCTACTAAATCCATGTGCAGATCACAAGAACTGTCAATGAAGCAATCTCCTAAATGATGTATATAATTATCTGAGACCATTTGGTAACTATGGTAACCCATATGCACACGTGAGCAGGGCTGTTCCTTCTTCCATCAGAATGGAAGGCAGACTTAAACGGACGTGTTCATGAGTTAGACTTTAGGAACACACAGTAATCCTCCTTTTAAGACATTCTGTTAAACTTTTCCTGTGATATCACATTTTAAATTTAATGGGAATCAATGGATGAATCTTCTTATACGAGACAGACAGATCTAAAAAAATATATATTTGTGTCATCTTTTCTTTTGAATCATGAAGCTATCTGTAACATCACCCAGTAGTATTTTAAATTCATACTGTATCTTCACACACCTCTGCTGTTTTCCCTTTGACAAAAATCCAATAGTATCTGGCTTTTGTCTCCAGTGTGAAAAAAGTGTAATCACCATTAATTCACAGGTCAAATAGCAGCTGTAGTCAAGTATTTACTGTCTGTTTCTCCAATGATGTAGACATTACGCCCAGTTGTGTTTTTGATTTGTCATCCCTTTTTGAAGTTCTACATGTGGCTGTGTAAATAGCCAGGTTGGAACATTACTGTATTTGATGCAAGATACAAACCGGTAAGACAGCGAGGTGAAATCATTTTCTCCTGATGTATCAAGGACGTTAAACATGACATAGAAAGACAAAAACAAAAATTTGTATTCTGGCAGTGTGAAAGAAACCAACTGCTACAATAACTCCATGACAGTGCTAAATGAATGCAGATACACTAATTTAATTTGGTTTTAAACCACAGAGACAGAGCTACATGTTGTAAAAATGAATGAGTAAGTCTAAACTGAGGCAATCCAGGTCCATGTTCACCCAGTAGAATTTCAGAACTATATATAGCAGCTTTATGATTTAACGGTGCTCAGAATTTTGGAAATAAATGATTTATGCAGATAATTACAACAGTCAAGTTAAGCAATGACATTTCTGTCCCGATCCACATTATATATTATATTTCTGTTAAAATATTCACATTTAACTAATGTATGAAGTTACACATTATGTATGAGAATGTATATCCAGAGTATTAGCAGATTTGTGCAGAACTGAAGTGTAACATACAGGCACACATAAGGTGTTTTTCAGTTTGAGTTCTTGTCTGTTCTTCTGTTCTTGCGATTACATGAAAAGTCATCAGTCGAGGCCCCAGTACTGTTCCATTTAAAAGTTCTCACCAACCAAGATCGAATGGAATTTCCAGATGTTGTTCTTGTCTCCTAGTTTAAACCAAGGATGCACTGGTTGGTGACTCGTGTGGACTTGGCTGGCAAATATCCCAAGATGCATTTCGTGCTACTTTTACTGTTCTGTGACAACTTATTTCAGAACTGTTTTTCTGAGTAGATGTCACAAGATGAGGTGATATAACGTTGAACAACGCGAGAAGCAGAATAATGAGAAGATACATCTTTACTGTCATGATATGGGATTCAATGAAATATGTTTATCCAGTTTTGAAGAATATAAATGAATATAAATAAATATAAATGACATGTACATAATAGTGCAAATGTATTGAAATCAAATCAAGTGACATATTGGGGAGGATTGTGTAAATACCTTAGGGAGCTGATGGCGGAAATACATCAGAGCCAGGGAGGAAAGTTCACAAGTACGCAACCGTTCCAATTACAGATAGTCCATTCTCTGGGGCTGTTCTTACGAAGATCGTAGTCACAAGGTTCGCAAGACAGTCCTCTGCGAACGTGATATTGAGAAACACCTATTGTTTTGCAAAACTGAAAACAGTAGTGCCAGGACAATGATTTGGGCAAAAGCGCGGTATGCCCAGTTCATCACAGAACATATATGAACAAAGAACCATTCACAAGTCTTTGTACCCAGAGAGAACCCTCATAGACACACGGAGAACATGCAAACTCCACACAGAAAGGACCATGCCCACACAAAGATCAAGACAGTAACTTAATGACTATATGATTTTTAAGAGGAAAAAAAATATTTTCATATGTCACAATAAAGTCACACCAGTAAAATATTATTGTTTGTTTCCTGGTTTTAGTATTTCATTTAATTTCTTTCACTAGAACATCCAAAGGCACCGCAGAAAGTCTGATTTTGTCCACTTCAGGGTTTCCCTCTTGGTTTCTGGAAGGTTTAGGTAATGATTGTTTATTTTATAGAAATTCTGAATGTTATCATAAGTCTGTGCCCATTTCATTGGAATAGTTTAAACATGTGGAGAAGATTTTTCTAATGTGCAGTTGCCAGTGCAGTCAGAGAAAATAGAATATATAAAAAGGAAGTTATTCTAAAAACCTTAAAGATTTTGGGTATTTGTGAAAACATTCAAGTTTTGACCCTCACAGCATCAGTAAAACCAAAAGAAGGATGCAGAAAGGACTTCAAACTGACAAATGTGAAGGGGCAGTTGTCCAGTGGAATAAGAGTGGACACATGAGTCCATGTAAAGCTCCAAAGCACACACTGCTCATTATTTGGTCTGTCAGAACTGGCTTAAAATCAAATCACTCTGTCTCATATCTCTGAACTGAAATAGAAACCTTTCTATTGTCTCTGTGTGACTTGGAATATTATTGTCATCGAGCCAAGACACCCAGAGACCACCGACTACTTTTCCTTCCACACTTACATAGAAAAAAAAGTAGAATGTAAGGTAGGTAGGGTAAAGCAGGAAAGGCGAGTCTGCTTTCATTAAACATATACATTTATATCTCACATAAGTGCTGCAGATGTTTGTGTTTACTAGATACTCCTGAATTATTTTAAAAAATTACTGTTTTTATTGGAAGTTGATATTTCATGTGGTTCTTCAAGTGATGTGTGTGCTGCTTTGATGCAAAAACTCTGATACTGAGAATGAGGCCTAATCTGAAACAATAAGAAAACTATCGGAAGACAGTTCAGTAAACCATTAAGAATTATGTAGCAAATGAAAAAACTAAAAAAGGCTTAAATCTTTTGGAAGAGATGTGTTATGATTATGTTGATTATGTTGGCGTTATATTTGGTGTAAAATTTAGTGTTTAGTCTGTGGAGTTTTGCAGTGAAAACTAGCCAGTACTGTCAAAGGTTCTGCCTAAGAAGTCAGAAAAACAATTGCGATGGTTGAACATCACTAGATTCTGCTCAGACTGTTTTTGTCCTGACTTACACTTCATGTTTTGATGTAAATGCTCGCCTCAGAAAAGCCTTACATTAACACTGAGATAATGCATCAGAGAAACAATATCATGTCTATGTAGTATCTTGTGTTCCATGTCATCTTTCCTGATACAGTCTGAGTATTTCCACTGATGACATGACTGTTGTATGAATAACTGATTGATAATTTGTTGTCATTTTATTTTCATTTTTCTTTCCTTTCTGTCCTTCAGCTGAAGAAGGATTGAATTTCCCTCTGGAATCAGTAAAGTTCATCTGAATCTGAAAACTTAGTTGTGGACTCATTCTGAACGGGTGACAGAATGAGAGGTTTCAGAGTCTAGCTGCCTTTTGTCAGATTTTCACATTTTGACAGGCAGGCTTGACAGACAAGCGATAGTAACGGACATATAAAAGGTAAAATGGCAAAGATGGATGTATGTACAGTGAGGACAAAAATGTACTGAAAGTATGTGATGTAGGGCTGGGCCATCACACAAACTTAGAACCTGATCTTAATTAGGCATATGATCTTTTTAAAGGGATTGTAAAGATCGTGGCATTAAAAAGAGTAAATAACAGTGCTTTCAAAATTTTGTTTATAATTGTAATTATAGTGTTTTACAGAGTGTGTTGCCCTAACCTGTGGCTAAGACCCTTATAGGTTTGTAGTATTACTGTCGTTGTTACATGTCACTGGAGTAGTGACATCATTTCATTCCATTTATAGCATCCTTTAGAATCTGTCTGCACTAAAATACTCAGTTTCAGTCCGTATTACAGAGTTTGTGTAACATGTTGTTTGGCCACTTTTGAAGAAATAATGATGAAGAATACCTGTAATGGTGTATTTTATAAGAGGTAAGAAAAAGTGATTCACACTGAGGAATGACATTTTTACATCAAAATATTGTCATATGATGTTCTGGCCAGATCGCTCAGCCCTAATGTGATATAAAGAAAAGCATTCACACTCACTAACTATGATGGCACAGATGTAGCTCCATACTAACTTATTTCTGAAAGATAAATGCAAATAGATTACATTTCTGGATTGGGTTCTGTAAAAGTGAGCTACAACTTCATTAGCAGTGGAACATGAGGGTCCCAAGGTGAGACCAGTTTAGAGCCATTAATCGAACGTGTTGCATGAGGTTGCAAACATTTCTCCATTTGGTGACAGCTAAGGATTTTCTGCTGCGTATGCAGGTGTGTCTCAGTCTGTTGGGGTCTGTAGAGACAGTGAAAACCTCACAGCAGTTGCATCTGACAACAGATCAACAGACCATAATATTGCAAGCTTGTGTGTGAATCTAGTTTGTTGCCCCGTTAGACTAATTGTGTGCTGCTGCTGTCATAGTGTGTATTGGTTTAGTGTGACATTGCTGTCTTACCTCAATGCATAACTGCCTGCAAAGTGATGATTAAAGTCTGCATTGGTCTGACATCTTTAGTGAGGGATGAAGACCTGATTAGTCAGGTCACTAGTCTAATGAGAAAGGGAGGGGTACTCAGAAAGTCAGGTTGCTGCTTGATCTGAAATGAAAACCTTGCTACATTATGTAACCAAGATTTGGAAAACCTTGAATATGTGCAAAATCTTCCACCCTGCATGCACAGAAAAAGCTCCACTTCAAACATAGCTTCATATACAAGACACTCACAATTCATTCTTCGTGTCTAATAATAAAATAGTAACTTATTCTTTCATTGAGATCTTTTCTTTGACTCTAAACATTTCTTACAGCAACCTGTGATGATCCTAACAATGGTCACTTTATGAAAAACTTCAAAGTGGCATTTAGTGTTTACTCTTGTGTTTACAGTTAACTACCTATCCTTATATATGAAGGAAAAGCTGGTAATATCGATGCAGTCCGCTACTTCCTGTTTACCAGACTGAGGCTCTGGGGCAGACTAGCAATTTCAAGGCTACAGTGGTTTACTTACTCACTATAGGGACACTAATTATCACAACACATACCACATTTCCTCAGATAAAAACCAGGACCATTCTGGTGTAGATCACTCATCTGACATTTTATTATCTGATTTCTGTCACTGCAGGTGTGTGTCTTAATTTTCTTACTATTCATGGAAACTTAGAGGAGCTAGAAGAAGAAGAAATTAACACAATTAAAGCTGTTAAGCAATGGATACATCCTAATCACTGAAACACCAGAGTGCATTTATTTTCAAATGGTTAGGGAATTGCATGTGTGGAAAAGCACATTGCAGTGTTTGTGACATTGCAAATGGTAGCAGATCAAAACAGGGTTTCACCCTAATTACAGCAGTTTCTACTTATTAAATAGAGCAGTGGTCCTCAACCCCCGGGCCGCGGACCGGTACCGGTCCGTGGGTTAATTGGTACCAAGCTGCACAGAAAGAATACTTAACTTAGATTATTTCCGTTTGATTTATTTTCTGATTCTGAACAATGTTTTATTTTGAAAAATGACCGGATTCTCTCCATCACATCTGTGTATGACTCACTCTTGACGCATGTCAAGATGCCGCTACCTTCTTAAAGGGGCTGCTCCGGCCGGTAATACAATACATT
>JAPQRQ010000012.1:5884741-5898251 GCA_037367365.1 Apogon talboti
CACCTTAAAGGCCGGTCCGTGAAAATATTGTCTGACATTAAACCGGTCCGTGGCGCAAAAAAGGTTGGGGACCGCTGAAATAGAGGATATTAGAAAAAAAGGCCTGCCTCTAATGCAAGCCTTCTTCACATAAAGGCCTTGTACATCCTGCAGCTGAAGTAAATAAAGGTCACTATTTAAGAAAATGCAGTATCTCTGCCAAATAATACAATCTCTTTATTATTTATTTATTATTATTTATTTATGATTTATATTATACAATTTCTTATCTATCTATCTATCTATCTATCTATCTATCTATCTATCTATCTATCTATCTATTGTTACTTTGGCATAACATCAATGATAATTTTCCAGTCATTTTGATATCACTTTAATGTTACTAATGGTTTCTTTAGAAACAAAACTTGTCAAAGGAAACCACAAGGAAAAAACTACAGCCAGTTTTGTAGTTGGTGTTGAAGCTCTCCTTGTTGATTTTACATCAGTTTGGTTTAGGTGGCTCCCTGTGTAAGTTGAGTTCTGTACCTAATCCTAATAATGGAAGGAAGAATGTTGAAAGATTGTGCCAAAACTAATGTTGGCATATATGTGAATATGCTAGATAATAATAATTGAGCTTTGTACCAAAACTGAATATCTGAACATGACCCATATCAGGTTCAGAGTAATCTTAATTCTATTTGTTAGTGTGCAAGTACATTGACTGAAAGTGATTGACTGAAAGTGGTTAAATATATGGACAAAGGGAAAACGACAGTCTGTGTATGAAAAGAAAGCTAAGATGTTCAGATGGTAACGGCTCTGGAGAACAAAATAAAAACAAAGATGACTAATAGGGACTAAGTTGACCTAAAGACCTTATTAAAAAGAAAGTAATAAAGAGTGGATCATCATGTTGAGTTATTCCATTTACAAAGCTAAAAGAAAAAGTGCACTTCTTTGTCATCTCTTTTGAATATGAACTGGAAGTCTTATCAGTCAAAATCTACAGTGCTGTTATCACAGCCTGATCCTCTGGTTGTGTTTTGTTATAATTCGTCATTCAGTCTAATGAGAGTTGGCAGCAAAAACTTGGAGGGGATCCCACTGCTTTGATTGAGCTTAGCATTAGTTTGACAACAGCATTGACACAAGGTGTAGCTGTTTGATTATAGAGAAACATGAAGACAAGAGTGGATGACATTTTAGATTTTCATAGTGTTAAGTAACTGCTCCCAGGAGTAATAAACAAGCATGTTCCAGAGCTAGGACTTAGCTCTGTAAATATACCTGGTGTAATCCCAGTCATTGTTTTTCATTATCAACTCCTTTTTTTTTTACACCCAGCAATTATGGCAGTATTTGGTTGTAATGAGTCCCAACCGTAGCGTACATGTTTGTGTGCTTGTGTGTGACAGCCGACACAATGACGTGTACAGATCTCTTTGTCCTTCTCCACACTCACTTCTTTGGACTCGCATGCTTGCAATTTTCCTCACTTGTCTGGAACAGCGTCGTGGTCACACCTCTCCCTAGATTTGCCACCACTTAGTATGCAGCTCGACCTCAACACTTTTATGGTTTACTCAGAACGCTAAGTACACAATCTCAGCCTGGGCTCTCGCCTTGATAACCTGCATATAAAAACAAGATCTTTTCTCTTTTTTTCCCTGTGTCAGGAGCAGTATTTGACAATTTAACAGTGGAATGAAGACATAACCTTTTGAGTTTGGGGGCCTTATAAACAATTAGGGTCTGTCTTTGTGTGTGTTGAGTGTGTGTTGCTGAAGACAGGAAATGCAGAGAGAATTGTTTATTAGCCATTCTGTACTATTTGTTACACTCCACCTTTTCCTGGTAAACAATCAGTTGGATTTTTGTCCTGCTTCGTTTTGTGTACCTGTTTGGTCTAATTATGCTTCACTGCAGTCAAATGATTAATATTCCAGCACTGTCTGGGAAAGTTATTATCCCACACAAGTCAATATCATGTCCAAATGGGGGACAAGCACATGCTGAGAGTTAGAGAAAAAAAATCTATATTCCTAATTAATTTAGCACATTTAGCTGCTTTACCCACTTTGATATGAATAAATGAGAAGGCTTGCAGTTTCAGCTCTGCACGCTGCCCCCAATTTAGTATCGGTATTGCACATCCCGCTCCCTCCCATCGCAGCGCTGTTTGGCCAGCCATGATCAAATTCAGATTGGGTAGCTGCACTTGATTGAACCTGCCTGGTGCAATAGAGATACTGGAATAAGTGGCACTCGAGACGCTGCTAAATGTACATTTTCAGCCAGAGGAAAAATGAATAATGTCCATCTTATTAACAAAGTTCAGGCCGTCCTTAGATTGGCTGATCACAACACTCGCCCAGAGCCGTTTGATCTTGATGGGTATGACACAGACACTTTGCAGCCATGCATTTTTCATACTCCAACGACAGCTGCACAGTTTTTGATACTGGTGGATTCCCCATATGAGGAATACTAGGGAGCTGGGGAAGAGTGAGGGGCTGAAAAGTGAAGCCAATGCAGGAGTCTCAAATACTGCAGTTCCAGTTTGTCAACCAGTCATGTTAACATTAACGGTTAAAAGTTAACTCATTTTATTATCTTCATCGGTAAATTCAGTGTCTGCCTTTTACGTATCATAATATACACTCAGTATAGAGGACCAGCTTTAGCAATTACTATTAGTACCTATCACATATTGGGAGCAGTGAGCTGCCATTGAAGGCATTCGGTAACCCACAACAGATTGTCATCAGCACCATGATAGGGGGCACCAACAGACGAATGAACACTTATCTACCTGTTTTTTTAACATGTCCAAGTTTACAGAAATAAATCTTGGTACAAAAATGGTTTAGTCTGAATACGTAATTTCCACCTTTGTAACTCAATGGAGATACCTCTAGTTGTGGCTGGACAGTTACCCTGACAGAATCTTGTCATGGAGTTTAATAATACTTTAATACAATACACAGCATGTTAGCGTGACTTAGCTAATGTTTTCATTATTTTACATCGGGTCTGTCACAAACGTACTCTAAAGACTCCAATCTAGATAGTTTAACTGTTGATGAAAACAAAACAGCTACCCTGCGTATATTTTGCTTAAGTATCAATCACATGTGTCATTTGAGTCAATTACATCAGTTCCTTGGCATTACCAAGCGCTTTCCCGATGAACAGTTTTAACTAAATAGTTTAATTCAGTGAACTGAGCCACTTCACCCATAGGACTCCATTCAAACAAAACAGAGTTTGTGTCTTTAGTAATAAAATTATTGGTCAATGAGCTGTCCTTCTATACTAGTTTAGATTATTTATTGTGGTTAGTGTATTAGTGTGTTTATATATCACTGATGTGTTAACAGTTATCAATCAATCAATCAAAATCTATTTATATAGTGTCAAATCCTAACAAAAGTCATCTCATGAAACTTTACATTTGGAGCTAGTCAAGACCAGACTCTTCAGCCAGTGCACAGACACCCAACAGAATCCTCCAGGAGCAAAACCTTGGCGATAGTGGTGAGGAAAAACTTCCTTTAACAGACAGAAACCTGGAGCAGACCCCAGGTCTGTAGGATGGTTGTCTGCCTTGACCAGTTGGGGTTAAAGATACAGGTCAATGAGTAATAATGATGGTGGCAGCAGAGAAGCAGGACCACAGCAGCAGGTCCAGAGATGATCCAGGGAAAATCTGTGAGGACATAAAGCACTCCGGGAAGAAGTCAAGTCATTAACATGCATCAAGTAGCTGAAATTCTCCCACGGTAATTTTGACATGACCCTGTTTTTCCGTATTGTCTGTGTTTTCAGTAAGTTAGCATTAGCTTGCTGAGTTTTAGCCCTCAATCTTCCCCAGCTCAATTTATCCGACAGTGGACATTTCACTAGGAAAAAAGAAAACAAGATAGCGAGAAGCAAAATGCCAAAATCTAAACTTTAGAACTACAGTCCACAAACAACTTTCCTCTGCCATTATTGTCTGTAGACAGCGTAAAACAATAATTTAAGCAGTAGTAGTAGTAATAATAGTAGTAGTAGCCTAAATTAGAATAGCCTAACACACAGTGACCAGTGAACAGTGTAAAATATCCCTGAAGCTGAATCTAGCATGAGACAGCTGACAGGTTGTCCTGAATTTTGTGTATTTATTTATTTAACCTTTCTTTAACCAGGTAAGTTAGTTGAGAACTGATTCTCATCTATATATTAAAAGCTGTGTGGCCTCTGAGTGTGTGTGTGCGTGTGTGTCCAGGGATTTACACAAAATCTGGAAAGAGCTGACTGCTGCAGTTAGACATACTTATGTATTTTTGGTCAAGGGACAGACTAGCAAAAACAGCAAGTTGATAGGACCAATATTTTGGGAGATATTAGTAATTTTGGAATACAATAGCCTTACACTTACATTGCTTTGGTGGAAACGCTTTGGCTGTGACTGCTTGACAAATGCGGTACAGCATGCATTAATACACAACAGCATAAAAACTACCACGTCTAGAACCCAAGGATCCCCACAGGTCATTGCGCTATTATATGTCCACTTTAATTCCAACTCATATACAAGCATTTGAAAGGAAGTGTGCAATATTATTTTTTATTTAGGTAACTGTGGGGGAGGCTAATTCAGATTGCAATATGTATTGTTTTATAGCGAGTCTTCATTTCATGGGGGGCTCATGTAGACACAGGAGGCACTTGTGAAGACAAATGCAAAGACTGAACAAAGATGTGATCCTTAAAGTTTCCATGTACACTCTGCTTACAGGGCGTGTTCTAACTGTCTCTTCTTATTTTCACAAAGCAGTTGAGCTCTCAGTGGTGCTTCTTTGGATCACTGCTGCATATCATACAAGCATATGGCTCATGGTGACACTTTGGGCCAAAGCACCTCACCATGAGTGCATTTATTTTTAGCATTTGTTATTCAGCTGGGAATCAAGCTCTAACAGAGGGCCACCCGGATGCCCCAGATAATCTCGATCACAGCTGATGATCAGCTGGCAGATGTCAGTAAAGAGGCCAGCACGTCATTGCTACTGAACGTCAGCCAGTGGCGGCTCGTCAATAGAGGGCTCTAGGGCGCCACCCCACCTGTCTCACATGAAGAAGACGATAGGAGTCACCTAAAATAATTTCACAAACACATCAATATTTAAATAAACGAGCTATACATGATACACCCAGTGAGTACTGTGCATAATCTGAATTCAAGTGTAGTTTAAATATGTTTTCGGTTGTTTAGTGAGCAGTCAAATCATGTGTTTCCTGTTTAGGGCCCCAGGCTCTCTGTTTACCATAATACACTCTCTTTATAAATACCGTGTGCACAGTAGACCCCCTCCAAAACACATGCTGTGTATTTTTATTTAATTTCAATGACTTTTAAAATTGTGGTGTATGTATGTGTATCTTAGTGGTGATATGTGGTTATAGTGAAGCTGAAAACTGACTTGGATACTGTGCCCCACTAAAAAATAATTTCACCAGCCACCACTGACATCAGCAGCAAAAATTCCCTCCACATTTGAACAATTTTTAATACTTATTGAAAAACCTCTTTTCTTGAAACAGCACCAAGCATCTGAACCACTGCAATTACAGAAATACTTAGATAGTACAAGCAGCAGGTGAGAGGTTCTGTGAATGAAATGCTTTAGAGGGAGCAGGGGAACACACAGTACTTCAGATAACTATAAGGGCAGGAAGTACCTCCTCTCTCTCTTCTTTCCATTTCCTTTCTTTGACAAGCACCTCTCATTCATCCTCATAGTTATCAGATAAGAGTCAGGGATCAGGAGGTCACATGTTATGAAGACGGTTTCCACGGTAACTACAGCAATGAAGTCGTCACGTGGCCACGATGATTTCCTTCCCGGGGAGTAGGAAGGTTGAACATCATCATGGGGTCGACTCTCGTGACTCAATTTGATCTTTTGTGTCACAGTTGATTAGCTCCTGTGATGCGGGCAGGAAAAGAAACCCTGACCATCATCTTTTTATTAGCTACCAAATAAACTTGTCTCTCCCACTGTGATTGAGCAACAACACTTTTCTGTCTTAATTTTTTTTTTCCCCACAGATGACTAGTTAACAATGCAATAAGTACTGTACCTACAATATATTCATTACTTTAGTGTAACATTGTGTTTGAGAATGTAAGAGTCAGAAAATTACACTCCATTTCTTCAAATCACCACTTGTTTAAAATGTCAATTGCTCAGTCATGGTCATTCATTGTCTAGCTTGCAGTTTTCGCTTTTTTTCTGGATTGTGGAAATTCAGTTGGTACTTGACCACTGAAAACATTTTTCTGTTGTAATTTATATTAGGGTATTTTATGATGAAGTTTTGCCTTCTATCAAATGTTAATGGCGTTGTTGGTTAAAATGTCACTTTATAAAGGCCTGGGATTATTATTATTATTTCTGTCACAAATATACCCTTGCAAAAACACAGTCAGCTATGTTGACCTTGATGATTTTTGTTGAAATCTGAGAGAACATGTTGTTTTAAAGTAAAAAAAAGTAAAAAGGTAATGGTTAAAGTTAACTTGTTTTATTATCCTCATTTTGAAATTCGGGCTCATATTTTTCCTACCTTAATACACACATTACTTAGCATTAGTAATAACATTAGCATTTAGCACATTAGGAGTGGTGAGCTGCCATTGAAGATGGTCGAGACCAACACCAGATTCTCTGAGATGTAACTGCTAGTGTTAACTACTATACCACTATGCTGCCCTTGCTATTAGATGACATGCTATCAAACAAATAATTTCAATTTAAATGTACTTCTTTTGAACTGGCAACATTTTAACAGCTAATGAACAAGCTTTTCACTGTGCAGTAATCTTAGAACTATTCAGACAAATTTGGGTATTTTCTTAGAAAACGTGACAAACTGGAACAGTCCAACTCTGCTCCACCCATTCAGTCCTGTGTTTCATCTGCAGCCAAAACACAGTGTGTGTTGTTCTAGTTTGAGTGCTAAATTTTATAAAACATGGTGTTAGCTCACAACAGTCAACAATCAATGAAATTCTTAGTAAGAATACATTTTCCTCCAGGGTGTAATGTGTGTAAAGAAGGCCTACATGACTAGAAATGTTTTCTGAAGTAGTATGTACAGTGTAGAGTTTGGGAACCACTTGTGTTAAACAAAAGTTAGATTTTGGTAAACAACATCAGTAACTAAGGAGAAGCTTAGTGTTTTGCTTCCTCCTGGTAGACGCACCATTTGCTGTTTGGACAAAGCGTCTGGCTTTCCAGGAAGAAAAGCCCTCTGGCAGAAAAGAAAATGATGCATTAAAGTTTGAAGATGTAGTACTCTGTATGTGAAGTGTTGAACAATAAACTACAGCAGATGTCCATTTAAAATCTGCCTATTCCTCTTTTTTTTTTTCTTCCCACATTCAGAGACACACCCCAGGCCAATGACGGGGGAGCCAAGACGCCACGTTCCAAAATGTCCTCCCGCTTTCCCAGACTAGGCCGCAACCGCAACCAGGAGGCCAGACCGGAACCCCAGAGTGGTGACCTTTAACCAGAGATGGTATGAACTACTAATCTCCTAAAGGCAGAGGACGCCGTCATTGTGCATCTGTGGACTGTGACACATGGACTCAGAATGTGTGATGACACTGTCGGCGTCTGACGGACCTTCAAAGCCTTACAGATAAAAAGCTGCAGTAGAGGAGTGGAGATGGAGCAGCGTAAGACTCTACAGGAGAATATGTAAATGTGTCTGCGTGTTGCCTGGATGGCTAAAGGATAAATGACTCTCCCGAGGCTGCATATCGACAGACCCAATCACACAGCACCTCTTACCTCACTGAGAGACAAAAAGCCTCACACTGCACATGGACTAGCCTGGACTAGAACTTTATCTCCAACACAATGAGATGACGGGGATTCTTTTTCTTACTTGGCTTAGTTTTGTAGTTAAAGTGTCTCATGGTCACAGTGCCTACAGTGTTTTGTAGCTGCTTTACTGCTGTGGGTTGGGGTGGGAGGGAGGAAAAGGGGAGGTAACTTAAAGTATGAAGTTTGTTTTTTCCAGCTCATGTTGTCAGCATTATTGTGCCAAGCCATTTTAGACAAGGATAATTCACAATCTCTGGCGTGGACCACCAGGCAATGGGCATTCCATACTTGTTACTTATAATATTGCAATTTACAGATAATAATCTGCAGAAAGTATCACATATATCTCACAGGGAGATGCAGCAGTTACCAAACATATCATCAAGACGGTGAGCGTATTAAAGGATTAGGGTCAGAACATATTTAAAAAGGCGTAAATCATTGCTGTTATGTAGAAATTTCTTGTACCACATTACAATAAGGGTATCTTTATAAACGATTTATAAATCGATTATAACTGGGTTGTCAACGCGCCACCATTAACACTTTAAAGAAGTTAACAGTTGTTGAGTCTTGCTCACTATTTGGCATAGGTTGATGTTAAACCTCAGATCTTGATAGTTGCTCAACTTACTTTACCTTATTTCTTTATCAGTCACCATGGTAAGCTGTTTACTAGAGGATCCTACAGAGTGTCCTTTAAAACAGGCAAAACAGAACCTTATTGTAAAATATAACACAGTACAACACAATTCATTAATGAGTTATTAACATTCAAGGCACCAACCAAATTCAGGGATCAGTAAGGCCAATCGAGAAGCTGTGATCCTTTCAATCTTTATTAATCCAATGTGTGTATCAGTAAACATGTGTAAGAAATAACCATGAACCTTATTAGTGTTTTCACAGTCACTATTCAGTAGTGCTAGTGTTAATGCTAACATGTTTTGCTAGCTCAGAATCATGAAGCATCACTGGCACTAGTTTGCAAAATACAGCACTGCTACTAAATTTGTCTTGTAACTAAAAGTATAACCACATTACATGGGCCGTCTCTTAGCTATAACATATAATACATTCACTATCATTAATAATATAAAAGCTTACACTTGGTTACTAAATACCCTGTTAGCTTAGCTTTTAGAGTGATCTACTACCATGCTAATCATAATAACTGCTATCTGTTTAGCCTCAGTTTCTCAAAGAACTTAAATTATCTTTATTGTATAATATGTAGAATTTTTTGCCTATACACATACTATAATCTATAATAGTCAACTAAGACAGTGCCAGAAAACATTTAGACAACATTAAAATATTTATTGGATATTTAGCTAGCATGTGGCTTACAGTTTAACTACTCATTATGAAAGAACTAAAAGCTTAGAAAGGTTAAATTATCAATGCTCACTGATTGTCAGGAACAGACACAGTCCAGCAGACAGCACAAATGTTTGGAGATTTAGACAGGAAACCTGGCTGAGCACTACTTGCTAACGGGACTTACATTGCACTAATGAAAGACGTGTGACTGCATGTTGATGCTGTGACCTGTCTGGATCAGACAGGGCTCTATTCATATACTTGTTTCATTCAGTTAATTTAACGCCAAATTTCATCTTTTGAATATTAAAACATACTGATGGTGGTGGTTAAATGGTAGAAGCTATGATTAATACATCCCAGATGAAGCAGCAGGTATAAATACTGCAGATGGAAAAGTAAGGTAGCTCTGTAACCACAGGAACTGAGACATAACAGCAAATGTAATCTGAACTCACCATTTGGCAAGAACAAGTCAGTATTGTCATTGTTTTCGTAGGTGTTTTAAGAGTTTCTTACAAGGTGTACCATAATAACCTGGTCAGAAGTGATTCATAAATACTTTATAAGGGCATTCTTATTGTATAGTGGTACCCAAATCTTTCTTAAAATGTCTTAGATCAGTTTCATGTACAGTACCAGAGTACCTGCTGCAGCATATATGATGAATTTATTTTATTAAGTTGAAAGGAGGGAAAGCATTTTTCCTCTCTTAGAAACAATGGGAAATCACCATTCCAGTGGGTTCATCCTCTTTATCAAAGGTCGGGCTGGCTATACTACAGAAGAAAAAAAAAAGATGGATTGTTTTAACTAATGTGTCTTAGCAGGATTTAATGCAGCGTTATGTTGCAAATGGATGTTTTAATGATGACTAAACACTTGAAGAAAGGCTGCTTGTTAAGAGATGTGAGGAAAAGGGCTGCCGAGCATCAATTGTGTGTGTAAAACGGAAGCTCATGCATATGTATGGATTACCCAAGAGTAGTCAGACACTATGTTGAAACAAGGAGTGATCTCTTTAGTGGGGGTTTCGGAAAACTGGAATCAAAGGGTCGGCTGGCGGAATGGTAAATGCTATTCACCATCGATGAGGGTGAGGTGAACAAACACAGCTGCCGTTTTTTAATTAAGGTGTTATTCTTACACAGAATCCCCAGTGTTTTCAGGAAAGTCTCACATGGATGCTGTCAGACTTTTCTCTCAATCCTTTTACAGAGTTGGTTAACGTTGAGCTGATAAAACATCAATATAGAAAAGAGCGTGTTTGAATTAGAACACAACATTTAAATAAATCTTTTAACCTGCAGGCATTTTTTCCTCTTTTCAGTCTGATATTGGCATTGTATGTACAAGTGAAATATGGATTTCTGTCGCTTTTTGAAAACTCTTCTATGCTCTGAAACTGTAAGACAGTACAGTTTAAGGGGTATTTAACTGTAGGTGTAGCACTGCCTCTTACAAATCTGAAAAACATTTTTACAGCAGTGGTTGCAACCTGTTTAGGGCTGTAAGTCAGGCAGCAATGTCTGACAATAGCAGGCATAATTTCCTTCATATGTACTGTATTTTAATTACATTTTTTTTAATGAACCAATGATCAAAAACATAAAGGAAAAACTAAAAAATCAAATCTTCAAGCATGTTAGAGGCTGCAATTGGACATTTTAGCCATTTTCTTGGAAAAATTACAGCTCTTAATCACTTTTTCAAGGAACCAATGGTAGATCTAATTTCTTTCTACAAGAATATGATATGTGTATAGTTACTATAATATACACAATTCATTAAAATAGTCTTTAACAGAACCTGGAGGCAACTTTACCCAAAAATGTTTTCAACCATTTTCATTTCCAACAGAAAGTGAAGTTGGTAGTGGTCCAGATAACTTTAGTTGTGCTGGACTGGTTTCTTAAAACGTCATAACACCCACCAGGTCACTAGTGACCCATTTTAAGGTTATGGTTAGAACAGAAGAAATATAAGGCCAACATGCATGTATTAGACTATGTTCACACTGTTGGCGTTCATGTTCAATTTTGACTGAAAGTCTGAAAATCTGACGTTTGTGTGGTTTTTCACATTATTGTTATTTAAATGTCACTCTTAGTAGACCCGTGTCTACAGCCCTGAAGTGACCCACATCCAAGGAAGAAGACATGACATCACACACTGCACACTGTGTTTACGAAAGTACAAGGGGGCTTCAAAAAGTTCATTCAAAAAGAACATAGTTTTGACATGGTTTAAATCTCATGGCCCTCAGTTTTACACAGATGGACTTAAAGGCTAGTATCAACGCTTGCAGAAGTGTACTGACCTCAATGGAGCATATGTTGAAAAATAAACTTCATAAATTAAACCTTCTGTTATTTTTCCACCAACTTTTTGAAGCCCCCTTGTACATATGAATCTTGCCAGATCCCGCCTCCTTCAGTGCAGAATTGTGACATCTCCCGCATTTCAGTTTGTAAAAAGTCGGATGAAATGCGATATGACCGCTCAGACTGAAGTCATATTGCTAAACATCAGCTATTTATCCGATTTAGGACCACATATGAAAGTGGCCCGGGTCTGATTTACAAAGATCGGATTTTATATTTTTAAAAATTAAAAAACAAAAAATAACAATGGGTCACATATGGGCATGAAAGTCAGACTTGGGCCACTTTTGCCCGCAGTATGAATGTAGTCCTAGACTACATATGAAAGGGAAACTTCTTTCTTTTCTGTGTTCAACATGTGGATTAAATACAACCTAAACTATATGAATGTAAACCTGGCTCAAGAAAACAGCAGGCGTTCATGGGTTAAGTGTCAAATATTACTTCAGTGGTTTTTACTGCTAAACAGTTCTCAGGCGCCGTTGATGAAGCACAACTGGAGTGTTTAATCGAAGAAAACTGAAACACATTCATATTCAGGACCTCTACTGTATTTGAACCTTTCTGTCTTGAACACAAATCAATCATGATCTTTTAACTATCATTTTTTCTCCTGATCCTCTGTATGCTGGCTGAATCAAATCTTTTACTGAAGGATGAGTTTATTCAGAAGCAGCCAATGTGTTTGCTCGCAGTATGCCATGTTTGTTCATGTGTATGTTTTTGTCCTTGCCTTAGACAGCGGTCAAGCCTAATCTATCAGTGTAACAGCAAAGAGGGGCTGAACAATAAAGTACAATGTGCAAGTACTGTTGTGTCTTATGTTTATGGATGAAGGCAAAAGACTTTTAGGCATGACAGTCAAGAACTTACACACAAGCAGTATGCATTCATCCATGCACAGGTACAAACAGTAGGTGTTTATTGTGTAACTGAAGACAGGCAGTGGGTTGGTACTGAAGCCCTGCATCAGTGTACAACTACTCTCTACATATGAACTGTAAATGGTTGGATAGATTCTGTGGGTTTCATCCTCAAAACATCTGTGGCTCTTCTTTCATCTTTTTAGCTTGTCAAGTGGTTATTTAACCTGTACGGAATCACTAAGCAGAGCCTGAGCTTTTCGATCCACCCAACCATTTTTCAGAAAAGCTTGTTTTGTGCGTTGGTCTTGGTGTGCTGCATGAGGTTGAAAGAAAGAGAGTGGAAAGGTGTGTGAAAAGTGTGAAATGCAAAGTATCCATTGACAAAAAAAAATTGATTGCAAGATGATGTCGGATCTGGGTGGCAGCTTTTTTTGGTAGATACGCGCACACATACCAGTTCAACCAGAGGGTTTGCCTGTCGGAGTAGAAGTGGTGTACACTTTTTCTCTGCAGGAGGCAAAAACCACAATAGAATAACCACCTTCCATTTGTAGCTCTCTCCTCTCTGTGCAATTCAAAAGACTAAATATAAAAATAAACTAGTGCGTGTGGTAGTTTTTATGCTGTTGTGTATTATTCGTGCATGCTGTACCGCATTTCTCCAACAGTCACCCCCAAAGCGTTCTGGATATAGCAACATAATTGGAAGGCTTTTGTATTCCAAAATTACTAATATCACCCAAAATATTGGTCCTATAAACTTGCCGTTTTCACTACTCTGTTTCTTTACCAAAAATACATAAGAATGCCAAACTGCAGCAGTCAGTTCTTTCCAAATTTTGCGCGAATCCCAAGACACACATACACGCACACAGAGGCCACTTGGCTTTTAATGTATAGATGGCATGGCACTATGGACAAATGAAGCCCAAATATTATCGTTATGGGATCTACGTAGTAAATCAAATCAAATCAAATTTTATTTATATAGGGCCAAATCATAACAGAAGTTATCTCATGACACTTTACATATAGAGCTGGTCTAAACCAGACTCTCAAGCCAATTTAC
>JAPQRQ010000012.1:5900417-5913092 GCA_037367365.1 Apogon talboti
CACTTCACCCACCTTGCCTCCAGTGCTGCTACTCACACTGGTGTATGAATGTGAGTGAATGTTTGGTGGTGGTCGGACGGGCCGTTAGGCACGAATTGGCAGCCACACTTCCATCAGTCTGCCCCAGGGCAGCTGTGGCTACAAACGTAGTTTACCACCACCAGAGGGTGAGTGTGAGAGTGAATGAATAATGGATCCATTGTACATGCTTTGAGTATACGTTAATAGAAAAGCACTATATAAATGTAATCCATTATTATTAGATACATGGATAGACACATAGTAGAGGACTAATATCTGACAGAATCTGAACAATGGTCAGTAACTAAAGCTGTCAATCACATATTTAACCACACCAGCACTTCCTGAAAACACCTTTGATTGACTACAAATATACTCCAAAAATAATTTTACCCAGCCCATGAACACAGTTTATTTAATCAGTTGACATAGAATACTTTATGATACAAGGTTTGTCCAGGTTTGAACAAGTGAAATCTTAGATATTTAAGGACATTTGTGACTGCATTTTAAGACATTTTTTTCAAACTGATGCTGGACTTTTGTGATACTCCTGTCAACTAAGTACAGGATTAAACAGCAAGGCTCACCAAATGTGCCTGAATCTATAAACGCACCTGCTTCACCATCGGACTGGAACCACTGCAGTGAATATGCATATGTTTCTGCTGCAACAGGTTCTTTATCCCTAACTGATGCAGTGAATAGCTTCCCACTTCTTAAATAACCATCAGTTTGATGGAGAGCATAATGATTGGACTGGGTTTCAATGGATAAAGGGCATGTGGTCTGATGAGACCAGTTTGACTCCAGAGTGACAAGCCAGGGGGAAGCAGTGTTATGATCTTGACAGGAAAATTTGGCTGTCTTAAGGCGAAGACACACCAACCCGATTTTCGGTGATCGCACATTGTCGGACAGTTTGGCGAGGTCGGTGACATGAGTCTGTTTGGTGTGTTCCGTGCGATCGGCCGTCGTTAATGCCGTCACCATTCTTTTCAGCCGATTCAACATGTGTAATCAGCCATTACCAAGTCGTTCAGTCTGACCAATCTGATTGGTGTAGGGATAGCCCTAGGTTAGCGAATGAGTGAATCAGTGTGTAGGTTGATACCGTTGTGTTCAGACAAGACGAGACAATTAAATGGTACGGAGTGGACGTGCAAATTATGACAATATAATTCAACTGTAAACTTTTCAGAGAAAGAGCTGAGGGAAAAAAGGGAACTCCCTGCAAGCTCAGTACACCTGCTACCGAAAGCTCCCTCCTTCTAGAAGTTCGGAGACAGAGAGGATCGCGAGTATCTTCTTATTACTAGACATCCGTTCAAAGAGTACAACAACAGTCCTTCTTGACTCCTCAACACTGTTTGCTGACAACAATGACTGACGACAGTGAGCTCTGTGTTTTGGTCTACAGAAATGTTCCGTTGTTTCCAGTTTTTGTTTTTTTGGGCCACAATACACATTAGCGCCCCCTGCTGTTATGGAGACATTACACCTCGCGCAAGCGCAGAATGTACGCTCAAGTCGGTAGTCGATTTGATGTGTTCTTCGCACTTTTTTGATCATGTCGGGGAGACAGAAGCTGACTGATCAGTCGGGCTACCTTTTCTGGTGACGATCTGCAGTCGACTTGGTGTGTCGTCGCCCTTAGACAGGAAGGGGCTGAAATATGTGAACGAAAGCTTTAATTATCTATTGGTGTTAATATTCTGTCAGATGGGACTCTACAGCTCTATTTCATGCATACACACAGAAGCTTAACTCCTGACAATTTAATTCATTAGCATCTCACTTTATGTAATGTGCATAAAATATTTTGTCATCTGGTCTGAACATGGTTTAAAAACATGATTTATAAACACAGCTCCAGTTAAAAACACACATGTTTAATTTGTCTACGTGTCCTTACTCCAACTCAAAGCATGAATACATTAACCATGTTTCACCTCTAATCCACTGTCCCTGATCTCTTTTTGTCCTTGAAATATAGAGCTACCCCTTCACTGATTTTACAGAACTGTATATAATTACGAAGCTCTACCTCTGAAGGACATCGAGGCGCTAGGGACCCTGGTTTACACAAGGTCATTGTATAAGCAGTTCTATCTACAGTATCTCTGTATGTATGTTCATTGTAATGATAAAGAACACCTTTGCGTCTTCAGCACCCTGTAGACAACAGGCCCTTCAGGGTGGAACATCCTAACAGAACCCAAGACTAGCATGTGCTTCATATTAATGCGTTCAAACAGGCCAACAGAGGCTCTGCAGACACTGTGGAGTTCCCATCAGCTCCACCTTGGTGCAACACTAGTGTTAGTGATTGCACTGACTTGTGTTAGTGCTGCCGGTGAAAACATTTATGTCACATGGGGAATAACAGCCAAATTTCATGATATGTAAGTAACTCACTATTAATTAGTAGGTATATTTTAGTCAAATAGCTAAATCTTTCCTTATCAGAAATACACTGCCTGGCTAAAAAAAAATAAAAACTCCTATTTGGACCTCCTGTAGCTTTCACAGCCTTTACTTCCATCTTGAGTTGCATGAATTTTTCACCAGATCTTGTATTGATAATGGAGAGTCAGACCACTACATAAAATCTTCTTCAGTACCTCTCAAAGACTGTCTATGATGTTCAGGTTTGGACTCTGTGATGTCCAGTCTATGAAAATAATATCTCATGTTCCCTGAACCACTCTTTCACACTCTGAAACTGATGAATCCTTAAATGTTATCTTGGATTATGTCTTTGTCACCTGGGAAGAAAAAAAATCCACTGATGTTCAGGCCTGGTCATTCAGGGTATTTTTGTATTTTGGAGAATTTAGTTTTCCTCTTTTTATTCCAATTCATACACATCATTAATTACCTTTGACTTGATGCAATGATTACATACTGAGTCCCAGTTACATTTTATAAAGAATAAATTACATTGTCACAACCATTTCATAAGAAATGAAATATTTTATTCCAACTTTGTGGGCAACAGTGTATGTGCTGAGTTAAATAAATGTTGCACTTTTTTATGCTTGGGTAGTGTACTATTTCCCTTGAATTATAATCAGTTACTCATATTAAAGATTCAATACACAAGACTGACATCAGTTGTGTCAAGTATGTACTGGAATCTGCACTGGCAGCTGGCTGTTTTTGACATTGTATTTAGAGGTTTAACATAAATCCTCCTGAGACCCAAGAAAGAAAAGTTATGGCTCCTTTTACATTAAATTATTACCTTGATTGGAAACAGAATAATGCAACAGTTTTTTACGATACATTTTTATTTTTATTTTTTTAATGGAATGATGCAATGTCCTTTGAAGTGGACAGCATTTTATTTTTATTTTTTTTAAGTAAAGCTGTGAAACTGGTGTCCCCTACAGAGCACAAAAATGCATTGCTGGGTCTCAGTCATTGCACAATGCTATGGCTGTAAATGAGCAGACATTTACAGACATTTCACAATGTTATGGCTGTAAGTGAGCAGAAGAAAGGCAGAACTCACAAACAAATGGAAAGCTTTTCATGGAAAATCCAAACTGGAGTTGTCTCCAGAGAGATTTTTATTGTAACAGCTACACATTAACATTATTTATGTCAGTTGCTAATGTTACCATGATCTGTGGTTAATATTTCAAAGTAGCTTCATGGTATTTATTATTTATTATGTTGAGAAGCATTGTCTGTTTTGTTTCTGCATTTTTAGTTATTATGCATAATGCCCTATGCTGTATCCTTAAAGAAGCGTCCTCTGCTCATGTTTTTTTAGTCCCTGACTATTTGTGTCAGTTTCCAGCAGCTTGTACTTCAGCCTTGCTGTTTGTTGTATTAATTTTTCCAGGTTGTGAATAATTTATCAGAAAACAAGATGTACATGTGAGCAGTAGCAACTTCTCTGTTGTATTCAGAGCCTCCTTATTCTCCAGCTGCTTCACTAGATTCTTCACAGATGGTGAAATGCTCCTCCTCTGTACTTTCAACACACAACACAATACCATCTCAATCTTTGGCATTGTCATTCTGCTGCCTTCTCCTCCTGTTGTTAAGCTCCTTTTTATTCGCCTCCTTCTTTCCTGCAGCTTTTTTCTCCTGTAAACCTACTTCCTCTTTTCCTCTTCTGTCCTCCATCAAACCCTATTTTGGCATTTTATTCACAGCCCTCCTCCTCCTGTTAGTTACTCCTATCCATTTACTGCACCCAGCTCTCATCTTTCACAGAAACACTTAAATAAAACCTAAATCTTTGGATTTTAATATGCACTATTGCTATTTTATATTTCATTTATCAAGGTAAGCCGAAGGAAACACAAGCGAAGCATGAAAAAAATCTCGATTAATGTGCTATGACTTTTCTTAGGAATTTAAATAACCATGGCAAAGAAAATTGCATAGAACTGCAAAATTTCCCCATTCATCTATAAGTGGATAAAGCTGTAAAATCATTGAACCTTCCTTAAAGCCACATTTCTTTGTCATGCATCAGCATGGAAACAGGGCAGAAACTTTAAATGGATAACAGAGACTGATCTCATGAAATTGTGTTGTATGTGACGCCAGTTCGTATGCATGTGGCATGCTATACGTATGCATTTTCGACCTTTGGCGTGTTATTTCACGGCATTTGATCGCGTGTCAGTTTACGCCAAGGTCTTGGGTTCACATAACCCTAACCCTAACCTTCAGTGTATTGTATTTGACACGGCGCGAACATATACACAGATAGCTTATAATGCATACAGATAACACGCCTATTAAAAATGGCGTGTATATTTACGCGATTTCATGATATCACATTGGGATAACAATACCCCAGACTGTACTGGAGCTGTCAAGGTGCCTTTGGATGGTGGGAAGAAGCTGATGTGCCCGGAGAGAACCCATGCATACCAAAGGAGAACATGCAAACTCCACACAGAAAGGCTGGTGCTGGATTCGAACCCAGGACCTGCTTGGTGTGAGATGAAAATACACTGTGCTGCCTGTACTTAGTTATCACTCAGGCAACCTGGGATGATAGTTTTGCAAAGAAAGCTTGTTTGTAATATTTTTAGCTACTTCTGTTATGGTGATCAATGCATAATTTCATGGTGCGATCCTATTGGTTGGTGGGTAGATGTAGGTGGTAGCAGCATCACACTGAGAGGGTCAAACTACATTTCTATCAGCGTCAGAGTTTTGTCCCAGGATTTCACTGGTTGCTACGTCAACAACCATCTGTGATCCTTTTTTTTTTTGCCACTACAAAACACATTTTCTCGCTGGTCTGAGACAGCCCAAAACCACACAATGTATCTCGGGCTTGTCAAACCCCTGTTTAAAGTGTACTCTATACCAGTGGTCCCCAACCCCCGGGCCGCGGACCGGTACTGGCCCGTTTGTCAATTGGTACCGGGCTGTACAGTAAGAATACTCACCTTACATTATTTCCGTTTGATTTATTATCTGAGTTTGAACAATGTTTTATTGTGAAAAATGACCGGATTCTCTCCATCACATCTGTGTATGACTCACTCTTGACGCATGTCAAGATGCTGCTACCTTCTTAAAGGGGCTGCTCCGGCCGGTAATACAATACATTTCCGCTAAATTGAAACCCCCAAGCTAGCAAAATGAGCAAAAAACAAACATCTTTGGAAAGCAACCAAAACAAAATTACGCAGCAGACTGGACATAAGCAACACACTTGGAGTGTCCTTGTCTCCCATCAGCCCTAGATGGGACTGTCTCGTTGTAGTGAAACAAGCTCAGGGCTCCCACTGATTCAGCGTTATGGTGAATTTTATTTTTCGTGCAGTTTATATTTGTTTTAGTGGTGTATCTTATGTTGAAGGCACGGTTCACCTTTATCATTACAACCAGAGAGTGTGGGGCTGAGAGGCAGTTACTCATGTTATGATGTTGGCGCAATCTTACAAGGACGCTGCTAATAAAGTTGCATACACAGTGGATTCATGTTTATTGTTATATTTAGAAAATACCCGTTTTTTTGCGGGTCGTATCTTTTTATTTTGTTGTATTTATCTGCCACACCTTAAAGGCTGGTCGGTGAAAATATTGTCTGACATTAAACCGGTCTGTGGCGCAAAAAAGGTTGGGGACCCCTGCTCTATACCATACTTCAGCCAGACCTGGCTGTTTCATTGCTATGATACTTATATCAACTGAGAAGTTCTGTACTGTCATGAAACTATTACAAGGGGTGAGGAAAATCCATTCAATCAATCAATGTAAAATGTTTTTGCTGACAGTTAAACTCCACACTTTGTACAGCTTTTTGTTTGTTTCTTTTTAATGCACAGTGTTGAGGTCTGACATCAGTCCAGACATCACACACTGACGTCATGTTGAGTTTTATATACAATAAATGTTTTCTCTGAATGTGTTTCCACCACAAGTAATTTGCATTTACCTATTTATCCACCTCTCCCAAGTGTAAAAAAACGATTCCACTCAGGACTTTTACTGAGAATGTGTATAAAACAGCTGGATGGAAATGCATTTACCGACCCCCCTGTCATTCTTCTCCCTGTTTTTTCCCCACTCTTTCCCTTCAAATCACCATTTCATCCTCTCTATATCCCTCTCCCCCTGTGAGACTCGGCTGCTCGGCACAGTGTATTTACTCAGGCTGTCATTGGCTGCCTCTGTTTATTACCTATTTAGCGATGAGGCAGGCGAGAAAGTCGGGAACCAGGAATCTCCTCCAACTCTCTCACTGCTGTCTCTTGCTGAATCCTAAAATGCTGTACTGCAATGGACTGCTTCAAGGGTTTTATTTTTCTTAAATACTTCTCAATTTCTTCTGTAATGAGCATAGATTCAGTACATGAAATGTCACAAAGTTTACATGAACCGTGGTTACAAGTTGTGGATCATGAAAACAGCTCTGAAAGCAGGATAGATTTCTGCTGCATCTTATCTGAATGAAATCCCAAGGTAAAATGTAATGGATTATGTTAATTAATATGCTATCAGTTCTGGGAACATGGGAAATAAACTGTGCGCCTTATCCCTAAGCTGTTTATAAAGTTCTTCTCTAATAAGGCAACATTCAGAACTGTTAACATCAACTTAATTAGATAACGGATTTGCTGATTGTCCATGAGTTGGTGCTGAGATAAGAACAAAACAAGGAGGTATGCCACATACACAGCATGCTAATGTTCAAGATAAACAAGAAAAATGGACTGTGTTGCTGTTTATCTGTCATGAAAGCTCTGGATTGATCTAGAGCTCTTTTTTAATGGAATATAACATTTCCTCGGATCTCACAAGGCTCCTCTTTGTTCTTGCCCTCTCATTTGACTGATAGTTCCATCACCTGCTGCATCTCAACTCTTCAAAATGCAATCAGTTCCCAAAGAGCGCTCTGCCTGTCTCTCAATGCTATCACAGGCTTTCACAATAGCCAGCGGCAGTCTTTTGATCAACCCAGAAGCTTGATGTGAACACCTTGAAACGCTTCTTAAACCACAGCAGGAAATGAAGAGTAGGGTGAGCAGAGGTGAGCAGCAGCTGCACTGAGTTAATGGCAAGACCTGCTGACAGTGGAGTCTGACAGCACAATTCACTAACAAGTAGCATCACATGCTACTTTCAATATTATGTTTTTTTTTTGGTTCTCTTATTATATTTCATCTTTTAGTTTTTACCTTTTGGATGATAATACATTGATATGGCAAAGTACTGTGTATATACTGTACCTAAAGAAATACTACTGTTAATGACATGCACAGTTGTACAGGTAATTGTCTTTCTATGTGTCATGTCCAAAATGAGGCCAACAAAAGGCTCAATAACGTGAAGAAATTCACCTATCTGTCATATTTTTTGGTTGCTATTATGTAAGCAGATTAGTGTGTACCTTTAAAAACCCAAGCACCATCCCAGTAGGTGATATTTAATGACATTGAGTGGTAAAGTCCAGATCACTGTCAACTGAAATCCATTTCCTCATATTCTACTTTTGCATGTGTAAAACTTATTAGAACCCTAACACCAAAAAAGCCGGGTGTATAGAATGTAAATAAAAACAATATTTTCACAATAACTGAAGAAATCATATACAAACATCTCCCATGAGTGTCTGAACTACTGTTCTGTAGTCATTAGTTTCTGATCTGGCTGTCACCATGTTGGCTTTTTGGAGCTGGAAGGGACCACATTAACATTTGGATGAAAGGCCCCTAAGTGTCAGAGGTGAGTTAATGCTAAATGCTACTTTACTGATTGGGTAGAACAGCAAACTTTATCCAACATTGCAAAGCCATTTTACATCTTGTTAGTGGAACCTGTTATAATGACAACTATAGAAGAGCTGTCTGTCAGGAAATAATGTGTTTTATAAAACAGAATGAAATTTAGAAAGTCTGACTCAGCAGGTGAATGAGCTGTCATCCGGGCTGGACTGGGACAAAAAATCAGCTCTGGACTTTTTGGTCCAGACAACCAGGGGCGGACTGGCCATTGGGAGTACCGGGAGTTTTCCTGGTGGACCTGTGGGTCAGTGGTCCAGTGTGGCCGGTGACAGGAAAAAAAAAAAAAGCTGTTGCCAATGCATAGGCCAGTGGTTCACATAGGGGGTGTGTGAGCAACATCATCACGGGGCGCCTGGATGACAAAGCTGAACACACGGAACGCACCCCCCACGCTCCCACATTTTTTTCGAAGATAGGTTAGCTTATGATGCTATGAGTGGGTCGGTCTGGAGGTACAAATTCCCGGGCCACTTTTTCCCCCTAGTCCGCTGCAGACCATCACAACCCACACATAGGTGCTGTAAAGACTCGCCCCGTTATTGTACATACACGCACGGCCGTAATACCACCAATTTTACTGAACAATATCCCTTTGTATTCTGAAGCCTTCAATAAAATAACTACATAGTTAGTGCGTTGCTCACTTGCCTATCACACATCTGGACATGATAGGAATATTATGGAACAGGTTAAGTATCAACAAGATAACATGTAAAAAATTAGAACTTTGGCTTGTTGGAAAACAATAGTACAATGATTTGAAAAACAGACAAACAGTTTCAAACTGTAACTTGTACACACAGTGAACTTGAAAGCTGTAGGCTAATTTATGAACTGCATCATGACTAATATATGCAGATATTTTAATGTAACAGTAGTTAATCAGCGCTTGATTGATGTGAACTGTATAACGTGATAATGTTGAAAGTACAGCATACTTATGTGTTATTCAGCCACAACATCACCACCTCCTTCACACAGTGTAACCTCTGCCTCAACAGTTTCTACTTCAGTCTCTGGCTGGCGTACCATGTTACTGGTAGTTTCACCGTCTCCATCCTCATCACACTCACTGTCAGACTGGCTCTGGCCCCTATACCACCTGCTGTCGCTGTGAGGGACCCAGTGAAGCAGCAGCCACCTTGCTACTAGCCCCTCCCCCTGCAGCAAACATCATCAGAATTTGTTTACTCATTGCAGCCTCAGCTGCTAGAGCTTTTCTTTTCTTCTCCCTTAATTTTGCGTCACCACCTTTTAATTTTTTTGTTGCCATTTTATTAATTTATTTTTGTTGGTAAGATGATATGACTATCTCTCTGATGACTCTCTCTCTCTCGACTCCTTTTTTCATAAAGGTGATTGGATGAGGGGGTGGGACTCCTAGGCCGCTGTAGCCTCTTTCATAAGGCCACTGGGCCAGGTATTCTGAAAACAGGCAAGCCAGTGGTCACCTCTATGCTGAGTCTGCAGCTCTGTGGGCCGGTGCTACACAAGGTCAAGGATTGACCATTTAGATAAAAGACAAACCACTGGGCCAATTACATGTCTATCTCCCCAGGTCGGGAGGGTTATCGTAGTTACAAAAAACAAATAGCAAAACAAAAATGTTGATCGGTACCCCAGGAAAATGACTGGTACTCCATATGGCCAGTCCAGCCCTGGCTGTAATACAGACCTGTCAATCAAAGCCTGACATGGCAGACAACAAACCCTCTACTTAAACGTGAGATCTGAGAACCAAGGTATAATTTAAAGATGCTCATTTCAACCTCAATGTAATGCAAAATGCGTTCATTCAATGCAGTTTGCATTATTCCGTTTCTGGGCTAGTTGGTGAAAAGTCTGCACTCGTTAAGTGCCTTTTAGCTCCGTGTTAAAGGGATGATTTTAACAGGGACGTTGGAATGAGGATATATTCTCGTAGCTTTATTTCACTTAATTTCTATAATGTATTTCCTTTGATATATTATTTATATTTGAAAAAAAATTGAACACAATTTTGATAATATCTTTGATAGTCAGATTTTCCCCCTGGAATTTTGCACCAAGAACAACTAATTTATTGTGTGAAGACTGATCCACTCACTTAATTTTATTGTCCACGTGCTAGCGGCTAAATGTAGTGAGAATCCTTTTGGTGGGAATGTCGACAATACTGGACATGCTCTTACATGTGTGGAAAAGGGAAGTTACACTAAAAATATTATAGTGACATGCAGTAATATTTGGTTATGTTGCTGTGTTAATGATTTACATTGGCTCACTGTCTGTGGTGCAGTCAGTGTATATGTGACTACGAGAGATGGGTGAGAGCGGTATGGGGCGGAGCCAGTGAACCGACATGTATGTGACTGCTGAGATATGAGTGTGGTGAGTGAGTGGGTGAGGGAACGGAGCTGAGCTAAGTTTTTCTCTGCATTCTTTTTGTCCTGTTGTTTGGTGTGGTTACGGCGTTAGAGTTCTGTT
The DNA here is from genome assembly GCA_037367365.1 of Apogon talboti. Classification (NCBI taxonomy): domain Eukaryota; kingdom Metazoa; phylum Chordata; class Actinopteri; order Kurtiformes; family Apogonidae; genus Apogon; species Apogon talboti. Next base: position 5,911,175 of record JAPQRQ010000012.1, read on the forward strand.
AATGAAGTCAGCAGTGCAGAATAACTCAGGTCATCCTTAGACATCCAGCCAGATGCTACAATATATATGTGTGAATATAATAATTCTTCATTCTAACCATAATGCTGACAGATTCATTAATTTTGGGGAGAGACAAGTGTGTAAAATATATTTTAAAATGCTGCAAAATTAAGAAAAATATAGAAAATATCTATTAAATAATTTCAATTTACTTTCAGATGTGTTTTGCATTGTGCTATTATTCATCACTGTACTCAGTGATTGCTGATTCACAGTAGGTCATCCGTTCATCTGTATGTCGAAGTGGAATGCAGGTTTCAAGGTTCCTAACAGAAAACTGCCAACAATGTATTGTCTGGCCATCCCTTGAACAATGTGGGGAGATAGTAGCGGGTTTCCATGGGAACTACAGATACAGACACAGACACAGATACTGTTGGAACTCCAATAGTTCCAACAGTAGGAAATTCAAGCAGTGCTAGGCATTGTTCGTTAAAAATCAGCGTTTGTTTAGCTTATGGGTTTGGTATACCATCATTAGCCCGCAAATTGCATTGAAAGGTGCGTTAAAGTTGTGTTCGGTAGTTAGCCCAGAAACGAGCCCCTGGTCAGTTATTAGAGGATAAAAATAAAATGGATGAGACCAGAATGAGTCCTGGAAAAAAATAATGACATAGTATTTTTAGAGAGACATTCAATGTAAGCTATGGGAGCCAGGGCTTTATGAAGCCGACCCCATCAGTCATTAGTGGTATTACAACTTTAAAAGACTGAAATGTTGATCCTGAGAATGTGGAAGAAGGACTCAGTCCCCACATTTCACCTTTGGTTGGGGAAACTGGCAAACACGTTACATCTGGAAAGGCTTAGGTATTGTAATGATGATAGAGGTGGCGTTTTTGACCAGATATGGGATCCTGTGTTAAAATTTCTTCAAGGCGGTGACTGATCTCGCTGTTTTTCATCATTACCGGTACATACATTTGTCGTTGTTGTTTGTATTCATTTGTCATATGTTTATTAATTTCTAGCATAATAATTTGTTATTGTCTGGACTGTGATACTGTAGATTTATTGATGTGCTGTTCTTTTTTTGGGGGGTGGTGTTTTTTTGTTGTTGTGGTTGTGCTCTGTTAAAATGTGAAAACGAATAAAGATATATTTAAGAAAAAAAAACACTGAAATGTACCCCTGAACACACTGTTGTAAGACGTGGTTCAAGATTCAACATAGTGACCTCCTGCTGCAAGAACTCAAACAAGTGCTGAATTTCTGCAGAAAGATTATCTTTGAAGCACTGGCTTCAGTTTGGAGCTGAGGTCTTTGCCCCTCAGAGCTGACGGACTTTTGGAGCCTCAAGTGGCCATCTGGGGAAATGCAACTTTAAGCACCTCTGGAGATTTCCATCTTAGGTATTTACATTTAGCATGAGAGAAGATTAACCTTTGGTTTTTTCTCTCGGGAGTTACAACAGGTTTTTATAAGTCGACATTATCAATAAAAGTGCATCCAAGCATGGTTTGGAATCTCCTCTCATGCCATGAGTACAGGAGGAGGAGGAGAATGGGGTTGTAATTGAACACTTAATCACAGGAAGTGGTGTTTTATGGCCATAACTGATGACCCTTAGTAGAATTTGTGATGCATTCGTGTTTTGTGTGTACGTTGTATCACTTCTTCAATAGAGAGCAAAGACTTTCCTCCTGCATATCAGATGACTCAGAAGGTGGCAGAGACAGAGACTTTATTGCCCACTTCAGGGGTTCTGGATTCGGATCTGGAGGATGAAGATGAAATTTGTTGAATGGTGACCTCAATATTAATTGAGGTCAAAAGGGGGTGTGTGGGAATAAAATTGTGCTGTGTTCTCATGTCATGGGTAAAATGTATTGTTTTAGTGAGGGCACTCTAGAAAGGG
>JAPQRQ010000012.1:5926287-5941179 GCA_037367365.1 Apogon talboti
CAGATGAAATGTCTGTTCTTGGTCTTAGATTTTGTAAAATAAATTTCCCAAAAAATGCGACTTATAGTCCGGTGCGATTTATATATGTTTTTTTCTTCTTCAAGACGCATTTTTTGACTGATGCGATTTATACTCCGGAGCGATTTATAGTCCGAAAAATACGGTAATCTAATATTCCTGATACCCCTGACAGAGTCTGCAATTGTTTGGAAATGGTTAAACTTACCTGAAATGAAGTGCTGACTGCAGACATACACATATTTTGTTGTTTGGTTCCATAATCTGCCAATCTCGTCCTCTCTTCTGATAGCTTGAAGCCATTTTGTCCTCCTTTGTGGTTTCGTTTTATTATTTGGTAAAAGGTAAAACTTTAATTGGTGATTTATTTATTTATTTATTTAGTTTATTTGCGGTCCAAAAGGGCACACAGCAACTGTTCGGCATTATGGCTAATGGCAGAGACCGGTTTGTTTTCCCCCTCGGCTCTAATGGGATGTGACGTTTGTGGGTGTTCCCGTTGTTGCCGACTGTGTCTATGACACCAACTCCCTTACCTATTTGACCCCTTTACAGATAAACCAACTTTTTTCAGTGTAATTTCAACTCTTTAACACTTTTGCTGAACACTGGAAAATTAACTGAGAATTTTGCTGTGTACCCTCCCCTACAGTGGCTGTAAACAACATAGGCATCTCGTATTAGAGCAAGTATTATTTTGTCTGTTTTGGACTTACAATTTAGGGGATAATAACCAGTGCTGACCAGGGAAACTACCTTACTTAAAATTCCCCGAAGAAGAAAGGCTAGTTAAATTATGTCTGCCAAAGCGATATTACCAAAAAATATCTCTGAAATAAAGAAAATTATGCTCCATCTGTCTGCTGTAGTCATGTCAGTTATGATGCAGTGCACTTATTTTAACTATTTTTTAAAAAGGCTGAATCCAGTGGATCTTTAGTATGTGATGATAATGCACCTTAAAGTAGCTCTATGTAGTATTAATATTCCAGATTCTCAATAGTAGGGGCAAGTCATGTACCAGAACACACTTAGGACTAATCAAAACCACCAACAAATCGGTGCTATGTATCCACAAACTGTGTTACTCACTGAATAAAGTATAAAGATCATTGTTTACACACATCTGTATTATGGTTTCATCAAGTGTTCTTTAAACTACAACTAAAGGTAGGTTATTTTGATAGTTGGTCAAAATAATACTCTCTCATAATCTTCACACGCTGCATCAGCTGAGAGTTTACATTATAGCTCTGTTAGCTTAGCTCTGTTTTTAGACAGTTGCCAATAGCTGCACTAAAGATCTGTTTGGAATTGTCCGAAGAAACTCAGAGCTGTCACAGTTTAATCTGCACTGCAGATCAACAAACAGCAACTTGGCAAAGCTAATAACATTACACAATAACTTTATACCTTCATAAGCCTCATAATAAAACTCACCAGTGTAGAAGACACACTGACAATTCAGCATCAAACTCCATTCTTTATATTTAGAGCTTTGTCCTGTGTCACTGAATCACTTTCTTTGACTCTAAAAGTTGTTTCTTAGCAGTTGTCATTCCATCTTGTCACTTTCTAATGCTTTGATCAAAGCACAGTGGGAGACCAGCAGAGTGATTCACTACTTCTGGTCACATAAATCTGCCATACTGTCAGTGTGAATAGATTCAGTTCATATCTCTACAATCCAATACAATGGGATCATTGGCAGAACTTCAAATCTCTTTATTCGAAATGCTGTAATGATGATTTCACGCCATTTTAAAAAATACATGTGGCAGGTGGCACCAAGTAGGTAAGGGGAGGTGCAACAGTTAAGAGGCAGGTATAAATAGGCCTACCTGCAGATGCAGCAGGTGTGTCTGTTGGTTTCAGCCAGGAGAGTGAGGCAGTGTGCACACCTCACTCCATGTGGACAGGCAGGAGAACAAAGAAATGCTGGTAGGCCGAAGTCTTGTTTTTTTAAATGTGATATTGTCCCCGGGTGTGTGTGGGTGACATGACTGTTTTATATTTTTTTAGACCTGTTTTCCTGTTGGGGCTGTAAGTAGCTGGTGGTCGTAAGGGAACAGTTCAACAAACAAGGTATTTTAAATTATATAGGGTGTTGTAAATATTTGGCTGTTTGTGTTTTTAAGAATTTAATAAAGTGTTTAATTTTATTTTACAGGGATCGGCGGCCAATTAGCTGTTTCTTGTCTTGCCATTGTTTGATAGTGTTTGGTAGGTTTCTTCTTTTGTCTAGTCCGCCTGGCAAGTGAGCTGGTATCGGGCAGAAAGGAAATGGGATTGCCCTTGGGGCTGACTAGTTTTTTTTCTTTTTTCGTTTGTTTGTTTGTTTGTGTCATTTCTTTGTTTGCCCTTCCCCCACCTATTGACAGTACCCAGGTGAACTCTCTGTTAGGCCATCAAGGCAGGCATAAGGTGTGATATGTTTGCAGTGAACAGATTTGTGTGCAACTTTTATTGTGTGTATCACTATGTGTGTAAATTTTCTGCCTTTATGCACTCGAGCATGCTGTGTTGTTTAACCCCTGCCTTGGAGGTGATGACCGGGATGTAATCCGGGGGGGTTAAAGGTGGGCCTAATTGACAAGTAGAGTTTTTTTGCAATAAACTATTTAACTTTATACCCTGAACTGTCCTTATTTCTGCTATATTCTCCTGTTATTGGGAGTAACATACATATAGCCCCTTTAATGCAGCTATTAAACAATAATAAAAAGGGAGTCCTTAAAATCCACTGTAGTGTGGTATGATGGTTGCCACTAATGTTACCTGTACCCTCTATACATATAGACGAGTCATTTTAATATAACTAAAACACAATTATTGTTCTCATGTGATTCCTTCTGTATGAATTTCGATTTTTTTCTGAGAATATAGTTGTTCAAATCCAATTCACATCTCATCCAATGATTTCAATGGGTAAGTGGTTGTTGGTGATACTGCCTTTTGAGAAAATCTAACCATCAGTGTTGCATGAAAGGAAAGTAGACACTCAGAAGGTCAAAAAAAACAGCACATTTTCAAGATTATTTTGCAACGTCTGGGCAAGTAAAAAGCCTATCTTGTCACCCTTCAAATCCTTTTATGAAGCAATTTGTTCCTCTGCTTAATTAAAGGTTAAGAAATAATTGTCAATTTTATTTGAACAGCTACTGCACGCAGTGTTTATAGGCATGAACAGCTGCTTTCACACTTTCCTGTCAGCTTTCAGCATGACATGCAATTTAAAAAAGAAAACCAGATTTTAAAGCAAATCAGATGTTGATAAATTTAGAAATCTATAATTACATCCGATTTTCTCCTGATTGACGTACCCTTATGTTTTAGTGTGTTCAATCCCCGTCTGCATCAATCAGCCTTGTGTGTCTGTCTGTGTGCGTGTGAGATCCTCCCAGTTATGTCCCAGGAGACCACTGAGTGTGTTGACAGTGTATTTAGGGAGCTTTTAACTCAATATACGCCTCAAACCCCATGGCAACCAGGCCTTTTATTCCATTGCTCATCACCATGGAAACACTGATGTTCATTAAATTTCATCCTCTCTTTGAAGATATTAAGACAAAATGAAAAAAGAGTCTATATTTAAGCAAACAGCTTACTGTAACACCAAAGGTACAGAGTGTTATGCTGTAAATGTTGTTTGTGGAGGTGTGTTTGGAAACTAAATTTTTTTTCCTTGGGACACCCTGTAGCCCTTCGGAGGACACTGATTTGCTATAAACAGAGTTGCGAACCCTTGGTTCTGCAATGCTACCAAAACACCTACAGTCTTTTCACAGGGGACTTGCAGGGAGAAATACAGGGACTGCTCTGCAAAAAGGAATTTCAAGATAGTAAAATGTCTGCTGTCCAAAAAGAAAACAAATCTTGTCAGGCATATTTTTCCATTAGAAAAGTAATCATATTATAAGAAAATATATCTAACTTTGCTCTCTTGATATGATAATTTGGCTAATGTTGAGCTAGATTTAACCAGGTCCAGTGCATAATATCCTTGGACTTTAGACTATTTATGACATAATAGATTTATTCAGCGTGGTGGATATGATCTAAGTGGGTGAGAGACTGCAATGTCTGATTGTCTTGTTATACAGGGAAAAGCTGGGCCTGCACATGGTGTTTCCACTTGTTTTTTCCAATTTGTCAAAAATAAATAAATGTGTAATGATGGGATCTGTAATGACATCCTGTGTCTCAAGACTGATTGTAATCTACATTAACCCATTTTAACCTCATTTGAGGACAGCATAAAAAACGATGAAAATAATGACAAGGATTGGTTATAGAACAACATTATGGAGTGCGGGTAATAAGAACATATTGATTCAGTGAAGCGGCTGGGATGAAGATCAGCACCTCCAAGTCTGAGGCCATGGTTCTCAGTCGGAAAAGGGCAGGGTGCTCACTCCGGGTCGGGGTGGGATGCCCTGTCTCAGGTGGAGGAGTTTAAGTATCTCGGGATCTTGTTCATGAGTGAGGGTAGGATGGAGCGGGAGAGCGACAGGCGGATCGGGGCGGCGTCTGCAGTATTGCAGACGCTAAACCGGTCCGTTGTGGTAAAGAGGGAGCTAAGCCAAAAGGCGAAGCTCTTGATTTACCGGTCGATCTACGTTCTGACCCTCACCTATGGTCATGAGCTCTGGGTAGTGACCTGGTGATGCGCACCCCTAATATACAGTAAGGTCCATGTATATATTTGGACTGTATACATCACCACAGTGGATTAGTAATGAAGCGGTCCAAATGTCAGTAAAGTGTGGACTTTCAGCTTTAATTCAAAGAATTTAACACAAATATTGAGTTAACCATTTAGAAATTGCAGTCATTTAAATCATAGTTCCTCTGTTTTCAGAGGCTCAAAAATAGTCTGATTGACCAGCAGCTCCATGTCTAGATATGGTCCATTCCCTTGTTATTCTATAATAATTGAAGCAGAGAAAAGGTCTGGAGTTTATTCTAGATGTTGATTGGGCATTTGGTAGCTGTTGAATGGAATTTTTAATATCATGTTCAAAGAGGTGTCAATGAAAGTGAATGAGGCTGTTCAGCTAAATAAAAGAAATCTTTCAGAGAGATAGTGAAAACTTGAGGAATAACCTGTCTCACTATCCAAATATATATGGACCTGACTGCGTATGTATCTATGTTCCATATTTAAGAATATGTAGTTAAACTGAAACGTCTACATTTCATTGCTTGTTAAAAATGTGCTTACCCCACTGGCAGATTAGACTTTGTTTATACTGGAGAATATTTGGCTTATCTCTATTGGTTTTCAGTGTACGATATTTCAGGGCTTTACATAGATTATTCCAGTCTCTTTTCGCGGCTGTGGCCCTTGTATGGCACAAATACACATGAAAGAACTGAGTTAGCTGCAGGAACATTATGGTCAAGCAGCTCAAAGACTGAATGAGACGCCCCTTTGGGAAAATCAATTTCCATATATCTATGGAAAAAAGAGATGTGTGGTTGAGTGTGTGTGTGTGTGTGTGTGTTTTTATATGCTGAGCAGGAGAATCCCAGCAATTTTATTCTTTCTCTATACTCCCTGGAATTGCATTAACCTCTGACATAAGCGGTGATCATACTGCTGGGAGAAACTGTGTGTTTGTGAAGTCGAGTCTGTCTGCGTGTTGGTGTGGAGGGTAGAAGACAGCATTGCATTATCGAAGTAATGCATCCATTCTGTATAACGAAGGTGGAAGTGAAACCTTCCAAGAAGCACATACTATAGACACTCATTTGCACAAATATGCACACAGACTGTAGCTTGCTGTGCATAGACAATGACAAATACATTGAAGTGAATGTATTCGTACAGGCAGATACACCTACACAAGGCTCAACCCACGCAGGAGCAGGGATGGAGTCTCTCTCCCATCTCTCTCAACCCACCTCAACTCATTACAGTGAAGCCACAGTACAACTGCAACTGGGGACCGTGGGAAGCTATGTTTATCTAAAGAGGATAGAAACAGATTGAATATGTAAAGCCAGCAGTGGAATCCCATCACACTGATTGCTCTAGACTGGTTGAGAGTCTGAGATGGATTCTGTATTGCTCTCGCTAACAGAGGTTTAGAGGGACCATAGCAGGACTGGGGTAAACAGCAGGTGAATGTGTGTGCCGAGTGTAGATTTTGGATGGAGGAGAGTGTGATTCATATGCATTACACTAGCTATATGCTCATGGCCACCAAATGTAGACAATTACTCCACAGATGAGCTTATTTGTGGGCTAGGAATTGGTTTGTATGCGTATTCTCCGGTAGATTGTATTCAGAGCAGTGCTCTACAAGACAACTGCAGGGCATCAGTTGAATAATTTTAATGTAAAACAATGAAATTCATACAGACCTGGAAAATGACCAGCTGGAGGATGAACTCTTTTGAGACAGAAGGGACAAAGTGGTTCCCTCTTACTTTGCCAGACGAGAAATGAAACTGTGTTTTTCCCCATTACATGGTACTTACAGTTCAACAAAAGTTCACCTGAAATTAGTCTACCATAGCCAGACCTGTCTCAACATTTCATTTTAGCACTGTGCCAGCCTCGGAGAAAAGTCCAGCTGAGCCCATTATTATACTGGAACAGAGGGTAAAAACCTATCTGGCCATTTTAAAACTAAAAACAATTATCTTATGAGATGTTGGGCCAAGGATGCAGCTATGGTGCATTTTGCAGAGAATTTTGGAGGGGATTTGTTGCGACGAATGCTTGCATGTGTATAGGTAAGCCCTAGCATTAAATTGGTCATATCATTTTAACCTCCTAGGACCCACTGTCCACGTATGAAAACAGCTTTATACAAAAAAAAAAAGGAACAACTGTCCACCGCAAATGACATTCCATAAAAAAATTTAAGAATGCATCTGAAAAAACTGTTGCATCATGATGTTTCCAATATAAGCAATTATTTAATTAAAAAAAGCCAAAACTCAAAAACCTGTGGGGCTCCTGGGTCTTAGGAGGTTAAAAGAGAATGCCTCAAAGAACCTAGGAAATAAGAAGCACACGGATAGTCGAAAAGAAAACAATCACAGGGGAAACAGTCAGCAACTGTCTGCCTATTACCAGATTATTCCAGCATACTACTTCTTGAGGGATGGAGTACGGCCGGTGATACGCTTGTGTTTCAGACAGCAGGCTGCATTGTGAATGTAGCTGTTCACATATTTGTCCATGTACAGATGATACTGGGTGATTCCACTTGAAGGCACACAAGAGAACCTGTCTTAGATCAGATAGAACTGCCATCAAATAATCAAGCTTCAATCTCTGAGGCTGAAAAGTGAAGCTAACGCAAAAGTGTAAAAACTGCAGATCCTTGAATGTCAACATGGGTCTGGCTCCAAAAGTGAGTCATATACAGCAGAAATAAACCTTTTCAGAGTGGAAAAAAACTGTTTTGGTCTACTCTCTATAACTACTTTTTCCATTTGTGACAACTGAATTTGGAGGTGTATTTTTATATAACTCATCTGCTGAAATTATATTATCGCCTAAACTTATGTATAATAGACTTTTTTTCACAGCAGACATTTTTGACTTGATGAGACAGAAAACACGTGCAACTCAGACCTTTGAAAATCGCACATTTCCGTGTTTCACTTACAGGCACTCATACTAGTTCAGTGGTTTCCTGGGGACACTAAATGGAACACTCACTAACACCAGTGCTTTGCCTGGGTTTACCAGCTATGGTCTGGGTCTGATTTTTAGGACTTGACTTAGATCTAGCATGGTTGCTGAGCTCTTCATCATTGAATTTCCCCTTTTTTTCCCCTTAACAGGCAGCTCCGTTGTAGTTGTGTTTAAGAAGTTCCACTAACAAGACCATCAGAGGATTCTAATATGAAATTTACTAATTACAATACCCATCCTGTTAGCGTAACCTAGCTTCATTAGTGAATGTTAGAATTAATTTGCACTCAGTTGCTCTGACCAGTAGCCTGATAATTAGGCCAGCCAACGTTAATTAGTGTGTTTATAGAGTGTATGTTAAATATTAAGTTTTAACATTGATAAAGTAAGTAAAATCATGTTATGTTGTGCTGTGTTAGCATTTGTTCAGCATTGAAGTATAATCTTTTGCTTTTCCTAAGTGCCATTCTCATGTTCCAATATGGCCACCTATGTTTCCAAAAACACAAGGTGGTGATGACCATCACAAGGCTTCAAAACTGTAGTCCTCATAACAATGGTTTGACACCACAGAAGCGTCAATGATCATTTATGATTGGTCTGTCAATATATAACCAGCAAACTTGGTGACACTCACAGAGGTTACTTTCTGGTTAATTCTGTGATCATAACAGAAAAAAAGACAGCAACGCAGTTGTAGAAGGAACATTAGGGCCCCAAGTCAAGCACACCATGACAATGGTAAGCACGTGTCTCTTATTCTGGCAGTGTAAGTAATTGATGGGGAGCACCATTAGTATTTTTAGGAGTCCACTAGGATGTTCCTGATTACAGCACAACACAAACAGTGACCTAATTAGTTCTGCACAGCTGCTTAATGTCACCCTTGGGTTTAATAATAATAATAAAACAATGTACTAACTCCCACAGTGCTTATACACTGCCCCTGCAGCTTATGTGCAGACTGCATCTTACATACTTGTCCCATTAATTTTCAGGGACAACTGATGCTCCAAATGGACCCATGGTACATGAGGCAGTTTCAAGAATATGTTGCAGTGAAAGACAAGTACATCATCAGCCTAACCTGTCTGATCATGGTTACATAAAATGACAGTATGTATTGTATAGACAAGTATTAATGGAATCTCACCACAGCTGAGACAGTCATAGAGTCATGGCTCCTACTCACTGTACTTCTACAAATCATCTCCTCTACCTCTACAGCCTTCTCCTTCTTTAACATTTAACATGATCTATTTTTGTTCATATATTGATGCTGTGTAGTTGTAGCACATCCAAATGGTGTCAGCCTTGTGCCCTACAGGGGCGGAACTCTGGGACTGTCTTATTTTTTGCTGTGATTGTTCTTAAGCATCATTCAAGAAGAACCACTGCCAGACTCCTACATGTGTATCATTCTATATTGTAAGTTTCATACCCGAAAGACATACATTCTCACCCTTTACTGTGTTGTTTGTGCATGTTTTTGGAGGGGCAAAGTGAAACAATGATGCCATAGTTGTCGACAATTTAAATTTTTGAAATAGCCTGGGTCAGTAACTTTGATCCTTAATGAGCTGAAGAAATCTGTAGAAATCCTGTATCATTGCCCTGTTGTTCTCATTATGCTCATTTGTCCATGTACAGTGTTTTCAGACACACACAACGAATGCTTCACAGACGTTAAAGTGCACAGACAAGAAATAAAAGTTCATATAACATGTACGAGTAATAAATACACAGCTCTATACCATTCTCAGTTACAGCCTGGAGCACTTTTTCTTTGATGTAAACACTGAATAACCCCTTGGCGAATGTACACACACTTACCACACATATATTGGGAGAGCTCTGATTATAATAGCCTTTTTTTAGAATCCTATTTCTTGACTACAGAAGCATGAGAATCCCTTCACTATTCATTGAGGCCCAGCCTCTGAAGTATAGTCAACAGCAGCATGCGGCGATTAATTAGAGATTTGTCTCGATGAGGGGAGGTTTGGGAGGCAGGAGGATAAAGCAGGCAAATCTGCTGGCCTAATTAGGAGAATTTAATTTCTCACAGGCTCACATTGACTCAGACCTTGATGAGGCATTTTTGGGAGGGAAGGGGAGTGGAAGGAGGGAGGAGAAAAAGCAGCTCTCACCCAGCCGTGCTGTTACATGTGGTAATAGATCGGTGTTGAAGTGAGATTGCCAGAAGGGAAGTGTGAGACTGTGAAATCTTGTAGCTGCTTCACAATAGAGCTCATGTACTCCAGAGTGAGGGTGTTTTCTCTGTCTGCAGTTATAGGGGCAAGAAAGTTGGACTAAGTTTTGTGAAAGCTTCGTCATAATTTTGTCTGTAGCTAGAACTAATTTTTGACTTTATAACACCCTTACTAAACAGGTTTCCGGAGAGAAAAATAGAAATAACTTGTCTGACTTTGAAGTTCAGGAAGTTGTTTGGGGTGCTGGCAGATTTCTACTCTTCCACTCCACGACACAGTTGAAAACCTTACCTTACACATGACTGTCCAAGCACTGGTCAGCAGCTGCGTTTCAATAGGTTATCCAGTGTGTATGATGATCATCTAAAACAATAACCAAAGCTGACAAGAATTTAGTGGAGGATAAAGTATAATACTTGGCCCTGAGATGCAGTAGGGAAGAAGTATAAATGTGCACAAAATAGAAATACTCAAGTTCAAGTGCCTTTTATTTGTACTTCAGTGAAGTACATTTCTGTGCATTTTTGTCATTGCTCTATCACCAATTTCTGTGTTGGTTCTCAGGTGGAAAAGAGGCCTTTTTGTTAATATAGTCCTAGATTAAATGAAGGTTGAGAGATACAGAGTCGAAGTACCACTCCTCTCTAATAAACTCTAAACGCACAGAGTTTATGTTGTACAGCTTTTAGCCCGTTTCTGTATTACTTATAGCTGTTCTTCTCTCTGTGGTGTTTCCTCTAGCAGCAGATGACTGCTTAAGCAAAAAAGTAAGAAGCAAAACTAAAAAGATCTCTTTTAGCTGGTTAACATAGTCCCAGCATGTGCCTCTTTACATTGCATTTACATTTAAGTACCTGGTGTAAGCGTCCAATTTTTCCCCCAAAGAACAATTTCTGAAAACCCAGATGATCATTTACAAAGTTTACCAACTTAAGATGTTTACAGAATCTTGAAAGACTCTTAACCAGCTAAATGGAAAAAAAGTCTTCCACTACTTAATAAAAGGAACAAATTTTCAAGTAATTACAAGTATTACATTTAAATTATGACAGATACTTGCTTGTGCGACTTGAATGTAAATGTAAAAGCCAGGACTACTGTGATAAACCCACAACACGCTGCTTGTCTAATATCATACAGCAAACTAATAAGCATACAAAGAACAAAGAGGTGAACAAATTCTATACCTGTGACTCTGAGGAGCTCATAGAAACCACTGAAAAGTTTTATAGTGCAATATGTGAAGGTCACAGGGGTGCTGGAGCCTATCCTGGCTACCAACAGGTGAAGGCGGGGTACACCCTGGATGTGTCTGTAGTTCATCACAGGGCTGACATACAGACAAACAGCCATTCAGATCTATGGGTGATTTAGATTGACCAACAGTGATAGTGTTAACCACTGCACCCACATACTGGCCATTATGTAACATATGTGTACAAATGTACATGCATGGGATGTGACTTTAACTGAAGCAATCAGATGCATAATAATCCGTTCATTCACTTCTCCCACTTGCCAGCAGCCTCTAGTTAACCCTTGGAAGTCCCTGGATGCTGATCACACGACTGATTTAAGATGACAAAGCAGCAAGACACACGATCTGGTCATTGGTACATGACTGTTACTGCACTTTGTGGACATTATCTTCACAAATGCCTTCATCTTGCACCGTGAGATCAGCAGTGTCAGGCAGATGCAGCCCTGTGCGTACCCTCTGCACTGTTATGGACAAAGAACTGTTTTAGAGAGTGGCATAAGGGATCTGTGTGGTGACAAGAAAATTGTAACATGTTCTTTATATATTTATTTATTTAAGGAAATTGTAACATGTTGAGGTTCTCATTTTAACATACCACCTGATCAATATACTGTACCCTCACTGTAAAACAAAAAGATAATGGATGCATAAGTGGAAAGGAAAACCGGGCACTGACAATTGACCTTTCATGGAGATGACTTAGTGTTTAAAAACCCTCGTACTTCCGTACTTTGGAGGCAGCCGCAGTTTGTTGTCTATATCTCTGCATATGTAAAAACATACTGTACTTGCTTCCATGGTGTGTTTACAAAACACCAGATTGTTTTGTAAATAGTTGTATATAGTTTTCCTAAGAAAATGCCTGAGGTATTCCCTGAATTTCATGTAATTAGTTCAATATAACCTTATTATTTTCTTTTTGGAAGTTTTCAATTTATATGTTCATTCTAAGTTATCGAATAGTTTGTTCAACATGTTTTTGCTGAAAAACAGTCAAGAATCTAACTTTTTCCTACTCAGACTTTATGTTTTTGTGTGATTTTAGGTTTTGTGTGTTGATACAGCATGTCAAATGAATAAAGTAACTACAGTCACACAGGTGAGGTTTTGCTGAAAAAACATGAGACCAAATAAGGCAAGGTGAACAATTTTTTTGATGACAGATATGAAGGCAAAAATGGCCAAAATACACTCAGACTCCAGAGGGGTACTGACAGATTTTTTAGATATGTGATAAAACAGCAACCATGGAATTCAGTGGTTATTGTAATTGTCATTTCATCATGTTTTTCATGATGTAAAAATTTGTTCTTGTGTAAGAAAATAACTGAACAGATGAATAATAAGGGAGGAAAAAAGAAAAAAAGCATTCGCACAGCATGATATCAAATCCAAGACAAAAGGGAAACATGCTGTACTGTATGCACTTACAGATATTTTTTCTTTTTACCAAGGAATATGGTGTTAAATAATGCATACACCATGGTAAATTCTGAACATATATAAATGTTTTTTGATGTCAGCCACAATCAATCAAATAAATTCACCCTTATTCCACTGATTTCAGCTTTTTTCTGTTAAACTGTTCACTGAGATATTATTTTTTTTTTTTTTTTGTAGTAATAGGACCTGACTGAAATAGGCAAAAAATGAGCACCTTCCAATTCTCTAGTTCCATGATTACAGCATCTGCATTGATTTTGTATGAACAAGACACAAAAATTCCTTGGTTTGGTTTGAAGTTCCGTTCAGTTTGCTTTGATGCAAACTTTTTAAAATTAAATGTGAATATAAGTGTTTCCATAAACTGTTTTGGAGTCGATAAGTCAGTCTGCATAATATCGTCAGGTGATGCTGTTTTTTTTTTTTAACAAACAGATGCTGTTTTGCTTTAACAAACAGAGTAGAAGAACTATTGGACCCATTATTATTAAAAACCATTATTCTGTTGGTGTTTTTGATCTAAAATGGAAGTCATGTTTGTTTTAACAGATGAGACTATGGATGAGGACTACTTTGGTCTCATCAGTCTACACCTGTTGTAACAGACAGTTTTAGCGCTTGGTCAGAGTATGTGGTAAGATTCTGCAATCAGCTGATTAGTCACCTTGTGAATCATGAATGAAATGGTCACTGTAAAAATGTCTTCAAAATTGTGTTTTATTGCAATTTTGCATGTTCTCTGCTCTGTTTCAAAAAAGGCAGAAGCCAAGGAAGTGACAAAAAAAACAAAAAACAACTTTATTGCAATTTTTTTTTTCCAGCACCAACAGTGTGCAACATTAGCAGACTTGAAAATCTCACATAAAGTCACAATTACATAAGAAAAATCCACAACACCTAACCTAAGAAAAACAGTTACACGGTACTTTTCAGTCTGTGGACTAACTTAGTTTAATCCGTAAAAAAGTGTAAAAGGTCTCTATGTCTAATATGGTTCATATGTTTCTCTGTTTTTTTTCCTTTCTTGTCTTTTCTCTGTCAGTGTATCGCTCTTTTTTTTGTCAGTGTATCTGTCTGTTTTCCCTTATTATTATTTTTTTCTGTCTGGGTGTCTGCCTGTTGTCTCTGGTCCTGTTGTTGTGGGTTGGTGAGGTCGTCTTGTTTTCTAAGTATGTAACTGTACTGTTACTGTTACTGAAAAAAAGCCTAAAAACTTGTTTTGTGCTTGTTTCTCTAGACTCCAAACATCACACCAACACTTAAGTGAGATTGTCTTAACTTAATGCAAGCTTTTAGAGTGAAGCTTTTTTAGAGGAACAGACTATTTTGTTTTGTAATCAGTGGCAAGTGATGGGTTTTCCTTAAGCTTGCACTCTCTTCATTTCTAATTGAAATTCCAATTTGCTGAGCATATCAAGCCTTAACTTAAAATGAATTAGATTTTTGGAGAAAAAGAAGGACCCCAAAACAGCAGGAGACAATCACTGAAGCCAGACTCCATTCAATCAGGAAGATAGATACTGATTAGAACAGCGACGAAAGGTTTGTTTGTTTATTGAATTAACTGCTGAAGTGGGAGGATGGGGCTGAGAGGAGATGTGCAGAGTCAGGTAGAGGTAATATTTTTAAGAAGCAGTTCGTCAGCGGAGAACAAAACAGCAGTGCAACAAGGCTCATCTGAGCTGACGGGACAGCAGCTGGCCTCGTCCGTCTCCTTTTAGTCGAGTAAACACCTCATACTACATCTAAATACTATAATTAGCGCAAGTCCACCAACAAACCTGACCCTTCCACGAAGCCCTTTCCCATCTGTGAAGATGAGTCATGCTGAGTGTTTAAGGAAGCATTAAACTACTGCAGCCAGTGCATATACATTACTCTAATAGCACCCAGAGGACTGCTAAAGAGCGACCTACAGCGGAAGGGACTAATATTCTCTTTTCAAAGACTGTTGGCCTTTAGTGACCAATGTGTGACCAATAGTGACCCATCATTGCTCTCCCTGTCCCTCTCTCTATGTTACATACACACACCCTCACAGACACACACATATGCAGAGCCTAATGTGTTCTTGGCCTAATAGCTCTTTCATTAGTGCCAATCCAAAGACAAATGGATTCAATAAGCAGCCCAAATCTATCTGTCTGTTTGGGTTTAGAAACATCCCTGCTCCCCCTACTCCCCGCCTGGCATTTATGTACTCTGAAATGGCTAGAGAGTGAAAGAGAGAGAGAGTGAGAGAGAGAGAGAGAGAGAGAGAGAGAGAGAGAGAGAGAGAGAGAGAGAGAGAGAGAGAGAGA
>JAPQRQ010000012.1:5941279-5953959 GCA_037367365.1 Apogon talboti
AGAGAGAGAGAGAGAGAGAGAGAGAGAGAGAGAGAGAGAGAGAGAGAGAGAGAAAATAGATGAGAACGTGGATAAAATAGAGTATGGATTGACAAAATAGGGTGTAATGGCAGAACAAAAAGGACAAAAAAGTGTCAGGCTAATGTGAACAGGCTATATGTCAAGATGCTATTACCACCTGTTTAATAGGGGTATTGACAAAGCCATTACAGAAAGTGAAAAAAAAGAAAGTAAGATTGTGCATGTTCTGGCAGATAGATGTGGACTGTTAACACTGTTTGGGTGGTGTCAGGGATCATTTTGAGAGCAGAATAACAAGAAACTGTTGTTGCTTTAGCTTCCTACATAGGTGAACAGAACGTTTTTCTGTGTTAAGACTTTAATGGGAGTCTTTTGTGATACATTTATGGAAGCTATCAAATCACAAGAGGAAGTCATTAATGCTTTGAATATAAAATACCCATCTGCCTGCGCATACTGTATATTCATGGCTAAAATGAATCTGCTCAAACCGCAGTCCACGCTTGTCACAGATGAGCATCAATGCTGTGTTAATTACAGGCTCTAAGCACATACAGGGCGAAGCGTTGACATGCATCCATGGACTGAGCTTGTGTGGAGTCTCTAATCGAGTCTCCGATTCCAATTTCCGAGCGGTGCCCTTGCTTTGAACAGGGGTCAAGTCTCTTTCGCTAATTTGTTTGCCTGCCAGAGCAAGAAAGGAGTCCGAGCTGGAGCAGGACCAAGAGGCAGTCCTGTCCCGGTCCAAGTAAAACAGCAGAGCATCCTGGGCGATTTTTTCAAAGAGTGGGGGATCTGTTGTCGTTTGTCTAAATAGTTGTCGATCACATTTTCATAAAAGGCGACAAACTGACAGAAGAATTTATTAGTCTAGGTTTCACGGAACAGTTTTGTGTCTAAATATTGTTTTGGAGGCTTTCCCACCCTGGAAGTGAAATTTACAGAGGTGTTCATAGTGGTGTGGGTAGAATGGTGGGTGGTGGAGTAGGAGTGGGGGATGATTGGTGTGTGTGTGTGTGTGTGTGTGTGTGTGTGTGTGGGTGGGTGGTTTGGCCGGTGGTGGGTGCTCTCTAAACAACAATAGTCTGTCTGAAAGCCTGGAATAAGATACCTCTCCCTCCCCTCTGTGTGTACGAACATGGCTCACAGGGTGCTTATGATGTGACAGGACATGAACAAAAGGATTTGGTTCGAATTAGTCAAGGATTAGACATCTATTTTAATGTCTTTTGTCGAGTTAAACGCGCTATATGCTGCCCGAACGAAGTGGGCCAAGCCTTCGTGCTGCATACCAAGCGGCTCTGTTGGATCTGGAAAAGCTGAGGAAGCTTTTAAATGTTGTAGAGCAAGACAGCATATACCAAAGACATACATCAAACCACTCCATGGCTCGATGATGGCATCAAAAAAGAAGTGCTTTCATTTTTCTCCTAACGCAACAGTTTTTCTGGGAGTCAGAACCTCTCTGAGCACATTTTAGAATCCTTGAAAACTCTTTGCCCCTTCTGAGGGCTCTGTTTCCATAGCAACGCAGGCTGGGTGCGTGTGTGTGTGTGTCCAGCTTGACTTGTTGCATTTTGTGATGCTCACAAGCGCCAAGCTGTGCCGCATGCTTCAGAGGACAGCAGCACAGACTAAACAGTGTTGTACTAGCATTTTCTGTAGTTTGCACATATCCAACCATCTGTATAAAACGGGATTAAAGACTATACAGCACATACAGGTTTCTGGTATATACACGGACACATGCAGAACACCTGTTAGGGCTGAAAATAACTGGCCTGGCAGTTGAATCTAGTTGGTTATTCTCTTCAATTTACCTCTCTTTTTTTTTCTTTTTCATGTTGATCAATGCAGCAGCGGTTTTTGTTCTGCCCAACATCATGTTTACAAGCTGCAGTTAGACATTTGGAGGCAGAGCAGCATCCCTCTCATCCTGCCAGTTATCAGTTTACTATGCATGGCATCTTTTTCTCTCTTTCCTCATCTTTCTTAATATACGTCTCTGTTATGTGCACACGCATCCCTCTGTGATCAGTACTTTATCAACCTGTCTGTCTCTGCTTTGCTTGCCTGTCTGTCCTCTTACTCCTCCATGAGACTCCTTTCTTCCATTTTCCTCCCACCTCACTTTCACTCACTGTCACTTTTTTCCTCCTCCTCCTCCTCCTCCTCCTCCTCCATCCGCTGCCTCCTCTTCAACCCCGCCCCAGCCCTCCAGTCTGCCACCCTCACCTCGTTTCCCACACTGTCATTTGTCACCTAGATCTCCCGTTGATGATAACATCTGTCTGTATGTTGAGAAATCAGTCGTCTGCCATGGATCAAAGTGCAGGAAAGCTCTCAGATACAGGTAGCTGAATAGTTGTCATCCGTCCACCTGTCAAAGCCAGCCCTCCCACTGTCTCCTCCCCCTTTTCTCCTCTACTGCCCTTGGTAAAAGTTTGAGAGATAAACACACAAACCTGCAGCTACATGCAAATACAGTAATTTGATGTCATCTAAAGCAATTACACATACAATAATATACTGTATAACATTATGTCTACATTGGAATTGCTAGTTAACTTAATTAATATACATCAAAATGTGAAACAAAGTTCACACTTTAATGGTGGGTAAAAAAGATTATCATAATTTCAGCCATCATTACTTCATAAACAAGGAATCTGTAATCAGTGATGGAATAATGCCAGAGATCATTAGATATATGTAATTACATCAGCAGAACCAGAGTGCACAATAGTGCATAATAACAATGAATTCATCCATCTGATGGCTTGGCAAATCTACCTGATGCTCATATTGAACCTAACAGAAACATACAATAATGTTATGCAGTTGAATTACAATATAGACATAAATTTAATTTGTTGCAATTACAAATGAATAAATAAAATAAAGGTTTATTGTGTGTATTTAGCAGTGAAGTTGTAGATTGTAACCATCCTCACTTGAAGTGGCTCCAAGAAATGCAGAGCCTGTTTTGTTTTGTTTTGTTTATTCTGGGATTTTCGGTTCAAGAGATAATAATAACGGTCTGCACTGATGGCAATCTTAATGTTGAATGCCATCTGCTGCACAATGTAAAAATAGAGAAGAGGGATTTTGAACTATACTGTAGAAACCATACACTATACAAAAAGATGAACACCACATTGTTTCCTTCAGAACAGAAGCAATGTAACCAATAGCACAGGTCACTGAAGCAGCTGCATTGTTTGTGTGACATGGTGGATCTGATTAGTTATGGGGTGCTTGTTTGATCCTGGACTGTGCTGTATTTGTTCTGTTTTTATAACAACAAACAATTTATTAGAAACAAGCTGATCGCATCGATAACAATTTGAATGCAAAATGGAAAATCACCTTTAGGAAAATGTATTGGTTGTTACTGTCTAACACTGAATGAGTAGGATTTGTGCAGCCTGCTGAGTAGGACTTTCAGAACTTTTGTTTACTGAATAAAACTTTTTGGTTTTGTCATGCAAATAATTTGAGTTTTCCTATTTCACCATATCACTAAGCTTCACCCATCAACCTTCATGCTCCCGCACTTCTACCCTTTTGTGCAAATATAGACACTTCGGGCTCCAAAATGCAATGATGATGATGGACAAGTCTAAAACAGCACTACAAAAATCAGTAGCTCCACTTCTTCTAAACAGTATATAGGGTACTTTGCATGTTTTAAATTCAAAAACATTTTTTTTTTTTACAATGTTAATGTGCCTGCAACCTATCCAATACTGGCCAAGTGCTACATAAATCCATCATAACCATTTTTATTAGCTACCTGTTGAGTGTGATATCTAAATAATTTAAATATTAACATCATCTCTTATGATACACTGACAAGATGGCATATTTGGCTTGTGCTATGTGTAAAGCAATTTGTTGTTTTGTAACAGGTGCATTTTGTAAGGGATTTGAGTATTTTCATGGATGCCTGCACAAAATGAAGTCTCCAGTATGTGGTCCAGTTTAGCTGATAATTATCTGCTGGTAGGAGCAGAGATATGGCGCTGTTTTGTGATGAAGCCCTGATGGAAAATCAGGGTTGTTAGGATAATTGGGATGTATTGGCTGGGCACAGCGTTTGCCTTTAGCCAGACGCAGTGGGGTATAGCCCTGTTGGATGATTCCAGTGTTTGGCATTCAGGTGGACAAGTTCCAAACTTGGCAGAAAAATAGAAGCCAGGCAGTGTGACAATTAGGCAAATGACAGTTGAGAATGGGCTCAGTGACTGGCATAGAATCTGATTGTTGTGGGACTATGGAGGAGGAGGAGAAGGAAGACGCTGATGGTGGGGATTTGAAGGGTGGGCTGCGGTGGTTGGCGTAAAGACCTCGTCCCAGTCAGGTGTGCCAAACAGAGCAGAACGGTTGGCCAGGCATGGTTCAGACCGAAACAGCTTGGCTTCGGGCTGATGTGACCTGCTGCCACTTCTA
The DNA here is from genome assembly GCA_037367365.1 of Apogon talboti. Classification (NCBI taxonomy): domain Eukaryota; kingdom Metazoa; phylum Chordata; class Actinopteri; order Kurtiformes; family Apogonidae; genus Apogon; species Apogon talboti. The sequence continues at coordinate 5,945,753 of JAPQRQ010000012.1, forward strand.
AAAGCAACGTGTGGAGAGAAAACAGAGAGCAGGAAGAATGGAAGAACATGAACGGATGGAACATGAACGGATTGGTGGGGTGCAAGGGGAGATATGGAAGCAAACAAGGGAGGTATAAAAAAAGGAGAGTAGACAGAAGTGGGTGGTATTAGAAGCAGCAGGGAAAGTGATGAAATGTGATGACAAAGGAAAGAAAAAGACAACTGGATCCAAGTCTGGGGGGAGGTATGGCAGTAAAACCCCAACAGAAAAGAGGCATTTTGAGGAGTTCCAAAACATGACTGACTAAAGCCCCTTTTACACAGCACTTCTGTTCTGGGAATATTTCACCTTTATTCCAGAACGACGTCTGTGTCACGGATCTGTAACACCTCTGGAGGTAATAACAGAGCTATGATAAAGGTGGAGTCATGATTCTGGAACGCTATGTAAAAGGAACACCTCTCGTTCCGCAACCAAGGTGTGACGTTTTGATCACGTATTGCGTGTGCGACTCCTGCTACCATTTGTGCAATGGTGTGGTAGTTTTGAGAGCCAACACCGCTATGCTCGGGGTATTTCCAACGCACAAGTTATATGTCACACTACACACTGCGTCACCGCCCCTTTGATTCCGGAACGCAGGTCCGCTGTGTAAAAGTCCAGGCTGTCTCACCTCTGTTACTCCTTTGGCTTGGCTGTGAAATTCAGTCAGTTGTGGAAAAAAGGTGGGATTACCAGCTCACCTTTTTTTCTGGGATCTCTGTGTAAAAATGGCTTAAGGTTTGTAACTGTCAATTTGCTGTTGATTGCGCCATTGTGTAAGACCAAAAAAGGCATGTCTTAATGAGATATAGTGATGGATTTTTCCTGGTTCTCATGCCATATTTCCTCTGTATTACTGATATTAAAATCAATAGCCTACCTGCTATATAGAATAAACATATTTACCACAAAGATTTGACCTCAGAATTATGGGAATTGTGAATGAAAGGTAGAATATAGTTCACTTCTGCGTGCACTGGCTTAGTGGTATGTGCCATTGCTTCTTCTTTCACACACATACTCCCTGTATTTACCACCCTTGACCTGGTGATCTACATCTGCTTTTATGAACAGGTTGGACATTAAGATTTTAAAGCATTCTAGTCACTATTTTAGACTCAATTGCATTCATCCTCAACAGTTTTACCACTGAAAACCCCTCCTCTGCTTTTCTTTGGTCTGTTTAGCTGTTCCCAGACAGAAACACTGGCATAAAACCTTCACTGTGTTGTTGAATCCCATTTCCTTCATCAGTTGTGTCTATGTGCACTCATCTGGCTCTGCGCTAAATTGAGTTGGTGTTGGTAAAACAGAGTAGACCATTATTGAAAGGAATCATTAGTAAATCACCCACAAAAAGTGGCTACTGCTTTGGATGCTTTTTCTGGATTACGCCCTCTGTAATTTGGGCTGGCCCCATAGGCTTCTAGTTTCCATGTACCACTGAGGAAGGTGAGGTAAATTTGTACATAAGACCTTCCTGTAAGATGCCCAGAGTGTGTCATGTAGCGGACCTCCAGTTGTTTGATGTCTCAGGGTGTTTTCACACTTTTTTCAGCCCGAAAAACGAACTGAGATTGATAACTCAGCATTTTTTGTGCATATGTGAACACTCCAACCGGACTCAGACCCCTTTAAAATGAAGATGGTCCCAGTACGGTTCATTAAAAAGCCGCAGTAAGGTTCACCTACTCTGTGTACTGTGAACACAAAGTGCACCTGCTTCACTTTGCCTTTTTGCGCCGTCGCTTGATGACGCTTCACTGCTGATAAATCTGTATGGGTGATCTGATGAGAACAAACAAAACAAAAAATAAATAAATAACTGAATCAATGCAGGATTTATTCACTAAAACCAAATAAGTATATGTGTAGTAGCGACCCTGCAGTAATTGTTCGGTTAATGTTCCTGCTTGAATGTGCAGCAGTTACTGTCTAATGTATTGAGTGTGTATGGGGCTATGATGGACAGGTGAGTGGATGAGAGAGATATTGGGGCGGAGCCAGTGAATGTGTTTGAGAGAGAGGTGCGAGCAGAGAGAGCGGGGATGAGTGAGACAGATCCAACAGTTTTCACCCTTGGACTTTTCAGCCCTCAAAACGAACTGAGATTGATGACTCAGCATATGCGCGTATGTGAACACTCCAACCGCACTCAGACCCCTTTAAAATGTACCGTACTGAGATCACCTCGGGAGGTAGTCTCAGTTCGCTAAAAAGCCGCAGTAGCCTATGGTCCATTTAATCTGTGTACTGTGAGTTAGTGATGCGCGAATCAGTGGGTTACTCGCGGGTCCCTCTCTTAACCGACTGGCTACTTGATCTGGCAGTTAACTCACGTACAGGGCAGGCTGTCAGTTACCGGTCCAAGCTGTCAGGCCCCAATAGATGCATCACTCATTGCCGAGCAGAGGTTAATGATAATAATAATAATAATAATAACAATAATAATAATAATAATAATAATATTCTATAACTGGTTCTTGTTTAATTCTAATAGAACACTGTCGCTAAGCCAACAGAGCAGTCATTGGAGAAAGGCAGAAGCAGTGTCTAGGAAAGGCAATGGTTTGAGGAAATAGAAAGATGAAACAAGCTGGTAGCACCAAGGGAATGTTAGAGTGTCACAGAAGGCTAGGACTCCACACAGTCACAGGTAGATGAGTACCAGGGAACAAACAGGCAGATCTTGTGGTCAGAGGCAGAAGACTGGGTTGGGTTTACCGGGGCAGAGACGAGGAGACGTGGTCAGGAACAGGCTGTGTCTAAACCAGGAAATCAGACACAGAACAAAGGCTGGAGAGTCATGCATGCTACGAAGACAGATCTGGCTCTGGTTGAACGAACCTGCACAGCTGATATACTGGCCGGGTGATGAGGCACAGCTGGGAGCCACAGGTGGAAGTGATTGCGGCTGAAGAGGTATGGCAAGGTGAGGGAGGAGGCAACAGATTTATTTGTATAGCACAATTCATACACAGGGCAATTCACAGAGCTTTACAAAAATGGAAAAGAGACAAGTTAAAAACACACATTTACAATTAAAACATAATCAATAAAACATAAATTATAATCAATTAAATTAAAGTAAAAGAGAAGAGTGCAGATAGAACACTTTCAGTTATTATATGCACAGCTGAATAGAGCCTGGACTTAAACATTGCCAGAGTAAAGGCCTGTTTCACATGACTGTTCCAGAGTTTAGCTGCATGGAACTGAAACGCAGCTCCACTGTGCTTAGTCCTGACTCTGGGCACCAGCAGAAGACCCGTCCTTGAGGTTCTCAGGGTCTGAGATGGTTCATGTAGGACCAACATGTCACAGATGTACTTTGGTGCCAGACTATGGAGAGACATATACACGAGCAGAGCTGTTTTCAAGTCTATTCGCTGAGCAACGGGGAAGTCAGTGCTGAGACCTGAGCACAGGATTAATATGGTCCTACTTCCTGGTTCTAGTTGGGACCCAAGCAGCCGCATCCTGGATGTACTTCAACTGTCTTACAGCTCATTTAGAGAGTCCAGTGAGAAGGCCGTTACAGTAGTCGAAACTTCTAGAGATAAATGCATGGATAAGTCTCTAAGTCGTGTTTACACAGTAAACCTTGGCAATGTTTTTGACATGGAAAAAGGCTGATGATGTTATTGATTTAATGTGGCTGTTGAAGTTTAGGTCTGAATCCATTGATACCCCTAGGTTTCTAACCTGATTTTTTGCTTTCAAAGTAAGAGATTCAAGATGACTGCTGACCCTTTCTCTTGATTTTTGTGGGCCAAAGATAACAACTTCAGTCTTGTCTGAGTTTAGTCGGAGAAAGTTGTTTTGCATCCACACAGTGATCTGTTGGAGGCAGTCCGCGGGCCTATATTCACCTGCTGTCAGTGAGATGTAAATCTGCGTGTTGTCTGTATAGTTGTGGTAGGACACGTTACTGCTGCTGTGGTACTGCTGCTCTCCTGCTTCCATCATCATCACTCATTTATCCATATAGTTGTGGTAGTGTTTATATTATAATTACATAGATGGTAGAGGTTTCTATTATTTGTACTAGCAGTTGTAACAGTAGTACATTTCACTACTAATACTTGTATTTGTAGTAGTAGTATCAACAGTTATGGACATTTGTTCTAGTTCCTGGTGATTATACTAACACCAGCTGTTGTACTTTTTAACAGTTCTAGTTCAGTTTGCTGTGCATCCATGTCTCTACCCCTATTCACTCCTTCCCCAATCTTTCTCTCTCTCTTTAACTCCAACTGGTCAAGGCAGATGTCCATCCTCCAGGAGTCGGGGTCTGCTCAAGGTTTCTGGCTGTTAAAAGGGAGTTTTTCCTCGCCGCTGTCACCAAGGGCTGGATCTATAAAGATCCCAATTTGCATGTATTAATTTGCATGCGCAATCTAGAATTTTGCATGTGGGAGTGAACTGCGGTTTGCGGGCGATTTACCAAGAGTGATTGCGTAAAGGACAACAGGCGCAAACATGTTGGAGACCCCCCTATTAAATGAGGTTTTTGTGTGTTTTTTGTTGGTTTGCAGCATGGCAAGTGTGGTGAGATGAAAGTACAAGGTTAAATTTGACCCTATAGAATTAGAGGTGTTGGTAGATGAAGCAAATAAAGTTTATTTGCTTCATTTGTTTGCTTTGTAGATGTTACTGTCCATGGAAGGTTAATGCAATTTGTCTTTCGCTTTTAAGCCTATCTGACAAATCACAAGACCTAAACGCTCTAAATGCTTTGCTTTATAAATGTGTGATTTCATTGACACTTGTGCATCTGTGGCTGTCGCTCTGGGAGAGTGCATGTTGTCGGTATAATTATATTTAGGCTACTTGCGCAACTTTTTTTTTTTTTGGAGATAGAGACCCCTTACAGAAAAAATATAATTTGAACCCTGCAATAAACACTTAAATGAGCTACAGCAGAGAAACCTTGTTTGGTCTCATTCAAGGAATCCCGAGTGTGGGGAAACCTAATAAACCTGGCCATCCGGCATGACATGGCATTTAGGACTTCAGAGAGCACATCTGAAAAATGGGATTGGGAGATCACAGCTGTAATAGCTACCGTACGCTGGAATGACCCAGATGAAATCAAATGTAGACTTCCCAGGAGTTTTGTCATTGCAGGTATTGGATGACTCCTTCTCGTGGCTGGCTCCAGATCTGCTCCGACTTCCTCCAACAGTTCCAAAATGACAAGGTTGGATAGGCGATATGTTTTAATGAGTGTTTCCTCATTCATTCCAAAAATGTACACACCGGGGTGAAAAATGCGTTCTCTGCTTCTTGTTTCATTGTTTTGATGTCTCCTTCTTGTGACAATAATCACAGCCATGTGTGCAAAATTACGCATCCAAACCATTTACACCTCCTTTGGAGACATGTTAAATATAGACACAGTTTATATGAGCAAAATTGCTTTCGGGTTTTATAACTTTGCATGTGCTAAATTAATATATTTATTTTTCGAACAGCTCTACATTTAAAGTGTCATGAGATAACTTTTGCTATGATTTGTATTTTTATATAAATCAAATTTGATTTGATTTACTGTGTATTAACTGGCTGAGGGGCAACGTGTAAAGAATGAACAAAAGGGGTCCCAGGATGGATCCCTGGGAGACCCCACAGGTCACTGCCATTTGGTCTGACACACAGTTTACGATTTGAACAGAGTACTTCCTGTCCTCAAGACAGGACTTGAATCGTTTCAGGGCAGGAGCAGAGATGCCTACCCAGTCCTCTAACCTCTGTAACAAGATCACATGGTCAACTGTGTCAAACGCAGCACTCAGATCCAGCAGGAAATGACTGAGTCTGAGACTGAGACTTTACCTGCGTCAGTGTTCAGACAGATGTCATTTGTTACCTTGATTAGAGCAGTCTCAGTGCTGTGATGGGGCCTGAAACCTAATTGAAAATCATCAAAGCAGTTCAGTAGAAGAAAGTCAGAGAGGTGTTGGTAAACAACTTTCTAAAGAACTTTACCTAAAAACGGCAGGTTTGATATGGGCTGACAGTTTTTCAGTACTGTGACATCGAGACTACTCTTCTTTAGGAGGGGCCTAATGACCGCAGCTTTCAAGGCCCTGGAAATGATCCAGATTGTAGTGAAATGTTAACTAAATGAGTGGGCTGGGGTAACAAACTGATTAGCACAGATTTTAGAAATCTAGTGGGCAACTCGTTGAGGCAACATGTGGCTGAACTCAAACTGGAGATGGTCTGTTGGACTGTTTTGTCAGTGACAGGTGTGAAGTGTGTCAGCTCTAGGTGTCTGGAAGGCTGCAGTGTTAACTGTGGTGTGGGATTAATTGAATATTTAATGTCCTGAACCTTGCCATTAAACAACATTGCAAACTCATTGCACTTAGGTCTGGAAACTAGTTCTGAACCTCTAAAACACAGGTCAAATGGACTCATTTATAAACAATATCTCTCTAAAACATGAATTAAATTGTACCTCTCTCTGTTTTGTCCATAAAACACATTGAATATATGTTTTATTAGTCTGAAAATGAGGTATAAGAAGGAAATCCCAGTATCTAATGCTAAGGTCTTAGGTATAACAATATCACAAAACCTACAAAGCTGGAGAAAATGCTGCTAATGAGTGTCCACACAGAGATTCATCTTAAGTCCTCTGGTAAAGAAAATTAGGAGTATAGCCATATGAATTTGTAGGAGATTTTTGTTGAAGCCAGGGATAACTTGAAACTGTTGTTTTTAGAGAAACTGTTGCAGCGCTGACTACATTTCTATGCATAACTTATTCCAGTTTTTGCCCTTACTCCGAAAAAGACAATAATACCAAGCTGTTGATTTGGCTAATGAAAATGAATATTCTACTAATATTACCATCTACATGTAGCTGTGCATCCTCCAATTATCATGAAATGCCCCTGTTTTAATTCTCCTCATCCAAAAATTCTTTCAAAGTTGGTAACAGACTTGTTTGACCACACACGCTGCCTCCTTCCTTATTTCTTCCACATGCTTTTTCGTTCACAGTTTTTAAATATGTATTGTGTTGTTTCCAGAAATGTGGGCTTTACTTTTTTCCATACTGCATCTCTACCTCAGCCTCACAAACTGTTGACTCGATTTATGTCTAGCTCATAGAACTGACTGTAAACAGGCAAGAGCCATGTGTTTGTTGCAGACAGCCGTAGGACAATCAAGCGATATGGTACAGTTTTGTGTGAGCAGGTATGGAAAGACACTGAAGACTGAGGAACACCCAGGAGACTCTGGATAATATATGGTGAGGATATTTAATAGGACGACCAAGTGAGACTAAGTGTACTTTCTCTTTTTGTTATATACAGTATTTTGCTTTCACACTGCTACGTCATGAACTTCAGAAACTACATCTTGTCATCATCATTGACATGTGTTATGATTCCCTATAACTGACATTTATTCCTTGATTTAATTATAGATAGGTTTATTGTTAATCTGGCAATAAGCCTTTTTGATGTGAAAGGAGAAACATGGAAGAGCACATGCATATGGTTGTAGTTATACTGTTATTACTATGGACTGACAACATTGTATTATATAGTTTTTCCAGCTGGCTTTTCATTCTTTTCTCTCCAGCTGCATTTTTAACTCCTTCCATTTTTAACATTGCAAAACCTTCCAAAGCAGCAGTCTGGTTCAGAGGTTTGGGGGATTTCACCAAAATATTTACATATTCCATAAGCCTTAACTGTGTTACAAACCTGGCTCACCGAATGTAACATGAGATGACACAGTTATTTCCTTAAACAAAGAAAAGGTGCTTTATTTCACCAAATCCACATAACGTGCAACAAACAAAACCCAAACAATGCCAATTAATAGCCATGAGGTCAGCAGGCTGCTCAGTCAATCAGGGCAAGAGAGAGACAGCACACCTGCTGAGGTGGCCCTTTTATACTGTGAGCCACAGCCATGAGGTGTAGGCAAAACCAGATGGTACACGGACATGCTGCCTACTGGCAACTGGGAGGACAAAACATTAGAGACAACATTAGTGAGGCCATGACCACTGGAATTTGTTTCTTTTGTAAAAAGGTCCAATTTGGCTTTTTTACATCCAACCTGAAAGTCAGAATCAGAATATTATCCATCCATCCATCCATCCATCCATCCATCCATCCATCCATCCATCCATCCATCCATCCATCCATCCATCC
>JAPQRQ010000012.1:5972072-5984205 GCA_037367365.1 Apogon talboti
CTTGCCGTTTTCGCCACATTATTGTTATTATTATAACTTGCCTTTCCAGATGAAATGCCTGTTCTTGGTCTTACATTTTGTAAAATAAATTTCCCAAAAAAATGTGACTTATAGTCCGGTGCGACTTACATATGTTTTTTTGTTCTTCATGACGCATTTTTTGACTGATGCGACTTATACTCCGGAGCAATTTATAGTCCGAAAAATACGGTATATTTCCCACTACAATACAGTTTTGTCATTGATAACTATGGTATCATGATAAAGCGATTCTGAGATACTCTATTCACTGCAAGACAATTTTACCTATGATATGTTATGATGTGTGTGTAACAGAAGAAGAAGAATGTCCCAGATAAGGTGAAAGGAATTTGGTCACGTATTTGTATTTATTCAAAACTGACTTGAACCTGTTTATCAAAGTGCACAGTGCACATAAAATTTAAGATCTTAACATGTTAACCAATGAATTTAACATAAAAAATAAATGAATGAATGAATGAAAAAAGTACATGTCCAAGTTAATAATAAGCATAAATAACTGGTTTTATGTAAACAATAGAGAATAAGGAAAAAAATAAAACACTGGAACAGTGATTCATTCTATGAACCTTTCTATGGCCCCCTTTCCTTTGTTACCTACATCTACAGTACATCCCACCAACAAAGAGTGCAGAATGCATATAGGTCATCTTTGCTACTTTTGGAAATGAACACATGTTCTTTTGTCCACTTTGGATTAAATGATATCTTTCTTCACGGCATAGAGTGCTGTTAACGTGATGATATCACATCGCTAAGCTAGCACATGGAGGCTGGTTTATGCTTTCAACCAACGATATTATCAGTTACTCATTTGACACTGCTGTCAGCCAATCAGTGCTTTTGCCAATCTTTGTTAGACTGGCAGCTGTGTTGGGTTTAAATGCAACTCCAAAAAGGAGGACAAACAAACATGGGACTGTGCCAGACGCCAGACAGGGCTTTCAAATTCCGGACTCTCCGGCCTAAAGCCGGATGCATGGCCACCCTATGACGGAATGCATCCCTGCAACATGTGCCCTATCACATTCCTTATTGCCACCTCATATATGACAACCTAGAACCAGCCCCAGTTTACTGCCTTCAGTACGGTGCATTTGAGTCCAATCATTCACTCTGGCCTGACACTCCCTGCACAGCACAGACAAAAACACAAACAGTGAACAGACATATTTGCATATTGAGTACAAAAGACTGTCAGGAGTGAAAGAACTGGCTTATTCCTTTTATCAGACAGGGAAAGTGCTATATTTTCAGACAGCACAAAGAAAAGGTTTTAAGTTCCCCTTATTAATTTCTAAGTCAGGACTTCTTACCCATTAGACACTGTATCTTTTTGGACTCACAAAAATTAGGATTTATTATCACTGCAATCAGCATGATCGCTGTGATTATAATTATGATCAAAAGCTCTCGTGCTCTTCATTATCACCATCAGTATCAGTATTATCACTACAAATTCTTCGTCTGCTTTTCCTCCACCCTTCCCTCTTCCTGATTGCCATCTTTACATCTATCATTACATTTTCATGTCATCATGCAGTCAAGTGACAGCCGCATATAGATAGCCTCAAAGTCACTGTTATCCTCCGGATCAAAGGTGCCACCAGGGACTGAAAGTCAGTGACTGATGTTTGTGGCCCTTGCTGAATTTAAACCCAATTCATTGTGCAAAAGACACAGTTGACAGCAACAACACATCACACCCCAGTCATTGCGTTGCATTTCATCATGCATGTGCTTTGTTGGTGTCAATTGAATTGCCGCAGACTTGCAGATAGATTTTAACAGCTGAAATGAGAATGGCTGACTGATTGATTATGCGTGTGTTGTTGATTCTCGCGCCGTCAATTACGGAGCACAGCGGGCATCTCTGACTCAGGACGGTGCCTCTGGCTAGAGAGTCTCATCACACTTTATTAATTGACAGCAACTGCAGACTCATTTTAACTGGTATAATATTTTGCTGCCAGCAAGTAAAGTATAATTGCAGTATGCTGAAAATCTTCTTTCACAAGACATTTTTTATGTTTCCAACACTGTAAATCCAGGTATAAAAATCCTGTATCTGTAATGGACTAACACTTCTAAGTAAAAGCAGGAGGAGATATACTGCAGACTTAAAGATGCTGCTCAGGTGAGAGTGTATGATCGTGTTATAACTTCAGAACCTAAAGATCTTTGTATTTCTGCATTTAGACAAGACTTTTATGGTAGTTTACCTGTTGTTGGTTGCACTGTACGTTTCAAAAAGAAGAAACATAAAATTGAATTAGATTAAAAAAAAATTTAAAAGTGACAGATAAAATTTTCAGTAAGATTATTCTTTATTGTGAACTAACTTCAGGACCCTGGTAGCAACAAAAACAACAACAACATCAGAACTGATCCTGTGAATAAAGTTTTCTAGTTATGAAGGAAACTCCCCCTGAGCCAAGACAAGTGTGGGTTATGAGCTTGAGGCTGTGACACCGTTGTAAAGGGGACAGTCCTGAGGGTGTGTTTGAGAAGGGCTAGAGGTCCGAGCTGAGGAAATGAAGTGGAGAAGTGTCTGAGGAAGTAATTAACAGTTTATGCTAGAATGAGTTGCCCAGACAAACACTTCACTCAGCTGTGACTGGCTTTTTCATTACATGGCTAGAATTTATTCACAAAATTCAGTTGTGTGATAGTGAATTATGAAGATTAATTTAGTAATGATATTTAGAGCAGATAAAAGCAGATGGATGATTAGCCAACAGTTATCACCCCACCCTCCCTCATTATTCTCCTTTTTGCTTTTATTCTAAATAGACATGAACGTCAAGCTTCTATTTTCTTTTAAAATCAGTAATTCGAGTGTCAAGTTTAACATTTGGCATATGTGTGTATATATTTATATTTACAGCTTGCATTTCAGATTAATAACTGTCATCTGCTTCCACTTGATGTTATTGTGGAAAATAGGCTTTGCCACATATGGATACCATGCAATATACCGTGGGTATGTCTCACCTGCTTTGTAGTTAGGCCTCCTTGGATTCCTTTTTAAGCACCTTTCCCAACAAGATGGAAGAATATGTCATATGTCAGCTCTGATAAAAATGATCACACTTGTCATGTCCTTACACTAGTCACAAAAAGTGAAAACACCTGTGTTCAAAAAGAGGAAGCTACTGTACTGTATTTAGCCTCCGGTCTTTGCTGGAATGATTCACCCGTGTCTTCTGTAGGTGTCAGAGCCAACTTGCTAGGGTCATGTGGGTTACATTTCACAGGTTAACCTGATAACCCGCCAACAACCCTCTCAGGATTTGCTGTCACATTCAATTACCCCACCTGAGTGGCTGTGTGTTTGTATGTGGAAGAAAAAAAGACAGAAAGTGTGGCAAGGCAAGGCAAGAAAGACAGGATTTAGCGCCAAAGGGAAAGAGACTGATGGTTGTTTGTATGCATGTATGTCTCTTCACTTGTCTCTCATTGCTCTGAGTCACAACTGAGTTTGCTAATTCATGTGCACCCGTGGCTGTATGAATCACATCCCGGTGGTATGTGAAAATGCCGTCAGAAAGTTAATGTGATCTTCTCCGGTACCTTTGAAGTTGCTCATGTCATCTTCATCACTTGGAGATTCATCATTATGCAGCAAAGTGTTTGACCTGCACTGGGTTACGAACACCAACTTCCCCATGTCACATCTCTGTTATCAAAGACTTGAGTGCAGAGGAATGATCAGGGGCACTTCTGATAGTTGGTGACAGTGAAGGATATTCACTTGTTGGAATACCCATGAGATGGTGACAAAGAACCCTTTAAAATGTTCATCATGTCAATCAAACCGTTAGCAAACAATGCTTAATAAATAGTGTCATGGAAAAATTGTTTTACTTTCATATAAGTTTGCTTTACTTTGACTCAGCATAAGCAAATAACTCCTTTTACAGAGTAGCCAGTCCTGACCAAGGTTTAAGTCATTGACAGTGGCATGAGTTGAATTTTTTTAGGTCAGGAATTTACATTTCATTTCGAAACTGGATAAGCACTTGTGATTTTAAAGGACCACCATCCTAACCAAATCAGAAAAAAAAGAAAACAAAATCAGGTTCAGTGTATGATATGACAAAATAAACTGAACTATACATCCATCATATCAGCTGTAATAATCAAATAAATACATATCCTACTCAGGACTATCTGTCATTATGAATTTAGATGTTAAGTATTCAGGACCATATTTACTATCCACATGCTTTAGAGCTTTTAGACAGCCACATCACTGCATCAGACAGTTGCTAGGGGATACATTGTTACTTAGCTAGCGACAGAACATACTTATCTCCGCCACATGATAAGCACATGAGTGGCATGGGACTGGGAAATGTAGCTTGAGCAACTGAAATTATGAACCAGATCCAAAAAGACTGGGATTGAGCTTGATTTGAGCCTGCAAATCTGTTCTGTTTTTCTGTTTCTCACTTGTTTTTGTGCTAATGATATGGTTTCAACCTGGTATTGATGTTTGTAAGGTTAACTTGCTTTATTATCCTCATAGGGAAATTAGTTTTTTGCATTTTACCCATCCTAATACACACACTGCACCTAGCATTAATGCATGGCACACATTAGCTACCACTGAAGGCATTTAGGGACCAACGGCGGATCTTCATTGGCCTCAGAACACTGAATTAACTGGAGGAAAATTGTGCAGCACGGAAAGAAGAGGAATTTAAAGAATTCAACAAAGCAAGGTAGCTTTGTAGGAATTTGTAGTGTTTTGGGTGTTTCTCCATATTTCAGGCACAAAATAAAAAATAAATAAAAATCTAGAATGAAAACAACAAAAATCTGTCATCAGCAGACAAATACAAAGAGCTCTCCACCATCAAACCAATGTTCATGATTCTGTAATATTTGGCATCGATAAAAAATATATTGAAATGTCTCAGCTATTAATGTAATATGGACATGTTGCCATGTGACGTCACGTGCCCTTCTGCCTCCAACTGAAGGGCAAAAAGACTCTGCTCCTCCGGCATCCTGCATTGGTTTTAGCCGTGAAGTTGTCAAAAGACCACGCTAAATTTAAATACAGCTGTGACATATTAACAATTGAAAAATCTATCAATATTGTTAACACTTGTTGCGCTGTAGGATGGACTAACAGACCAAAGAAGGACAGCAATGTTAAATGTCACAGGGATACCCTAAAACGAAGGACAGTAGTCGGCTGGTACCGACGAATAACCAATCAGCTGGAAACCTGTGAAATTGGGATACCCTAAAACGAATGAAAATAACCTTTCCCTCTGGTTTATATTTCTGTCATTGGGTTTACGGATCAGACTGAAAGTTAGAAATCAGGATCAGAGGGGTTTTGGGGGGCAGTGGCTGGGAGGGGGAGGTGAGAAGATGTAGAATTTGTGTCAATCGGTGTACACATTTGTAAACCGAATGACAGAAGAATAAACTAGAGGGAGAGGTTATTTTACCTACCAAAACAACTACTGTCATTCGTCATTCGTTTTAGGGTATCCCAATTTCACAGGTTTCCAACTGATGAAAAACGGCCAAAACTATGTTTAACAGCCATGACAGTGTGAACACACAGTGGTCATGCATTCATTGCTGCGGTCCATTATCTGTCCCACATGTCCTGACACACAGAAGTTTTGTCCATCTAGTGACTTGTCCATCTAGTGACCTTCATGTCCTCTGCTGTGTAAATGAGGTTGATGAGGTAGTTATAGATGTCCCTATACTGAACTGGAGGACATTTCAGTGGACTGTCAACCCACAGTTCGTCAGCTATTTGAAACGGGTCTGGAAGCTTTTGGCTAAATACAGTTAGCTTTGCGTTGTACCTTTTGTGATCATCAGCACAAAGGTGATCTAAACTAGTCATACATATCTCTTTGATTTTCCTTTTTGAGCAGATGTTTCTAAAACAAAAAGAGCAGTGGTTGCTTAGCTATGTTTTGTTATTAGCTGGAGCGGTGCTTTTGCCCTCCAGCGTACTGTGCATGTATAGGATTACGGGACATAAACACTAACATGCAACGTGTCCTTTGGCATATCTGAAACATGTTTGATCAATATCTGTCACTTAAGATAATGTTCTGTGTCACTAGATGTGTCTGGGATTTCACACAGACATTAGTACTAATGTTGTGTTTGGTGTCACAGCTGGGTGTGTGTCACAATGGCACAGAGCCGTTAGGATCTGACACTCATTAGCGTTTTGTGTGCTGCAAATGTTACATTATGGGATGAGAAGGATATATGGATTTGTAATAAAGCAGTCAAATCATCAGTGCTTTTAGTATTTAAGTACCTGAAACTCTGCAATTACATGTATACTGTCCTCTATTCAATAGCTGAATTCAGATTTTGCACCTTAATAATTATTCATAAAACGTGAAGATTTGAAGAAAGAGAGATACAAAGAGACAGAAAGTCATAGGTGAGCGTGTGCACAGTCAGCACCAGCTTTCAGCAGATGCTAATTGCTGTATGAGCATTTTACACTGGCCTTTTGTAGATGTTTTTTTGCATCAAGGCTTATTTGCATATTTTTTGTGAAGAAGGAAGATTACCTCATTTGCATAACATTTGCATGGATCGATTAGCAGCACAGGTTGTAGTGAATTCCACAGTTTACAGGTGCTTTGTATATTTAATGCTCTGTTTTTGTCTTATTTACACTGGTTTTGTAATGCAATCCTTTGATTGGATCTAGTCCTATCTGCTTTAGTTGATAAAATAATATTAATATTTCTTATTCATTTTGTATGAAATTGTGAGCAGTTTTAGAAAACTTACTACCTTTGGAAGTGACCACACATTTTTTTTTAAATTTAATTTGGATTTCAATCAAGCTCAAGACCCACTCGTTTACAGTTGTATATGAGCCCTGAGGTGTGTTGTTCTGTCATATGGGGTTGCTTTGATCTTAACTTGTTTTGTTTGCTTTTACTGGAATTGTATTTATTGAGAACTGTTTTTATTTATTTTATTGAATCTGTTTTTACTGTGCTCTTACTCTTTTATTGTTGCTGTGTTGTAAAGCAGTTTGATCGAAAGCGCTATATATATATCAAATGTATTATTATTACATGGCAGCAGCACTGCCTCTGCAGACCACTGATTAGTATTCTGAAGCCCACCAGCGCACCATGGCCCAGTGATTGAGAGTATTTTAAATGATGGATCTGACCTACTCTGTGTAACCTTATAGAAAGCCTGTTCAAATCAGCATGTCCATAGTTGAAGCTGAGCTGAAAATGTCTCTGTTTTACTCCATCAAATGTATTGGAAATTGGAGATTTTTACTGCCTGCCTTATTTTCATGTTTACTCTTAGTCAAGGAGTGAGTCGATGTTATGAAAAATCATACATTTTTTGTGCATGGGAATGAGGTTTTATCAAAGCCACCTGTGACTAAAGATGGGAATTAATAAGAATTTAATGATTCAGATTCCATTACCAATTTTACTTATTGATCCGATTCCTTCTTGTTTCTCTTATCGATTCTGGGTGAGGGAATAAAAGAGTACAAGCGAGTTTGTTTACATTAACTGTCTTTTATATTTTCATCTTTGCACAGAAAATATAACCTATACAGTATGTGTGGCAAATGTTTAAACATATTGGAGGTATTTTCCCCCTTTGAAGAAATGGAAGCTTTGCAAGTGTTACAAGTGGCCCTGGTGTCATGTTTTCACGTGAAATATCGCCATACTTTGGAGCGTTTCTGACCTGATGCCATGTTGCTATGTTCTAAACCAAAACAACGCAGTGTCCGTGTGATGTCATCACGCATGTGGAACGAAGGCAGAACTGATAAGCAGAATCGTTAAGCAGGCAGGCAAACGATTCCAAGGAATTGAGCTACTGGGAACCACTTCTCAAAAAGAACTTGATTCCCATCCCTACCTGTGACTGAACTGCCCAGGCTGTGAGAGAGACACTTGGCTACAGATGTTACATGTGCAGGTCAGTCCTGTTGATGTTGGAGGAGGTTTAGTATGTCACTGGTTCATAATCATTAGAGATGGTCCTGTGTGGCATCTTTCCAGGTTACAGGGTTAATATTCAAAGACTTGTGATCATGTTTGCAGTTATCAAGTGTAGCTCTGGGCTAAACCTATTCTAATATTCATTAATATTATAATTACTGTTATTTAGAATAATAATTCTGCTCTCATCCTCTCTTCTTTGTGAGCCCGAGGCAAAGTCACAGGCTGACATGACCTTCAGGATGCAGAGAAGCCCAAACTATTACATCCTCCCTTTCTCTCCCTGCTCTCAATGTGCTGTCAGAGACATGGATGTGAAGACCAAACATAAGAGGCAAATGCAAAGCTATGGATTCTAAAAAGACAAGTTGATCTGTCAGGAGGGTATATTGAGACAAATTTCTTCAATGATCAATCTTTAAGTTTATTCTTTGTCTTTTGTCATATGAGGGCCAAAGTCCTACATGGATATGCTAATATTGCATTAAATCTTTGCGTCTTAGCAGTTTGGTCATTGCTGAAATTCTCCTTAATAGAGGAATTTCTGAAGTAACAAAGATAATCCAAAACTGTAATGACATAAAGCTGTCCATTACGTTCCCTATTGTTAAAATATGTTACCTTGCTGCGTTAATCCTCCATAACCTTGACCACCACCCATGGTTAAATCTATATCTGTATCTTTTCAGGCACTAATCCTTCTAATACACTGTAAAACATCAGGTAAAGTGTAGATTATCTGGTGTGGACATACAGAGCCTCTGTAGAAAACACTTTCAACTCAATCATATCGCGTGTCATTGAAACATCATGGAAACCGAGACCTATGGATCTGAGATAACAAATAGCTGTAAATTGATGGGGAAACATTGACATGGACAAAAAGTTATTTCTAAGTCTAAAACATCGATGTACAACTTTCTAAAGAAACAAAGAGAAAGTTATGCCACTCAAGTTTAGTTGAGAGAAGTGCAATTGGAATATAAGAGGAAACATTTGTACTAACATCCTTCATGACATGCCTAATGAAAGGCCAAAAGTGAAAATAAGTGTGATGTAAACAAACTCTATTTACCATTTAATCTAAGCAATATCTACAAATCAGTCACAATTTTTGTGCCATAATATAATCCTGGTGTGTTTAAAATGTAGTTTTTGTCAATTGATTTAATGTCAATAAAGTTTCAGTTTGTGGTGAAGATGGTAAAGAAACATCTACTTTTGGGTGACAACTCATTGGACTGTATCTTGTCACATGACGCATATCACCAACACCACAACAACCACTATCTCTAGATATTTCTTTGAGAACGAGGTGGAAAAGCATTAAAAGAGATGAAAGTCATTCATTCATGTTTTCAGTTTGATACCTCAACATTTTTATTACAAACTGCGACTTTCTCTAGTTGTAAAATTTATTTTTAGACTGTTAAGCATATGTGTAAATGATGGTGTTATTTAATGGATAATTGTAGTAAATTAAAATATCATGCATAATACTAGCAGTTCCGTCAAGTAACTTACGTCATAGTCCGTTGTCAAGTACGTGCAAGTACTAAGTCACTGCTCCATCAGTCAGTCATGGTCACCGACATGTTGCCTCCTTCACGAGCTGTTCCAGCACTGGTAGTGACAAAGATGTGTTGTATTATCCAATTACCTGGGTTGCAATGGACTGGTCACTGACCCCATGCAGCAGAGACCAGTCTAAGATGACACATTATTGGCCAGTGCTGGGTTGCGTCTCTAGGACAATGGCAGAGTGCAAAGCTCACGGCTGCACAAACAAGTGTCAACACGTGCTTTCAACTCAGTTTTGCTCACTGACTGCTGCTTGTTTACTCACACTGATCACCTAGAAACAGCTACAGGTACGTCACTTATGGCAGGCAATGGCTGCTCCCCATAGGTTCTGCCCCGCACATAATTTGCATAGTAAAAAGCTCCAGTATGGTGCATTTATAGTGATTTTTCACTGAATTTGCACCTCTCTTGCTTATAAGTAATACACAAAGCACAATTAATGTCGTAAGCATGACCAGCACAGGCACACTTTAAAGGGGATCAAAAAATTACTTCTCTCTCTCTCTGTTGACTTTAATAGATTTTTTCTGAAATGAGGTGTCATTGGGAAGAACTGGAAGCGAGGTTCAAGATTCAAGAATGTTTATTGTCATTATGTGCACATAATGGAATTTCACTTACAGGTAGTTCTCCGCTAGATAAAAATCTAAAAAACACTAAAGAATATGTACATCTATAAAACACACTGTACGAATATGTACATCATAAGACTATGCACATCATAAAAAAGCAGCATGTAATACTACACTAAGCCAAGGTAAGATCACTCTGTCAAAATCAAGGCTTAATCAAAGAATGAATGTATTTTTGCTTACTACAGGGAGGAATCTTGTGCAACTAAAACTTTTCCTAGTTTGGCTTGGTTGGAAGAAAAACAGATTTAGACTTGACTATAACCCTATGACAAAAAATCTGTCCCCTCCCTGTTTTACTAAGGTTCATGACAGACTGTATTGAGCTCATATATACAAATATTTCATCCTGTGTCAGGAGTCACAGGGACAACATCGGCTGACAGGGAGCTTCTAGCTAGGGGCTATTTTAAAAGCATGTCTGTCCGCTGTGGAAGGATACAGGCTGAACAACAAATAAGGGACTGATATTTGTTATTTATCTTTGATGATGATGAAGGGACTTTGTTTAGTTGGATTTATCAATTGGAACAAGACAGCTAAGGAAAATAGACTCCCACCCTCTGCCGATTCATTCATATCTTGAGTGACTTGATAAAGAACATATTAGTCTGGATTTGTTATGTTTGTTCATGGGGTCTTACAGGCTGGATGTGGAAGGCTGTGCATGGCTAGAGATTCATGTAAATAATCATTTTTCATTCAAGTAAATAATCATTTTTCATTTGTACAATTCAGTCATAAATGTGTCTGCCAGTTTACAAATCTGCATATTTGGCATTCAGTGTGACTTTACTTCACATTTCAGTTTTATGAATTTGTTATTTGATAGGTGATTTAACAGGCCAATACAACATGAAACAAATGTTTTCACCTCCCTGTTTACAGAGCAAGGGAATTAGAAAACGACCATGACACTGACATATGCTGCTGTTTTTCACCAGCTGGAACATGGGTCTGGTATTTTTTTTTCCTGTCGATCAAAGCATTATTGGCTGCATTTCATAAATCTGTATTCTAAAAAAGAGATAATCTGTCACTGCAGAACAGATGTAATGCTTTTGCAGACTAACATCCATTTCTAGGGCAGTGTGTGTGTCTGTGTGTGTGTGTTGGTTAATGTGTTGTTGGCATTTTGTCACTAATTACTTAGAATAAATCCAGATCATATTAAGGCATTTGACTTAAAAAGTGTGAAAACATGCATAGTAATCTTTTGCAGTTGACTTGATTAATACTGATGGCAGTCTGGGTTAAATATTGACTGCTTGAGGAGAGTGACACAAATGCAAATGTAGTGGCAGATCCAGAAAAAAATAGAAGGAGGATGTGCAGGAGAATGGTGGGGTCCAGGGTTGGAGCCCCAATGGGGATTCAAGGGGGTGAAGCGAAGCAAAATTAACATTATAAATGCTTCAGATCACAGAAAACATAAAATTAACATACACTGGTAAAATGAATACAATTTAACCTCACTAATGTGACCACTTTTGGAACTAAAGCAAAGAGTTGGCTTTCATAAGGTTGGCCTCAGTTATGGCATTGAATGCCATCGCATTCCAAATAATTTAAAATTAGAAACAACAGGATACAGTAGAGGTATAGGCCTATGTTTGACAACTGTGTGTGATTCACTCAATCAGTGGCTGTGTTCTGTGACAACTCCAAGATATTTAATATTCAGTCCATGCAGTAATATAGTTCTGACAGTATTATGACACATTACATACTTTCGGTGGCTGTCCCTTTTTTTCCGGCATGCAGACCCAAATGCTGCATGATTACACTTTAGTCTAGTTTAGATTTAATTCCCTTTACCATGTAGACTCTCATCATAAAGGGCATGTGTGCAGTCGACCCCCCCCCCACCCATACAAGTGT
>JAPQRQ010000012.1:5992902-6003001 GCA_037367365.1 Apogon talboti
CTTACACAACACAACCTCAAATTCAACACAAATACTGTTACATGTGGTCTCTCATTTCCCACCACATCATCTCTAACATTTTAGAACTCTTACAGTTTATTTTGTACTTCTTTAACTTATTTGTATTTACCAACCTGAGATAGGGGCAGCACGTTGGTGCAGTGGTTAGCACTTGTGCCTCACAGTGAGAAGGTCCTGGGTTCGATCCCAACACCAGTTGGTGGGGCCTTTCTGTGTGGGTTCTCTCCGGGTACTCCGGCTTCCTCCCACCATCCAAAAACATGCACTGACAGGTTAATTGGTTAATCTAAAATGGCCCATAGGTGTGAATGCCCTGCAATGAACTGGTGACTTGTCCCCGCCTTCACCCTTAAGTAGCTGGGATAGGCTAGAGACCCTACTGAAGGTTAAGGGGGTTCAGATGATGACTGACTGACTGACAACCTGAGATAGAAGAATAGACTGCGCACACATTGTTATTTCACACGCACAGGAAGTTTATTCTTCTTCCTCCGGTTCACAGCCTGCTCTCTACCATCGCGTGACATGCGCCATCTATTGGTCGGCATGGGGAATTGGACTCAATTATGCATTACAGAGGAATTGTAGAAAAATAAAATAGTTAAAGAATAATAATAAAAAAAAATTGTGGGGTGTCTTCTTTTCAATATTTAACCACTTTACAATAGCATTGATTCCTTGGTGGTTTTGGTAGTTTTAAGAGCATTCTAGTACATGACGTCCCTCTACTGTTGCAAGTCAATATTAAATAGAGTCTCTTTAAAGTGTTCTGTGAAGATGAATAGTTTTGCTCATGTTGTCATATTATTATAGCCAACACAGTGGTAGTAGAATGCATTTCATATTCTTTAGCTATGTGGCTAAGCTAGCTACAAAAGCATTGGTTAAGTCTTTGTATTTGTTATTTATATTATTAAGTTGGTTGTCTAGTGAAGCATGTGCCTCTGCACTGGCTATAATAGTTAAAGACACTAATCAGAATGTATTTTCTCTTCCTGTAGAGGCCACATGAAACATTGCAAGGAAAAAACAAAGACAAGGCAGTTGATTAATTCAACTACAGATAGAAGTGGATATTGCCTCATCCTGTGCTTACTGGATACGCTGTATTGTTTGTCAGTCAGCACTGAGATAATTTATATTTGAGACACAATTCAGAACAAATGTCACACACTGAATATTTAATTCTGTAACGCACAGAAGAGGTAAATGGGAAATGGAGGGAAGGTGTCTAGCTGTGGAACTGGTGACATTATTCTAACCCCTCAGCCCCCAGACCAGTGCTGCTGAACATCCTGTTCTACCTCCAGCGGGATGTTAGGGGAAATACAGAAGTGACTGATCAATGATGCATCTGGACTCAAAATGTTGTAATTTTAGTTGAGCTTTTTTTTTTCAGCGCACAGCTACATCTTTATCATTTTAGTCTGTCACAATACTTTGTTTTTGGGTAAGATCACAAACTGTAGCCTATATTTAATCAAATGACTAAATATGAAGATGAAACCTGACAACATTCACAATGACCCAAAACCTTCCCTAATGGGATATATTTGTATATTCACTGTAAAGAGAATGAATAGGAGGTGCAGAAGTCTTGCATCCTGTCAGACCATTTTAATTATGTATAAAGTGCTGAATGATAATTATGTTCCATCATGTGTTGTACTGTTATGTGTCTGACTACAGCCTTATTTTTAACCAGAGCTGTTTCACTATCAACATGAAAGTACACAAACATGATGAAGCATAATCAAGAGCACTCAGGACCTACAGGGGGTGCTGTATTTAAAAGGAAGTCACACTCCCATGAAACAGTCACCGGGAGCAACTCAGGGTTCAATGTCTTGCTTGAAGACGCTTTAGCCTTTGGACAGGGTCAGGGACTGAGCTGCCAACTTTGTGTTTTATGCTTAACATGCTCTGTGTTCTGAGCTACAGCCACCCAGTATCACTAACTCTAATAGTTGTTGCCTTGTTGCATACCACGATGTCAAGCAAAGTGCATAATAGGTTTGATGTTTCAAGTTTTCACCTTGAGTGACCAAGTGATCAATGGCTTTTTAGATCTTCAACCTCTTAGGAATTTTCCAAAAGGTCTGCTTTTGCATGTGAATGAAAAACCAAATGAGTAGAAAAGGGTATGTGTCTGTGTGTGTGTGTGTGTGTGTGTGTGTGTGTGTGTACCAGTAGACTGACTGGTCAGTAATCCAACATGCAGTACAAGGCCAAATGTCACATCAAAATGCTGTTAAGAAAAAAAAAATCTGTTATGTAATGATAATCGTAGGTTGTGTAAATTGTGTAAATGCATTTTAAGTAGGACAAATGCCTTGCTATCTTCATGCAGCATTTTTATACCCTCGGGCTCCAACAACTGGGCCTAGAGGCATTATGTTTTCAGGTTGTCCATCCATCTGACCCTTTTCTTGCCTTGAGGGAATTTCATCCAATTTTTGCAAACATTCACTTGAGCTCATTAAATTTTGCTGATCAAAGGTCAAGGTGATTGTGACCTTGGTCATAAATAATTATAACACTGGTATTTCTGGTGTGCCTTCAACTTCACAAATGATGTTTGTGTAATTACATATTGGTATTTCCAAGGGGTGAAATTCACTAAATGTCACACTGAAGTTACGGAGAAATGTTCAGCAGCTCTACACAAACTGTGGAGAAAAAAAACTACAGTGAGTCACTTACTTTTTAATTAAAATCACAGTCTGATACTTCAACAGTTTTACAGCAAAAGTCATATCGGTAATTGATGGCATGAGTCAAACAGCTTCAAATAATTTGTCTATTACCGTTGTCTGTCGTTCATATTTTCTCTGAAGTTAGGCTGGTCTCTGTAGCTATTGACCCTAACCACAATTTACAATTTCAGTCAGACTGAGGAGAAATAAGCTGAAGTTATAATGAAATCGGAGAAAATAATTGAGGCTGGAGACCCAGTTCATTTTATTATCAAAGAAAACTTAGCTTGTTTCTTTCGCACCGTATGTTAAACCAGTGGTTCTCAACTGGTCTGGCTTCAGGACCCACTATCACCCCTCAATGACAAGCCATACCTAATCCAAATTAATAAAATGTAAACTTCTCAAATGTATTTAATGAAAAGATGGTGTGTTCTGAACCTGAGATAATACAGAATATCACAGTATGCAAACACAGAAGACAAGTTTAATGATAAACCACAACGACCAGCGGGTGGTGATGATAAATATGGAAATATTACCTTTAACGCTGAATTCGGTACATTTTAACCAAAACTAAAAAGCGGACTCATTTAGAAAATAAAAGTGCATTCAGTAACTTATTCAACAATCAGACACACTGAGGTTTTTGTCCTCAATGCAGGTTAAACCATATCTGATGTAGTCATTGTCACACATGAGTTTCACCGTGATTTGAATTGAAAAGTTTGGGTCTTCTTTTATGCTGTAAAATTTCTGAGGTTAGTTAGAATTACAGCACATTACCGCCACCTACTGTTGGGGAGTGTGAATGGGAGGCGCTCAGCTCAATAAAAAATAAAGCACAAAATTGGTTTCTTAACATTATTTTTTTGCAACAGACAAAGGCCTGCGACCCACTGAAAATGGGTTTGAGACCCACTTTTAGGTCATGACCCACCAGTTGAGAATCTTCACAAAATAGAAACATTTATATCTTTAATTAGATATGAGTGGGATCTAATACTTCATCGCCAGAACAAAGAAAGAGAACAATAATTTAATTACATTAAATACCACTGGCGACAAAACATTATATTTTGACAACAGCAAAGAACGTGTTTCAGGAAGGTACTGTATAGTAAAGGTTAAACTGACAATGACATAGCATTGTATATTATTTTTTTTCTGTTATCATTGTGATAACTTCTGGTTCAGCCAAAATATACTTTTACTACATTCTGACACTAAGACATGGATATAACATAACTGGTTGGTCCAGACATACAGGCATGAGTTTGTGATACCGGTCTCTCCCGGCTCCTTCTTTCTATGCCCGTCAAGTAATTTCCAGTTACAATATACACCTGAGCACTGGGAACCACTTAGAATAGAATAGTTTTGAAACAGAACAAGACCAAATGTTGGATGTCGAATGACCCCCATGAATGACCTATAGCCCTGTTTCTCCCACCTCCACTACCACTATCACTATCCCCTCACCTCAGCTGTGGCAGATTTTCCTATCTGCCCCGACGACCAGGCACTGACCCCAATTTGATCTTGACAATGAAGGTCAAGGTTGACCCCCAAAGAACTTGTCCAAAACCTTCCCAAGTCAATTTGGTGAAGACACAGATGTACAGACACACGGACGGATGCTGCGGGGTACAGCCAAGGGGTAATACACTGATGTGCAGACCGATGATATTACTAGTAATAAGCATATAAATGTGTGGGTTTTCTGTTTTACATGTTTGGGTTTTCAGTGTGAAAAGCAGTCTGTGTAATTTGCATAATTTCAGACAGTCATTGTTGTTCTGCATACATAGTATGGTGTGCTTGTAGCTGTAGCTGTTGCTCTTTTCTTTTTTTGTTTTGTTTTTTTTTCTCTGTCAACATGTCTTATTGAAGCTGATCAGATAGCAGTTAGGGAACTAACTGGCATTCACATTTCACTGGCTGCAGAGACGGGCACGTCATCTCACACTGACGCCATCTGTCATCCCATGCAGAGAGGTGCCCCGGGTTGCTCTGTTGGTTCGCCCTTGTGTGTGCCACAGAGAATTAAGTGTGAGTGAGTGATTGATTAAATTAGTAACATATAATAGTAATTAGTAATAGTAATGAGTAAAATCAGATAAGGAGATTACGTTAAAGATTTTATTTTTCTTATGAAATATCAGGGTTGTGGTGAATTATTTTGTTTACCTACAAACACACCTTAGTAAAACTGACAGGGTTTTGTGGTGGCAGTGTCCTCCACAGCAGGAAAGTGCATGCAGACGGGAGGAGAGAAATGAATGTAGTCACCACACTGAGCTAAGAGGAGCAGCTTCGTGTCACCACATTAAGGAGAGAAAAAGTTGGAAACTCAGTCCTAAAACTGAGGTTCCCACACAGAACTAAGTGGAGTGTTGTTTTCATCTTTAAGGGTAGCTAATTACTGACACTATGCCTCAGCAAGTTACTACCTCAAGTCAGTACTGCAAGTTTTGTCTTTTGTTTATTGTTTTGTTGCATTATTAACAGGCCTATTTTAGAAGTTTACTGGCTTATTAATGTTAGCAAAGTAACAGAGAATACTTTTTCACTTTCTCTCAAGCGTTTGAAAGTTTCTGCCATGTAGTCCTAAGTGAGCAGCACCTGAATAGAATGGTCATCACATTTCTCAAAAATCTAGTAAAAGATATACATAACATTTGTTTTACACCAGGGGTGTCAAACTCATTTTCTTCCAGGGACAACATTCAGTCCAATTTGATGTCAAGTGTGCCAGACCAATAAAATAATAGTATAATAAACTATAAATAATGGCAACTTTTTTCTTCTTGTTTTAGTGCAATAAAAAACATAGAATTATGAAAACACTTACATTTACAAACCATCCTTTCAGAAAATGATGTGAATAACCTAAAAAAAAGACATTTTGTAAGAAAAATATGTTCAATTTTAACAATATTACACCTCAACTTATCATTTGTACATGTACATAACACACAATGTTACACTAACATTTAGTAACAGGCATAATATTGTTGAAATTTTGGAGTTTGGAATTTGGAACTAAAATAAGAATTTCCACAATATTAGGTCTCAGCACAATTTACAGATCACAGTGGATCCACAAAAAAAAAAGATTTAGTAACAGGCAGAATATTGTTAAAATTGTACATAACTTTCTTTAAACATTTCAGGTGGCTCATATTTGTACAGGTTATTCACATTTTATTGTCAAAGGATAGTTTGTAAATATTTTCATAGTGTAATGTTATTTTTTTTCTACATTAAACCAAGACGAAAATTTGTAGTTGTCATTATTTATAGGATATTATGCTTTAGTTTTCTTGAGATCACATTGGTATGCATATGCAACCTGAACTGAAACCAGTTCAACCTCCTTGACTGTTAATATCTTCAGTGTAATTTTTGCACTTCGTGAATTCGTCCCACGGACCAGATCGGAATCTTTGGCAGGCCGCTTTTGGCCCCCGGGCTGCATGTTTGACACCCTTGCTTTACGCATTTAATAAAAAATCAATCTGCATTGAAATGAATGAAAACCCATATAAATCAACAACATAGATATCTAGAGACATGCAATACGCCAAGAACAGAATGTCAAAATGTCAAATTGAAGGAGTCCTTGTATTGACTTTAACAGGCGGTCTATTTATTTCTGACACTGTTAATGTTATACATGATTTTACAAACTCCATAGTCATACAATGGTACAGAAACACAATATGCAGATACGCAGTGTATAACAGAGACATAACTCATTAAGAGCCTTATTTGTGATTAAAGATGGGATACATTTCTAGGAAACTGGTTCATTGTTGCCTCTAAATAACTTGAACTATTTATTCTGTGTGGTAGGACTGTGTGTGGACAGATCCGGACAGATCTCAGCTCAGACATATACGTAAAGATTTAACTCCTACTTTGACTTTAATCCACTGACTCTAACTTAACTTTGGGAAGATCATTGCACCAAACCACTAAAGCACCACACATCTTGGGATAGCTTTAGTCGCTACATCATGTTTACTTCCATGTTCATTTTGTACATACTGTATTAGACATGTTCACCTCCATCAGTGAAGTTGATATGATACCAGTCCTGATGCTTTGCCAATAATCCAAGACATCAAGAAAAAAAAAGTAACTACCAATGCAATAAGATACAAATCACCCCTAAACAGTTTGATTTAATCTGATGCGATGCAGACAGAATATGATGCTGTACCATTCAGTAGTTAAGTTTGATTTTTCAGGTTCATCAGAGATGAAGCAACAAATAATACACTGATACTTTTTCCTGGTACCATAATGTTGTATCTCATGTTACTGTTTCTTTTTGACTTCTAAAAAACATTTGCCCCTTTCGCAGCCTGGTTAGAAAAGGAATTATTTGGAATTCTTTGACCCAGCTAAAAAAATTCCTGGTAAAAGTTCAGGGAAATATTGGTGGAAAGAGGTTAAAGAGTGGAGGAATGAAACCACTGGAGTCTATGGGGTTAGAGGTGAGCTAATACTAAGTACTTTCTTACCAACTTGGTAAATCAGTAAACAAACTAGCTAATAATAATTCAGCCCAAGAATATGTAGCTCTCTCAGGAATTCATTTACTTAGAAAAGGCAATCAACAGACTAAAGGTCTTTTTGCATGTTATGGTAGAAAGGTTCAGTATCTAAGACATAAACGTCAAAATGAATTTATGGCTGTGTCTTTCTGGCGGTCCCCCACAGTATCCACCAAAAAACCCTGTGCTAGAGCCATGGTGTGTACACTGTCGCCTGTAAAGTTGGAATAATTTTGTTTTCAGACACATTCCCCTTTTTATTCCTATTTATACACATAATCAATCACATTTGACCAAGTGCAATGACTACATACCGAGTCCCAGTAACACTTTATCTATCAAGAATACATCACATTGTCACAATTGTCACAAAGGTAAAAATGTTTCCAACTTTATGACCAAAGGTTTTGTCCCTTCCTGGGTTTTTAGTAGAGGCATGGGGATATTATCTCTGGTTCACATTCAGACGAGGTAATAATTGTGATGGTGCAACACTGGACCTTTAATTTAATCTTTTCAGTTAATTTGATCTTCTATCTAATTTCTCACCTTTGTACTGCTTTGGCTGGTGAGCAGTATGTTTCTATTCATACAAATGTGCAACTGCTTAATGCCTCTGACTCTCCCATCAGCTGTAGAATCATCAGTCTGAGACAGGTGAGTGACTAAGGAGTGACTGTGTATAAAGAATAACTGAAAGAGAAGGATGAGAGATCAAGAGAATCGTTTTAATTCTTTCAGATTAAAATCATCCATTGTGATGATGACGAGAGAATGAAAAACTGTGTTCAACTGCTTTGCCCAAGGACAAAGAATTACAAACTTATCAAACTGTGCTGCTCCATAAAAATACAAAGACAGTCTTTCTAAGGCTGCTATTGTGACTGTCTTTTACCCTCACAGAATCGGCTGCGAGCCTGGGTCCTTCTTTTAAGTCTAATTTCAAGTGAAGCTAACTATCAGGTCCTGTTTTAACGGAGGGCATGAGGAGGCAGCGGGAGCAGCATTATGCTTCTCATTATCACTGGATCCAACTGCACTTTTACCCCGGGCTACTGGCAAAGCTCATTAAAACAGGCCAACAATGGAGTCACATTCTGACTTCCTCACACCAAACAGGAACTCAGAAATTTCTGTGTCAGACACAGTCTGAAATATCACTGGCATGTTTTTCTTTCTTTTTTTTTGTCTCCTCAGATTCTTGCATTGCTCATTTCTGCTGTCATGGAGGGAGGTAATTCTGGGCTGTCGTTTCCTGGGTCCTCCAGTCCTCAAACCTTTGTAATGAGAAACCAAAGATCAGCACCTCCAGCGTTGTCAGGTTTGATGACATTTTGCTTCCCCTGTGATTGACCTCTACAAAAGTTAGGGTGGCTTTTAATACTTTACTTCGAAAAAAATCAGGTCACAAAGAAACGACTGCACACATGGAAGTGTTACGAGAGTATGCTAAGGGTGCTCTTCTACACTGATCACACTTTATGTATTTTCTGCAGCCCTGATATAAGACATCAGTAAAATATTAATGATAATTTCAACACTTAACACCCTGAAGACTATTCAGAAACATGTATACGCATGTCTCACCCTTCTCACCCAGATGCCTGTACACCGGTTATGGCCTGTCAGTTGACAGCCTCCGAATCCGTCCTCGCCTCGCACTTCTATCTTGGGTTACTTCCTTCACTGTAGGGTTGGGCGATATAACCAAAAATCATATCTCAATTTTTTTTTTTTTTGGCGAGACATGATATATATCTTGATATGTTATTTTTCCATAAAGAAATACCAAAAAGACAGTTGTAGGTCAAGGTGCCAAATGCCATATAGGCAAAAAGTATAGATGAAATGAAATTCTTCCAAAACAAAATTTATGGAAAAATAATGTTCTTTTACGACACAACAAAATGTACATGACTGTGCAAAAGGTAAACAATACTAAGCAAAAATAACAAGGGTTTTTAGTAGCTGTATAAAGCCGGCCTGCTCCACAGTTGCATTAGAGAACAAATCTTTAGTAACGTGGTACACTAAGGCAGCAGCCGTAGTTATGTTGCACCACTTGTCTCTATTTCTCTCATAAAGGGTGGCATGAGTGAGTGAGTTCTGTAACGTGGCTTGTTTCGGGGCTGGAGCCTGGACAGACTTCACAGTCTGGGTTGCAGCACAGTCTCACACACTTTTCGTACTACATGGTGGAACTGATTGCTCGTACTCGAACCTTTCGAAGGAATAAGTTTTCAGCATTTGCTGCAGTACATATTTTTCTGTTGAACATCTGTTGACTGGAAAGCGAACCATCTCCAAATGAGCGATCCATTATTTTTTGTCTTGTAAACCAGTTCCTTGTTAGTTTCTCCCTCACCTGTGTCTGTAGCCATGTTGACATCGGAGTTGTGAAGGGTAGGGGGCGGGGTGGGTCGTGCTCTGATATGGAGAGGCAAACAAGGAGAGGAATAATATCGGGGGAGTAGCGGCGCAAGTAGTGTAATTTAAACCCAGAATAATTTATATCGATATAAATGATATAGTCTCTTACTAAAGCGCATGTGAAAAATTCTCAATATATTTTAACATCTCGAGATATCGCCCAGGCCCCTACTTCAGTGTATTGAAGTTCTCCTCCACCCTTTATGTAACGTAATCTCCTTTATTTGGTTCTCCCACCATTTTCTTGTTCTTCCACATGTACATTCATTTTGTATCCCTTGTGTTGGGCATCACATGGCCGTACATGCATGTATGAATTCTTCTTATAGGAGGATTTAAAGGTACAACATGTAGTATTTTAGTATTTGTACCTTAAAATGCCCCCCC
>JAPQRQ010000012.1:6006192-6018871 GCA_037367365.1 Apogon talboti
CTTTCACAGTTACCCTTACTCAAGCAATCTATTTTACATATAACATGAGAATACAGCAGAATTTTATTCCAACAAAAGTGACCAGATAGATGAGAACAACTAAGAAACTACTTTTAGAGTCAAAGAAAGTGACAAAATGATAAAAGCTATAAGCACTGCTGTTGTTGTTTTCACTACTGGACACAGCTGAAAATGAAATGAATGGAGTTCAATTCAAAATCACAGCATGTCTTCTACAGGGGTGAGTTTAATTATGTTCTGACCTTGTTTGGATGATTCCAGATGGATTTTTAGTGCAGCTATTGGCAACACCAACTGTGCAGAAAATGGAGATGCTTTGTGGTTTAACTAAGTTAATAGAGCTATAATGTAAACTATCAGGTGAAGCAGCATGTGAAGATTATGTGAGATTTGAGCTGTGAGGTTTTTTCTCTAATCTGAAGGAGAAAACTCGATATAACTGAGCGTAGTACAGATGTATGTAACATGCATGCTTTATTCACTGAATGACAGAGTCTGTGGATACATAGAGTTGATTCATTGGTGGTTTTGCCAATCTTAAGCGTGTTCTAGTAGATGACTTCCCTTGCTGGTGAGAGTTTGGAACATCAATACCACACAAGACCATGTTAAGTGTAACTTCTGAGTCTAATTGCCCCCACTGTTTCATTCTGACTTCAAAAATGGAAACCAAGTGAGATGAGGTGATCTGTGGTAAAGTCAACAGGTAGATGTGAGAAAGGAGTAGTTCTGGGACATGACACTTATGCAGAACTATGTGGGGCTCTGAAATAGTTTTAACACCTAAAAGCCTAAAAATCCATATCCATTTACATGAACACTGTATTTAGAGTATTTTTGCTACTTTTTCTTGCTGTCATGCAGTCCTTTCCCTGAAGCCTCTTAACTCTACCAAAATTCGGAGACCAAAAGTGTGATTCTGCAGTCTGTACACATTGTTATGTCATTGTGGTATTTCAATAGATTTTTTTTTTTTTTAATTTAAACCAGCAAACAAAATAACTGAGTGAGGTGGTGGTTTGATGAGTCAAAATCACTGCCCCCATGTGAGTCCGGTGGTTCTGAACTGAAAAGTTTATCATCTTTATTTTGCTATTTCATTCCAAGTCTCCAGTGATTTCCATAGCATTTGTATATAACTTCAACTGAAGTTGTTTGTTTTATCATTCTGGCATGTAATATTTGTTGTATTTGACTGTGAACATTTGACTATGATATAGAGTTTGGGTTGGTGTGAGATTATTTATAACATGATGATTGTGACTGCTGGTTGCAAGGACCCCTGGGAATTTTCTTTTTTTTTTTGGGCTCCAACAAACTCTAGAATTGCCACTGCGAGTCAGATAGACTGGTCTGTATGACAGGGAACAGGAAGAATCTGATAGGATTTAGTATTAGCTGAGGGTTAATACACTATTCTCCGTGAAACAGCCAAGATCCAGCTGCAGTGCTATTGATTTAAAACAGTGATCTGTCTTTGTAGTTGAGCCTGAACAGACAACTAAAGAGACTCCACTGAGCTAATGGCCTTCACTCACTAACCTCCCTGTAAGCAAAAACAGACAATACAAAGGTGAAGTACTCTGTGTGTGTGTGTGTGTGTGTGTGTGTGTGTGTGTGTGTGTGTGTGTGTGTGTGTATGTGTGTGAGTTACAAAACCTGTGTGAGTTTTTGGATTTGTTTTGCAGGAATATGTTTGAAACATCCTCTGTGGGAGCGCGATGGACTGCAACTCTGCAGCGCTTATGTAGATGTGTGTATTTGTGTATGCATGAATGCACATGTACAAATACGGTGTGTTTGCATGCGATGAGTTTAAGCAGTGTGATACCTCCCGGCGCCCCTCGTTCACCTATCCCCTAATCTCTGCCGACTCCCAAGTGAGATAACAGAGCTTACTCACATTTGAATATTGCGACAGCTCGGCTGGAATATCAATTAAGAGCAAAGCCCTGCTTGCAGCTTTTTTCTCTGCTGATCTGCACTCCAACAGTATGATTGTGTTGAGAAAAAAAAAAAAAAAAACAATGCATAAAGTGGACACAGTGAAAGGACATGCTGGCACAATGGTGGTTTTGCTAAAGATGCAATGATCTCATATTGATATTAGATAGACTAGATATGCTGACTCAAACAGCCGGTGCAAAAATCTGTGACAATATTAGGGGCCTTCAAAAAGTTTGTGGAAAAAAAGGACAGTTGGAAAAAACCGTTTAATTTATGATGTTTATTTTTCAACATATGCTCCATTTAGGTCAACACACTTCTGCAAGCGTTGATACCAGCCTTTAAGTCCATCTGTGTAAAACTGAGGGCCATGTAATTTAAACCATGTCAAAGCTATGTTCCTTTTCCACAAAATTTTTGAAGCCCCCTCATAGGTAGAGCCAGCTGTTTCTCACATTTTCAATTTGCACATTAAAAAAATTCATTAATTAGTGCAAAGACTTTTGTCTGGTTGGGAGACATGGGAAAAAGAGCATAACAGCAACACATATGAAGACCTACAGAAACATTAAATAAAGGATGTGACAAACTGGAATAATTTAAAACAACATTATATGTATGATCCAGACCAGTGCTTTAGTTCAGTTTTAGAGGGAAAAGTTAAAAACAGCTTCAAATTTTTGTCCAAATACCTTGTACTTCTGTCAGCTCCTCACTCTTCAGCTCAGATGATTCTATCAAATACTGCATCAAACCTTTAATCCATGATGGTGAAGATGATGATGGTACAAAAGAATCAGTTTATGATGTTTGCCTCATAGTAGTGGGAACATGCAGAATTTTTCTTGAACACATTTTCTGAAATACTGGTTCAAATTTGTAATACATTAACAAACCAGCTCAATGACTTGAATCCACAGTTCGATGTGTTCATTTTAGCTCTATTCTATTAAGTGTTTACACCCATACACGTGTTGCGTGTTATATGTCAGCAGTCCACTGTAGACCACTCTCTACTGCTTAAAAGAAGTGTGGATCAATTCACACACATCATAATAGCAGCCTGAAGCAACCAGAGTGTGCAGAAAGAGTTACAAATGCATCCTTTGTTGTCGGCTTGATGACTTGTATGTTTTATTCTTCAGCAGGAGCAGCCGCATTGAGGAAAGAAGAAGTTGAAGCCTGTTAATTCCACTGGGAAACACACAGTCCACCAACCCACAGCCTCTAATACAATAGTGATTTATCCTTGGATTTTACCAGCGTTACAGATGATCTTTATCACGGACACTGGGAACAGACAAGGAATGTCTTCAAGCTCCATGTGAGAACATTAATGTTCATTATAAAAGTTCTTGTCAATGTGCACACTGAAAATAATAATGCTCTCACCAAGAAAATCTATAGTCAAGACCAATAATTAAATATATAACCAATAAATGACTTTAGTGTTACAAAAACATCTCTTACAGTGTCAGTATTTATTTCTTTTAAATATTCATAAAAATTTAACCTGTTTTACTCAAAACGCATTGCGAGAATAAACCTTGCGCTTTCCATAGCCATCTGAGCATGCTCAGTGCACCCCCCACCACCTGTGTAATGGGGGGCAAAACAATGAAGCAGTGAATGAGACCGATTTGCTATAGCAATAGACGGTTTGGGCTTTTTTTTTATTATTTTATTTTTACACCTTTTTCCTTGTTGTTTGTTGTTTTTACTGTTGTTTACAGTGTTGTGATTTTCCTTTATTTATTTATTTTTTTAAAGTAGCTATTGCCACAGTACTGTGGCACGAAATATCGGTTTGTCTATTGCCACAGAGCCACTCAGTGCCCTCATTATATCATGTGTAGACTAGTAACCTGTCACCCTGCTGCCACAGTACTGTGGCAATAAAGCTGGTGTCACGGTCCACTCTTGTGTGACCGCTGACCCCTCCCTCTCCAATTGGACTCACTCCCTCTGATCAGGACTCATATCATTCATCTGTTTTGCACTGCACGGCTGCAGCGCCTCATCGTTATATCTGTATAAAAGGCTTGTCTCTGCAGCCGTGCAGCACTGGATTATTGTCTCCCTCACCTCGCCATTACCCGGACATTCTCGTTCCATCTGTACTCTGACTGAATCCGCCCTCAGGTTTTCTGTTTGTTCCTTTTGTTTCTTATTCTGTTAATAAATCTGTTTTTTCCCCTTAAGCACCATGCATTTGAGTCCCATCATTTCACACCATCATGACAGCTGCTTTGAAGCACATAGGTCAGACTTGAATACAGTGGACATTTAGCTCAGTAGGTGACGCTTGGACTGTGAACTGGAAGACTGGGGTTTGATTCCTGGTCAAGGCAGCAATTTTTTTGCAGATTATCAAACGGGGAGGGGGCGCCGGTAAGAAAATCCGTCACTGATATAAATCAGCCACTGGGACAACGTTCAGGGTGCAGAATTCGGAGCACAGCACTCAATACGCTGAACTGACACAGAGCTGACATAGAACTGAGAAGTAACACGGCACACTGCCGCATCTAACATGTAGTTCCACCTCCTTTCTCCAATCTCAATCTCACTGACTGAACAAAGAACACCATAAAACAACAACATATAGAGCATTTAGAACAATAATTCCTATTCTATACTATACGTATACTGTTACTAATTTGTCGTTTCTTCCATCCATTGCCACAGTACTGTGGTAGCAAAATACACAAAAGAATGCCCTGAAATATACATCATATATCACCATAGTTCTGTGGCAACAGGAGGCTAATGAGTTCATGTCCATGATTGGCTCTAGTATAAATGCCAACATTTGATTGTGACAATAGACAAACTGATATTTCATGCCACAGTAGTGTGACAGTAGCCATTGCCTTTATTTTTTTTTTTTTAAGTTTTGAGTGTGTAACTGCTTTTTGTCGTTCAACCAGGTGTCAAAAAGCAGCTGGACTGATTTAGAAAACATGAGCAACAAAAACAAAAACTACTGGGCCAAAATTCTAATACTTGTTGTTCAGTGTGTTCCAGTTCACAGTTCATGTTCAACATCCTAAATCTTTTATTGATGTACATTCTGAGTGCCTCATTTAGTAAAAACCTGTAAACGTTCAATTCCTCTCATTGTCTTTTTCTGTTATTCCACAATGTTTTAACCCTAAAACAAAGCAAAACCACTGAAGAAAAGGAACAGAAACACATACTCACAGCAGCTTTTATGACACTTCTACAGACGCAGATTCCAAGCAGCCTGTTTCATTGAAATAATGTCTCAGGAGTTAAAGGGTTAAATTTTGCAAAGTTTGAAAATAATGTTAAAAGTAAACCTTGATGTTGCTTCAGACACAAAGCAGTCAGCTCCATGCAGTGAGTCATATTGCTTTTGAAATAAACAGTGGTATCAGATTGGTCATTTGTATCAGCTGATGTTGATATCCACTTGGCACACCTTTACTATTAGCACAAAGTTTCAAACTCTCCATTCTCTTGTGCCAAATTCCTGATTATCTCAATCCATTTGAAAACGATGACGTTACCTTTCCTTCTGGATCTATGCATGTTCTACTGCGCCCCATGCAATTTTGAAGGATTTGATTCGATTCAATTTCCCCTCTAATCTCACTCTCTCTTGCACAAAATATGTAGAGTTGCGTGTGATGTGTAGAGTTTGGAGGACTGATGAGAAATTTCCAGTTGCCTTTGAGTAACAAGCAGCTAGAAAAGGGAGGGTTGCATAAATCTGCATACATAACCCAAACGTAACCAAGAGCATATTGAAATAAACTCATTTATCCTCTCTCTGTCAAGTCCCTCTGTCAACTTAACAGTTCTCTGGCATTGGAAGAAAGTAAAATGATTACATTATTTATTATATTTATTATACTATAGATAGCACAGCGCTGGAGTGTATTTTGTCTCACAGACACACAGTCTTCCACTCACATATGCTAAACCCAGAAGTGCTGAGAAGAAACACTTCTACAGTGTTATTCTTTGCTAGATTTATGCAGTTAATTCAAACACAGTGGGAATTAGTGAAGGCCCCGGAGAAAAGCAGTTGAAAAATGATCACAATGGAGCCTATAAACGTCAGCTCAGAGCTCTAAAAATTGTGGAATCATGACCAGCTCTGGAAGACGCAAGAAAGAAACAGACAGTAACAGAGAGAGGAAAAAAAATAGCTGATGGAGAAGAGAGAGGTGGTACAGAGAGAGGAGGGAGGAGAGGTAGATTTATAGTAAAGAGAAATTGAGAATTCTGTAGCAGCGCTGGCTACAATATCCAGCTCGGAGACAAGCATTCAGCAAAGAAACCGTTGACTTATTGTGTCCTCTTTGAGCTGCCTTTTCAAAGAACCACTGCTGTATCCATCTGACTCAAAAGAATCTGCTGAGTAACTTTGTTTGGGATGAGGTTGGAGCAAACTGTAAATTCTCCCACGCAGTCGCGAATCATCCAGCATAAACAAGGCAGAGATGGAGGGAATAATAAAGCCTGAGTTCATATCTCTGCACCTCAAACAACGACTCATCATAGTCTCTCTCCGCCGTCACTTCATCTGGTTTTCTTCTTCGTCTCCCCTTTTCTTTCTTTCATTCTTTCTCTCTACCCGTAGCCCTCCCTCCTCTCTCTCCATCCGTCCATTCTTTCCTTCCTCCCTACCTATCCACAGTTGTTGCCTTGGTAACAATACAAAGAGATTTTCTTCATAGCTCTGTCACTGTGGCAACGCTTGGCTTTCCTCCAGGCCGTTGTTGGAAACAGGCTGTCCTCCTGGCTGCTCCAGCCGGCTTGTACTGACCACTGTCAGATCACGGCCATCAGCTGGAAACGGCTCAAGCGCTAATGCCTCCATCAGTGAGCTCCCAAGGGGATGCAGATCCTCCAAGATAGAAGGTCTGAGGCTGTGAAGCTGCTGCTGACTCATTATTTTGATTGTCTCAAGGCTGTGTTTCAAGTTGTAATGTCTCGGTTTTTCACATTCATTATTTCTGTGTTTTGTTTCTCCGCTCCGGTTTTGTTTTAAGGGTAAATACTCTAAAAATAATTGGACAAAAGCTTTCAGTTCTCTTTGATAGCTACCAAAAGAACTCAATCATTTAATGGTGAACGTGAACATGGCTCAGAGTCACACGTCTCCACACGGGCCTTAAATGACTTGCTCCACCCCTGCTGGCGGAACACAGATATTGCTGCAAACACTAATGCTGCACAGCTGGTGCTGAAACTGCGCGCCACTCACAAGGCGCAGAAGCCAGTTGGCAACTGAGCGGCTTATTACAACAGCAACAGGAGACTTGACATTTTGGATGTATTGTGCCAATGAGTAAAATGCACTTCAGAGATGTCACGCTAATGGGATTGTATTTTGGCAGGCTGGTTCCGACAGAGGCTGGGAATTTATACATTTACCAAGCCAAAACATGGCATCAGCACTCCGGCAAATGATTACACTTGTGTAAGAGTGTCAGTGTTTTGTTAGTTAGTCTTTTGTCTGAGTGTCAATTAGTTTTTTTGTGTTTTTTTTTTTTTTCATAGCTGCAGCATGACTTTGTCTCTATTTCACATCAAGGCCTTCTAAAAAGCTTTCTTCAAGTATTGTCTTGACAGATTAGTCTCCTCCTTACCCTTATTGTCACTGTGAGTGGCAGGCCACAGCGACAACAAAGTGATTTAAATTCAGACACACAACAGAAACAAAGGAGAGGGTGGCAAGCATTTCAAAGTAGAGGTGTGGGCATGCATAGTAGCAGAGTCAAACTGAAGGTATGCATTACGTCAGATTCAACGAGTTCAGGGTCTTTCTATATTTACATATGTATAATATCTATAATGCTGCTAATTTTCCTTTTAATAAACGATGGTACAGTGTGTACAGTGGGTCGTGTAGGTTCTCTCCCTGTACTCTGCCTTCCTCCTACCATCCAAACACATGCACTTAATGGGTTAATTGTTACTGTAGGTGTGAATGTGAGAGTGAATGGTTGTTTGTGTATGTCAGCCCTGCGCTGAACTGGTGACATGTCCAGGATGCACCCCGGATTCACTTGTAGTAAGCCAGGATAGGCTCTGGCATCCCCATGACCCTCACAGGGTATATACAGTTCAGAAATTGGATAGAGAAAATACATATATGTGAATTGCCTGAACTGAATTACAAGAACACACTTGCAAGTGGTCTTTATTCTGCACGTCAGCCCTGTCAAACCTACGGGAAACAAGCTTAATGGTCTGCGCTACCGAGCGTGATTTGGATTTTTCAATACATGAGGGCTGTTTGATTCGTTGTCGTGCTTTATTTATGTACTTATGTCATGTTTTATTTGTTGCCATTTTAATGCAGATGTTCACCTTCCTAGTAGTTTATTCATAAATGTTCCATCCAAACAAGATTCCCCAATACTCTTTGTGTGGTTGCTGCAAACTTGCTTTAAACAGCTCAAATGACTGTGGAAATGCAAACAAGCTGGAGTATTTGTTCCACTATTGCAGAATGACACTGTGTTCAGTCAGTCCATTCAGTAAAACAAAGTGTGGAGTGTAGCTGGACTGATCATAGGTCAGTAACCACTTATCAGAACCAATATTCCCATTTTCTCTTTCTATCTGTGTTTTTTTCTGTGTTTTGTTTTCATGTCAACAGCCTGTCAACACTGAACTGAGAAAAAAGATTTATTTATTTCCTTAGTGCTTATTAGTAATCCGTTCTTGTCAGTGTGAAATTTTGCATTCTTCTTTATTTGTTGAGACATTCCCACAAATTTTGACAAAAAATTATATGAATAATAAAATACAGCTTGTTTGGATGTTGTAGCACATCTAGTGTTTTGGCACATTGCAAGTATACTCATGGGCAAAAGTTTTGGGAATGACACAAGCTTTGTTTTTGCAAAATTTGCTGACAATGTTACCCCCCCCCCCCCCTCTGCATTCTACTCCAATCTTGAAGCAATAGGAAATATGTCAGTATGAGAATGCAAAGGAATAAATCACTCCTATAACTTGTAAATCAACACACATCAAAAACATTCTCCAACAAATGAAATCCTGACTCTTCCTCTGACATAAAAATCCTGTTTGTTACTTTAAAAACACACACTGTGCATAAAGAAGCTGTAAAAACAGAAGAACCAATTAAGAGTCGGTGCGCGCAGGACGCACGGATAAGGTGCGCTCTTCTTACCTGGTAGTTCATTGACTGGAGGTGTAGGTCTGACGGATAATCGTCTGCTAGTTGCGTTTACACAGATCCCCCGTCCCTCCAGCAGAGCCTGCAGAGGTTTCGTCTCACCGGGCTGATGCTGACAAGTCAGTCCGGAGCCACATCTCCCGGTGTACACGCCGCACGGTTGGCCAAAGCTGAGCGCACAAGTCATGCAGCAGCCGCAACCCGGTTCGCGGACTTTTTCGGCGCAGTCCTTGGGTAAAGGTTTGCACAGAAGCCGCGCTCCTGCATCACATGGTTCGCATCTGATAACCGGTCCGACCGCACTTGACCTCCGCGTAAAGGATGCCAGGATAAAAGTCATGCAAAGTGCGCGAAAATAGGGATCCATTGTGTCGACGGAACCAAAAGTGGAAAAGGACTCCGACCTACTGTGGTGTCTTCTCACTGGGTAGCGTCTCTCTCATTCACTTAAAGCCACCGGACAAAACATCTCAATATATAGACCCCGGTGACTGTAGTCACACCCCCGAATGGCTTGTGGTCGACTGATGAATTGCCTCGACTCCGACTTTACGATCAGAGCAATATTTTGGACTGCAAAATCCATCAGACAACAACTGCCATGAACCTTTTTTTAAATAATTATGTCGAAAAAAAATTGCACCATTAATGAATGTTTTTTTTTTTTATTTTACTCATATCCGCTGCGTAATGCGGATACTTTTTCTGAATAGGCAGCATTTCACTTCATAATAAGATACAATCTGAGTCAAATATAATAATATAATAATTAAAAAATGCTTTGGATGTGTTGTTCTCACTGTGAAATACTACATAAAAGGTATCTGTCATAGGGGGCGCCATATGTGTGTGTCTTTTGTGTGTGTGTGTGTGTGTGTGTGTGTGTGTGTGTGTATGGAGCTTTTCAGAGCACAGGTGATTCTATGAACATGTTTATGTAAAGCTGAGCATCTAAAGCTGTTGACATGCATGAAAATACACAGATCCTGCCTTTTTTTTTACACTTTACTATTACAGGTTATTAATATTCCCTGTCCCTGATTTGTGTGTAAATACAGGTTGCATGAGTGAATAGATGTGACTTTGGAATGGCTTCTTTTGCTGCTTTACAGGATATGCAAAGAGTCAACAAGCAGTATTTAACACAAATTATTATTTTCCACTCACTGTTGCATGACCTATATTTGCAGGGATGATCTGAGAAAGGACATTCCCTGGTGGATGTGTTCATGCAGTGTTGTAAGTCTGATGATAATCTAAGGTGTTTTTCAGACATCATGTACCTGCTCCTCACACATACAGTAACGCAGGGGTCTCTGAACTTGTTAATATGTGTGACATAGCTGGGTCTGTTCTGTTCATTTGTCAGTGCTACAAAGCAGACCTTGAAATAAGGACACATACCACACATGTAAGTGAGAAAATTCCTGAATAATTACACCTGTAGCATTTTTAGGTCTACTATTAATTGGTTACAGATGTGAAGGGAATATACCATGCATGAAATGTCCAGAATACCTTTGAAGACCAACAGAAGGAGAAGTGAGGTGTACGGTTGCTCTTTGCTTTTAAAATGTCTTGGAAGTCAGTGTCAATTCACTTGCCAGCAAACCCTGGCACAGCCCTGCCTGTTAACAGACAGGTCTACAGCAAAGCAGTGCTCAACGGAATTCCAAACATTTGTTTCATATGCTGAAAAAAAAAAAAAAAAAGCTTACTGATTTTCCTCCCTCTCCTCCGCTCAGAGCCCTTTGTAAGCCACCTGTGCATATTCTCCATAGCAGAGGAGAG
The DNA here is from genome assembly GCA_037367365.1 of Apogon talboti. Lineage (NCBI taxonomy): Eukaryota > Metazoa > Chordata > Actinopteri > Kurtiformes > Apogonidae > Apogon > Apogon talboti. Next base: position 6,017,138 of record JAPQRQ010000012.1, read on the forward strand.
CGTCGGGCACAGGGAGTAATGCACTGATGGAATGTCGTCCCGCAGAGCAACCACTCAATAAAGAGGGAGTGTGAAGAATGTGCTTTTGCACACACAGGATATTACTGTACATGTGTTTAACATAACCTACCATCAAAGGCTGCACTGACCAAACACTACTGCTTGTCAATTCTTAATCCAGGGCAATGTTCCACTGTTTTGAGATAATTTAATCAAATCAGACACACTAGCTTGAAGCTGTGCAGTGTGCAGAGAGGCGGCCTGCATTGATTCCAGCTGCAGCTGGAGCTTCTGTGTTGAAACCCTTTTGCTAAATATAAACTAGCTACTGAATGCATGCTTTTCTAATCTTATTATATTCACAGCTATAATTTCCTGCAATTTTGACAGTGGTTATAGCGGGTTTAGTACCTGTGCCTTCCAAGAGTCACTTATATTTGATAAAACAATATCACCTATGCAAAATGTCAACGATGTTATCATGTACTTTTTTAAGCAATTGGTTCAACCATAAGTTTAATTAAAAGAAACATATGAATAAATAATTTGTTGTTTTTGGGTGGAATTCCAATAGATAGTTTTTGGGTATGTATGAATGTAGACCACCGTCCCCACTCTGGCTGTGCTTTGAGGCGGCTGTGTAAAGACACAGGGATTGGTGTTACTGTAGTGACAGGGAAAATCACAAGAATCTGCTGCAAGGGCCAAAGATCACAGATTGAAAAGCACATAGTTTAATCAGCTGGAGATCAGCAGAACATAACTGGGTTAAATCAGGGGAGGGGGACACACATCAGGAATATATGTGTTGTGTGTCTGTATGCCTTTTACACCCAAATACACACTTAAGTTTTTCTCATTCTTTCCTGGAATTTATGATGGCAGTGGGGCACCAGTGAGTCTATGTGTGGACGGAGAGTATGTGGGTAGATACTGTATGGGACACTGGAATACCAGAGGAGGGGTGGGCCTTTTTAAGAATGAGGCTGTCACAGATCACATGACAGTCTGGTCACTATTATTCTATTTACACCACAGTCTCATGACCGTCTGTCATATAATTGCCTCTGTCTGAAGACTTCTGAGCAGACTCTCATCATGGCCGCAGTGGAAGCAAAGGTCTCTATTGTGATTAATATGATCATCTTTTCTCTTTGAAGTCGCTCTGACTGGCACTCGTACAAAGCTTCGACAATTATCCGATTATTACATGTAGTCTGAACAGTGGACAAAATAAAGAGCCCAAAGGTCAAAGGGCAGCTTTCATCTAAATCCAGGGTTGGTTAATTATTTTTTTGGAGTGGTCTGTTCAGGAGCTGTCATGGTTGCCATTTCTGGAGGCTTGGCCCCCGAGGCAGTCCAAAGCTGTAATTAGTCCTGAGCGAAGAGGAGGACAGAGAGAGAGGAGCTCTCAGCACTCAGTCTGACAGATTGCAGAGTGTTCGGAAGTGGGCTGAGTGTGGCGCCGTTCACTTTGGGCCCTGAATCCCCCCCCCAGACAGTATCACTTCCTGTGGCTATATTTTTCCTGTCCCATATCCATATATATGAAGATGCATTCACACATGGATGAACATATTCTTAAACACACGAAAAATACTAACCGACACTGATGGTTTCTTATTTACTTCAGTGTTTTAAGGGTTTTTCTGTGACCGGCTTACATCAAAAGCACAAATTTAATCCATACAATATGTATCAGGCATTTAAGGTTTTTCGGTGACAAATATTGAG
>JAPQRQ010000012.1:6030064-6061572 GCA_037367365.1 Apogon talboti
TTGTGACCCTGTTGACTATTTGCTCTAAAACATGTGACAATCTTGAGGTCATGCTTCAATGGTTAAACTGTTTGAAGATCGTTTCATCTGTATGAAGGGAATTTTACAATTTTTGACTTTTCACTATTAGTCAAATCCCTTTTTTTTAATCCATTTTACCTGAAATAAGGAAGCTGCCTAATAATTATACACGCCTTAATACAGGGTTTTAACATTTTAGTCCATACTCTCTCCTATTATACATTTTATATAATTAATTTATACAGTTTGGAGTTGGAAAACTTTAAGAAATATAATGATATGGTCAAAGTACTCATTTGCTAAATAATTGGGCCCAATTGACCAATCACACCGTAACAGGTGCATGTGTTTGGACAGAGTACCTGGTGTTAACCCAAACAGACATGGGGAGAACACCCAAACAGAAAGGCCCTCCATTAACAAATAGAGAGTGACATTGCTATTCACTAAATTGTCATCTGAAATATACTGTGTGTATCAAATTAACTGCAAAAGGTTTTGATTTTCTTTTCACACGTTTAAAATGCCTAAATTGTGTGACTTCTTTTGTTCAACACAAATCAAAATGCAACCTGTTGGTTTCCTGTAATATATTCACTGTGAAACTGTTTCTCCAGTCATCGACAATGTTACTTCACTATCATCATTAAAGATTTTTTTAAAATTTTTGAGCCAACAAAGCACACTGACACCCTCACACATGTTGCATTTTTATCATTTATATTAAAAAGGAAATATGTGATGATGATATTAATTAAAAACATGGCTTGTTAAGCCATAGGGAATTTTTGAATTGTGATTTAGACCTTTTTTTTAGAATTAAGCATTTTCTGGTTCAGACATGTAGAACAAGATGGTATTATTCAATTTTATGCATTTTAATAAGTAATATCGCAGGTTTTACCTTTACCTTACGTTTTTACCTTTGTGGAGACAAAGATCGCCTCTGGTACAGATTCATGCTCTGAAGAAAGAAAGTCCATTTCTGTCAGGTGAGACACACCTGCTGTTATGAAGGAGGATATAAACCGGTGTATGGATATGAGCAAATATTAAAAAGCTGTTCCCAAACAAAAAAAAACCCTGAATATATGATGCATGTAAAAAGAGTTAATATTGGTCAGATTGTTCTAGAAAACATTTTTTATAGGTTGTAAACTCTTGGTTTCAGGCTCCCTTAGGCTCCAATGTAACTGTCACTTTGTACACATTGTCCTACCTTACAAAACGCTCATGGTAAAAAATAATATGTCAACGCATTTATCAAAACCTTAATGGGAAGAAAGAGCTTCATGACATTTGCTGATCTAACATTTGTGAAGTTTTGTACAAAGCAGGAAGCAGCTGCTGTTGATGCGTGATCATCACTGATCATGATCATTTACTTTGCTGCTATATATAAATGCGTTTCCAAAGTTAGAGTTAGCGATTCAGACAGCATCTAAGATCAAATATTTTCCGGCAAGTCAAAGACCAAGGGGAAAAAGAGGAGACGAAAGTGTGATGTGAGATAAGAAAGGGAAAAAAGAAGACTGTACTGTCGATGAGGATAAAAGTAGAGAAACTAAAATGAATGAACAGATGCTAAAGAAAGGCGACAAGAGGCCGTCTTTTTTTACAGAAGTCATCTTTTATTGCCACGTAAGAAAGTCGTATATAGAACAATGGAGATATACTGTCAGATTGCAAATCAACAACTAAAGGGAACAAAAATATCCCTGTCATCCCTCCCCCAAAATAAGGAAAACAGACAAATTCATAGCAACACCATGGTAATATATTTCCTGGACAAAACGTCTGCTATATCTCTTTTTCTAACAATATTTGAGTAGTACCAAAATACAGCTTTTTCATAACTTAATTTCACAAATTATAAAGTCAGTAAACAGTAAAAGGACAATGGGGGCATCACGGTGCATATTATAATAAGCTACTGTGCAAACAATAGTGGGAGATGGGCTCTACCATAGAAAATATGCTTTACTAGTCACGCATAAATGCAGTGTCGGGGCCATATGTATCCATATACACATATGCATAAATACCACAAACTGGTCTGGACATCAAAAATAGAAAATTGGATCTTGTATAATTTTGTATGTAATGCATGATTAACACCAAAATGAGTTAATCAATGAGTTATTCTATAAAAGGATATGGTCTCTAATGGATAGTAGTCATATCGCAAATAGCTTATTGATTCTTGAAAGGTAATGGAAAATCCCTTGGCTCTGGACCATAGCAGAGGTCAATAACCTCTACTGTTTTCACTTCCACTGTGATTGATATCCTTCCAGTATTTCTATATATATTTCTTTTGTATATTTAATATAGGTTCATGATAAAAATTCAACATATAAAGCACACCAAAGGAGCAAACCCTTAAAACAGATGTTGAGCGATACTGGACAACAAGCGGTGCCGCTGTCCCTGTGTGCATAAGTAGACATAAGTAACATTGCGCATAAAGATTGATGCTTTACAAAGTCGTAAACATAGCTGACAAGAAACCCTTTGATAATATACTGTAATGATATACTGGTTTTTGTTTTTTTTTTTTTATCGTACAGCTACTGCTCTGTATAGGCTGTTATGTGTACAATGCTGTCAAGACCAGTAATGTAAAAGTGAAGGATTGCAAAGAAAAGAGTGGAGGGAAAGAAAATCTGGTACAAATGTAACGTGTTTGAGCCCTTTAGTACCGTCCCCAATGTACTGTACATATTCTGCTCTCTGATCATGAGAATGCTGCTCTTTCTTTTCTTTAATGAAAAGAGTATACTGCATTTTATCTGTGGTAAATACGCAAAAGAAAACAATCTTTCTTCCCACTGAGTAATGAATATTTACAGACAACTGCACTGTCTTGACCCAGCCCTGTTACCTTAATACTGACATCAAGATCAATCCGTGCTTCACATTTTCAGCTTGGATACATGTGGAATACAGAAAATGAAAACCCTAACAGGAGCGGTCGTATACATGATGTCTGTGTGGAGGAATCAGTGATCGTTCTGGGAATTCTTCAAGGTGTTGCACTAGTGATTGATACATAGCTGAGAGACTACACATCTGGTTAACAATACTGTATCAAACATGATTTCACTGCACAAATGAGTCTTTGTTTGTATGTGTGTGAGTCAACAGCCATCTCTGATTCACAGCAAAATGGAGCTTTTAACACTCGTGCCGTGTGCTGCCAACATTTTACTCCATCAATTATTCAGAGCTTCCTGTTTCCTCCCCATCAAGTGTTGACATTAAGTCTCTTTTCTGTCTTGGCGAGTCACAGTGGATTTGGTCCCATTTGCCAGAACTGAGGCCCCCACGTTTCTCGAGGTTTTGGTAATTAAAGACCACAGTGAAAACACTCCCACCCCCATCCGCATCCCCACCCCCGGCCACTGGTCCCAGTGCAGCTTCTGTTCTGCCTCTTATTGAATATTCCTTATACGTATTCTCACTGCTCAGTTTTCTCCCGGTTGAACAAGAGAGTTTGATTTCAGCACAATTTCTGTAATACAGGTGTTTTTTTTTCTCCTGTATTAACCAGGGCCACAATCCTCATTTTCATTCACATCTCTGCTTCTACCTCACCTGCCACTTTATATCTCTCAGTGGATGTTTTGGAGCGTAGGTTTTCTAATCCCGAGCTTTGCCAATGCTATTACCCTGTGTCTTTTGCGAGTGGGTAGGTGTTCGGGTTTGTAAGGTGTTTGCCTTTGTGCGAGGCTCATTCCAGTCAAAGTCTCTTTTGTAGCTGCCACAATTGACTATTGTTGTGAGACTCTCTCATTCCAGCCCTCAAAGCCCATTTGCAAACTCATTTATTCAACCCATTTTATTTTTTTTTATCAAGAGATCCAGGAATACTGGATGGATGTGTTTCCAGTTGATTCAGTTTGGGGCACAGATAGCAGTGCTTTGTGGGGAAAAAAATAAAAACAAATTAATGAGTGAACCTGGTCTTCAGTGGCAACCAATCCTGGTTGGTTTAGACATCTGTGAAAGGGGTTGGTTTCCACCACAGCACAGGGGTGTGATTTAATATACTAGGATAAGATAAGAAAATGAAGGAAATATGTTGTACATTTTTTTAAATCTAATGTTTGCATAATCAAACTTTTAATGTTTCTCAACAAATAAATTATACTCCCTGCCTACATACATTTGTAAATGATATTAAAGTTTACAGAAATGGACACTTATCCTACTGTTTATCTTAGTGTTGTACTAGTTTGACAGGGAGATGAACATAATTACAGACAGAAAGTAGACAGACAAGAAGGAATGCATGTCTAGGGTCAATAGAAATTATAGAGACCCACCCATCTGCTGTGCATCATGGGAGCAAACTTGGGAAAAAATATGAACCTATGGTGTTTGCCTTCTTAAATACCATATTAAAAGTCAAGAAAAGACAGTAAAGTAGCATCTCATTTTGTGTGAAATATCTCAGTAGACTGCATCTCTGTCAGCCTTTACCTGGGTATTTTTCACTTTGCTGTTTGAGAACAAGGTGGAGAATTATTGAAAAAAAGGTTAAAACCACTACAGTCTGGTCGTGTTGAAACTGCAGAGACATCTTCAGTGATTCAGAACAGATTCTGGAGAGAGACAGTTCTGATGACGTCATGTCTACGACTTTTGGGTAGTCTTTACATTTATATATTTTCACAGTCAGTTTTACCATAAACTGCAACTTTTTTGACTCGTAATATTATCTTTTAAACTGACAAATATCATATGTTTATACAATTTTTTTCTGTTCCATGGATTATAAGATTATTAGAGTCTGTAATAAGAGAGCGTTAGATTCAGCCGTTGATGCATAACATCACCAGGTGGCCGTGTTTCTTACATTAGCGCTGTTACACTACATGTTACATCAGCTTACGTTAGCTGAAGGAAACTGGCCCACTTCCTTCTATTCCTGACCAATGTGCCAGTGAACCGCTGCACCCTCTGACTCTTAGAATTAGGCCGAAGGTACCGCCACTTTAAATTCAATTCTATTCAGCCTGGAAGAAAAGGAGATATTTGTGAGGAAACACTATGGCTTTAGCGGGCAGTGGTGCTGCTGCAGGGCAGTCAGGACCTGGATGATCTGGATCAGTGGGTCCACACTCTGTGGTCATCCAGAGTTTGTGTTTCATCTGGCAGTGGGTGCTGGTTTTTTGGTAAAACACCAGTACTGCAGAATGACCAGCGGCCTGAGAGAAGTTTTATTGACAGTTGTTTTCTCACATTATGTTAACCTCTAGTCTGGGGTTTAAGACCTATACTGGGGAAGGTGCCAAAAGTTCCCAGTGCTTTAGGGTTTGGTAACGATAACTGATTGTTTGCCTCTGTATTATTACTAGTAAATAGCCAACTCTTAAAACTGAAAATGACATGTCTACCCACCGTGCAAATATCCAAATATTTTAATATTTGGGTCTGGTCCCATTAAAGCTTTACATAAAGAATTGACCTTCAACCAGTTACACTAATGTAAGTTTCATTTAACATGACCAACACGTGCCCAAGTGCCAATAAATGCTTACTATAGAGAAAGAGCAAAAGTAGCTTTCTAAAGCCCTATAAATATAATACAACTTTGGAGCAAAAAAACCCCCAAAAATTATTAGCAATTAATCAGCTGATATCATTTCTGCCCCGCGTCAAAACTTTCAACACTGGAAATGCATCCATTTCTAATAAAGCTTAGACTTTCCTATTAAAAGGTAACTGTTGAACGGAACATGTATGTTACATAAATATATAAATAAACATTTTAATCACTGAGTGACTTTGGGATTATTTTTCTTCAAATTCAGTTATTCCAGTTTAACAGTTTAATGTGATGTATGACTTAGAGAGTTTGCAAAATGTATTATCAGCTAATAGGAGAAACTATGCATATATAACAAATATATCAATATCAAAAATAGGATTTGATTAATTTATTGATATGATATTAACATGATATGATATCCAAACTGATGTCAGGTTGTTGAATGAGGTGAGTTAGATTTATCTTTCTTTAAATCCTGTGCTGTTCAAGTCTTACACTACTTTGGAAGCCATTTCAGTTGATTTTAATTGTAATAAATGGGAGATGACTCCTCCTGTCACTGTTACTCAAGCGACTATTCAGAACCTCCTATTTACAGTGTCCTTTTGTCTCTACATTGGCATTTTTTGTCTGACTGACTCGTGTGATGAAAAATGTCAGACACGACTGCATCCTAAACCCACTCATCTGTGGCCTGACCCTATCAACTGTGGCCCAGTCGGCACAGCCAATTCCCTCGTCTCTATCAGGTTCATGTTGGCTGTTATGATGAGGGATGGGGAGGTGGTTTTTGTTTACCAAGTGTTTTCCACTGCTCTGTCGGCTCACCAATTGTTCCAGTGGCTGCTCTGCAGAGCTGAATGGGGGGTTTAAGGATGGAGCAGTACACGGCGGCAAGGAGGGTTCATATTTCCACATTTCCGTCTTGCTGGATTAAGTCAATTGGGTCCGATAATGCACATCCTGAGCAAACATTGACCTGCTTCTCAACTCTGTCATAGGCGAAACCACCAGCTGACAGGAAAAGCAAGAATATAATATACAGGGTGGAGGAAAAAAAACAATCAAATTTGCAAAGGATTTTCAATGAACCCAAACAGGTTTATGGGATTGTGAACTCAATTTATGTATGATTTACTTTGTTTGGGTTGTTTATTTGAGCTTTGACTCTTTCAGAGACTCTTTAAATGGCAAAGTTGGATTCACACACACACACACACACACACACACAATAATTTGGAAAAATAAGAAAATGTGTGCAGTGTTCAAGAGGACACACAATGGTACAAACATTTTTTGGCACACATAATCACTTATATTTCCTGCTAGAACAATGCACATGGGTAAACTACTCATGCCTTTCAAGATGGGGGTGAATATTTATTATTCACGGTCTCATCATGACTTTTCCTTTCTCATAGAAAAGATTCATCACAGCCCCAACTCTTAGATTATCTCTGTTCCAAAGGTCCTTCATTCAGACATGGGGGGAGCAAAGAAGAAAAAGGTAAAAAAAAGTGAAGAAGAAAGGACAAAAAGAATGCTTTTCAGAGAGAAAGGCTATGTATATTTATATATATAAAAAGCATAATATCAGTGTTCGCTACAAAGGGCCAAGGTCTGGAGTTTCACAGTCTTTCATGTACAACAGTACAGACTCTGTCTCTGCTGCGATGATGCCTGCCGCTCTGCACTGTGGGAGCAGAAAGGAAGCAGAGTCCACCCTGTAACGTGGTCCGTGTATGTGCATATGTGCATATGTGCATATGTGCGTGTGTGTGATTCCTGTGTGTTTTCGGTGTATGGGTGACACATTTTAATGCTCCGACGACTTCTTAAATCTTGTTCTGTGCCTTCAGTCAGGGGGCAGGTTTCCAGTTGTCTGAACCTCAGGACAGCGGGGGTTCCACAGCATGAGGTGAAAATACCCCCCTCCTATAGACACCTTATCTCACGCTCATATGGCTCGGTTGTTTCTTCCAGTGTTTGATTTAGGAGCTGCAGCATCGGGCCCCCCATTGCACTTAAGATCTACATCCTGTTTGAATGTACAATGTACCGCTGCTGGAGAATTTCATGATAAAATGTGTATGTGGCCTGCATACTAACAATCTACTGCCACTTGATTTGATTTAGTTTATCTAGATTGACAGTCAATACCTTCTTGACTTTTTCTTTTTAAAGCTAATTCTTTACCCATGTCTGTCTGTTATCATCACCCCCGGCTACACTGAACATGTAACATATGTAGAGTGCATTTACACAGCATCACACCTTTACTATCAATATTACATACATTTCAATAAATATAGTTTGTGCTAACTTTTAAGTTTCTCATTAGAAAAACTTTATTAAATTAACCTTAATTATTCAACTCCTTAATGTCACTAAAAAATGTTGTGCATGTTGAATGATTTCTTTTTGATGAGCAGGAATGAAAACTGAAAAGCCTATTTTGGATAAATTCTGATGTAGTAAATGTTAAACTTGTGACTGATCAGCTGACTAATGTTCGACAGCTTCCTAGAGAAATGTTTTACTTCTACTGTTTCTTGCAGCAACGTGTCTAATGTAGGCCATTACGCCATCCTCTGAAAACACAACACAATATAATTTAAGCACTTCTCACCAGTTAAAGAAAATGCACTTAATTTTCCTTTAAGCGACATTTTAAAAGGTTCGCTTCACATTCATTCAACACTGTCTCTGACCAATGCTAATGCCACCTGTGTTGTGACAACATCACAAAAGAAATTGAAATGAATCAATGAGAAGAAATGAAAAAAATAGGCAAAAAAATAATCAATCAGCACTTATTTTAATTTCCCGCTCTTTATGAGGATTTACTTTGCTAGTACTAGCTTGTTGGTGCTTGTTTGCTCTGCCCTTCACAAACACTGTCAAAAAAAACAATGTGATGGGGCAATAAGGTAAGAACATAAAACGTTCCCCAGACAAATGATCTGCATATTTTACGTGTTCAGTGCAGCCAAAGTGCTATGCAGTATGAACCACCTGCCTACTGTTTGCTTGGTCTTTGTCTGGATGTGCATCTGTGCGCATAACTTACATTTTTTCTCTAGGTTTTGAGGCCAAATGCTTCCTCAGGTGCTTCAAGAAGCCACATCATAATCCATTTTCATTTTGTTCTGGATGCACTTCCCCCCTTTTCTCATTTAATATGGCTAAGCCCTATCTCATTGCAGCCTGATCACTCAAAATGCATCTTAATTACAAGTGTTAAAAGGGTCTTAGAGGTGGAAGCAGCACTTCAGTTAAAAAGGTAAAAATGATACCACTTGCAGCGGCTGTTAATAACTGTCACAGCGTCAGAAAACAAGCAAATAGGCTCAGAAAACCCTTCGAAGAATAGTCTGTTTGTTGGGATTTTGAGTCAGTTAACTGAGATAGTCAGGATATTCAAGCGTGATGCTGAATGGAGCGAGCAAGGCAATCAAGACCATCCCATGGCAGTGTCTCTCACCTGAAGAAATGTTGTTTTTTCCTGTTATATCCTTTTTTTTTTTTTTTTTGTTACAGTGGCTTCTTGCTTACGACAATAGCAGGAGAATCTCTTACGCAGAAGTATCACTGTGTAGAAGAAACATTAATTTACATTTGGTCCACCAAGAAGTATTTTGGACTTAATAGTGCTCTGGCTGCCCTTACGTACTTATATGTTCTTAATGTGTTGGCCTTAATCTGTTACAATATTCAACTTATATTTAATTATATCATTAGATGTTGTTGCTACTACTTTTTGCAGCAACAACAACAAAAGTCACTTATTGAGAGTGTCTAAATTAAAATGAAACCATTTTCTTACACCTTAAAGTGATTGAATAATTTTTAGGCTTTAATGACTGTTATTGAATATAGCAGTAGGGCTGGACAATATAGCAAAACACGATCACAGTATTTTTCCCTATATTGATCAATATCTGTCGTAGTATCCTAGGAATACATAGAAGCCAAAGGGAGATGCTTCATTTGGTAAACACCGGATAATAAATGTAACTGTCTTTACTGTGTGGTCACGTTAGCATAGATTTATAAATTCACAAATGAGGAAGATTGGCCCTGAATGCACCTTGAATCCTGTCTGTTAAATTTTCTGCAGTTTTTTTATTATTATTTTTTTTTATTTTACTATATGAAGATTTAATTACAGAAAACCAATCCGCCACTAGTGCTTTGTGGGTGTTGCCTTTAGTTTTTTGTCATAATAGTTCTGTACCTGTATCAAGAAAAAAATATTAAAATCCTATTATTATTAGCCTAAAGTTTTTATTGGAATAATGTTTTGAGATACTTATATGACCCAGCCCTATTAGGTAGCTATTTACTTATTTATTTATTTATTTATTGGCTGTAATTCTACTTAACTATTAAAAATTTTTGAGGAAACCCTGACCTGTCCAGAAACAAATTACACAGATTATCACTTATTTTCTAAATTCTAAGTTTGTGGATCATTATTCCAGAGCCCACATCAGTGTGTTGTGTTTCTGAGTTTTTGCATGAGAACAGGTGTGTGCATGTTTGTCTGTGTGTGTGACGCTCCAAGGAGCCTCTGCTAGCTGCTGCAGCATCATCCAGATGCTGCCTCCCTGCCTCCATATAACCTCCTCTGGGCTAGCTGTCAGCACACAGACTAGATCAGAACAGAACAATGCCAGTGCGACAGCCTCCATTCTCTTTTGCTGGGGCCATGTGGAAAAGGGCGACCTTCAGCTGCAGAGTTTATGAAGGCGCTTCTGAATAGCACAGTACAAAGACCTGCATCTCTGCAGTCCAAAGCCCAGCACCCTCATCATGTGTCTGTTTCAAAGCCCTCAGAAGATTTGCGGGTGAATCATCAAGGGAATGATATTTCTTCCCAGCCATTCAATGCTTTGATGGGCAGATGAGCTTTCGTTTGTGGGTAAACTGACTGTGTTTCTCCTTTCCCTCGATACTTCGGTGCTTTTCTGTTATTTCCTTATATTGCTTCTCGGGTTTTGTTCATAAAATCTGTTTTTATCAGCAGTTTCCCATTTTTATTAGCTGTGTGTAGTCGCACTGTAATGCACAGGTATTGTTATCTTTGCTGAGTAGATATTAGCTGTGAGACAACACTCTAATATCACCACATGTGTACAGACGCCCCTGCTCTGTATACTCCTTGTTGTGGTTACAGATGCCACCACCTTGTACTCAACAACAAAGGTCTATTCAGTGATTTAATTGGTGAACGTTCTGTTTGTGACACAAGGACCACTCAGACATGGTGACACTGTCCCACCACAAAATTGTGACAATCACTCATCAGTACCAACAAGCCTTCACACAACACAAATTTACCTGCACCTTCAACCACTGCAGGAATTGGTGTCTCCACTCAGAGATTACTTATGCCACCACTCCACATGCATCCTTCCCCTCTTTTTTCTCCTTCACAACCTCACTCACACTGTCACCTCTGTCTTGCTGTTGGTCACAAAGTAGGGCTGTGTGGGAAGGAAGTGTTGGCTGTGGCTCTGGCCTCTCGTCCCGTGAAGCTGGTTCGGCTCCAGCACGGTACACTGAGGCCTCTTGTGCCCGTAGCTCTTCCTCCGGCCCACTGTCTCGGTCCCGTCCCAGCCCTTCAGCCCCAGCCCCATTGCATGCCCAACTGCAATGGTGTTGGAACTGTATGCCAATGGGCGACCCATTGTAGCCGAGCTGGAGCCAATGGCCGTATCGGCAGCCCTGGAGATGCCCAGGGATGTGCCGCCTGGCATGGTCCCTGCCATGTGTGCCAGGGAGGTCGCCCCCAGTCCTGGAGGCTTGCTACTGTGGCTATGAGCGTGAGTGTGTGCAGTGTGAGAGCTGTGGGCAGTGTGGCCGTGGCTGCCTTTGGGTTTCTGGCCGTTGGGCTTCAGTCCACTTCCCCCAGCGCCCGCTATGTGCCGTTCTGTTGGGAGGGTAGAGACGGAGGAGATGCTGGGCATCTCAGTGATATAGGTAGCCACTGGCTCTGGAGTCAGTGGACCCAGTGAGGTCATAGGGGTCATGGAGGTCATAGGAGTCATGGAGGCCATAGGGGTGAGGGAGGTCATGGGCGTCATTGAGGTCATGGGTGTCATAGATGTCATCGGCGTCATAGATGTCATTGGGGTCATCTGGGTGATGGTGGGGTTCATGGGGTTGGCGGTCATGGGGTTAGAAGCCATGGGGTTTGTGGTCATTGGGGGAGTCATCGACGTCATGTTGGCCATGGAGGGTCTGGAGTTGCCCATGGGCTGCAGAGGAAGGCCACCTTTCGTCGGCAGCTCCACCATCAGCCGTCGCTTGTTGTAGAGTTCACCGTTGTACTTGGCAGCTGACAGAAGAAAAAGAAAAGTAACAAACATGTTAAGGTAATAAAAGAGAGCTGCTGCAGTGTGTGGCTGAGTTGTAGAAATAAATCTGACATAGGTGAAGTAAAACGTATAAAATTTGCAGATGTAGTGGAGAAAAAAAATCAGTTGTGTAACAGCTGAGTAACAGCAATTAGTTACTTCATTGTTATTTGTAATTTCAGCAGCTCACAGTCAGTTGTGGAGAAACAATATCATCACATCATCTGTTTAGACACAGAGGAAGGAAACATGTGACTCATAAAGTAAAAATGCAAATAGCAGCAGAAGAAAAACAAAGTGAGAAACAAAAGCATGTACACCAGCAAAAGTTTGGATAGAAACCATCCTGTCCCTTTTTTACTCCCACATTCTGAAAAGGTCACATAACAAACTCGTCTTATATTTTAACTTTGTTAGTCAGCCTGTTCTCATCCAAGTGACCAACCTGGCTGTGAGGGCTACTGTAAACGCCTGCATACAGAGACCTGTCGTGCCACTGGAGGAGTAAAATCAAAAGGAGAGCCCAGATTGTCTCATCCACCTCGCCTCTTCCTCCCATATGAAGCCAAAAAAAACCATCTTATTTCTGGAGTCACTATGATAAAAAAGAGAAGTAAGATCTGATCGAAACATCTGTTAAAAATCAAGAATGCTGTGGTTTCTATGGTTCTCAAGAAGGTAGGGATGAAGACATGAAGGTTGAAAAGAAGACCCTTATTAAAAAGTCACAAGAGAAATGAGTTTAATGGGTTTAAGGGGACACATTGAGCCCTATTTTAATGCGTCTTTGTGTTGCAGCACCCCTGAGTTTGCCTGGATTTCCTAACATGTTTGTATGTTTCTTTTCCCTCTGAAGAGTCAGGTTTAATGCCCTGCTCTCTGTCAGTCACTGTCACTAAGCCACGGTTTCTCTTATCACAGAGAAATGTGACCTTTTTTGCCGTCGCTCACAGTCGAGTCATTACTCTTTAGGCCTTGTTGCCTCCACGTCCTTGAAGATAAAGTTAACACACTCAGCGAGTTTGCTTTGCCGCTGTAACTATAAATCTACTTTATCGCTCTGAACGGGAGAGAGAAACGAGCGAACGGCTGCATGAAGGGATAGCAGGGAGGTAGCGGGTGGGGGGTTGAGGAAGGGAGGAAGAGCGCCGTCTCACCCGCCGAGCTGCCGCTAGACCGCCCCTGGGGATCAAACTTGCTCAGGCGACAGGTGAATCAATCCGATGGCAGTCAGCTCAACAGTGCACATATCCAGCGGCGTACGTGAGTAGAAATGGAAAATACCGCTGTTCCACAGTGTGGGCTTTGCATGCCTCTGACTGTGAAAGGCCAGCTTCCCACTGAGATTAACATTATGCATCCGGAAGGAATCAGACCCAGCTTTTCTGAAGAGCCCCATCATCAATAACATGAGGACTTCACTAAGATTATTCCAGTTTGTCAGACTACTTTGTATTAGCCAGCTCTCTCCTACCGAGGTGATGTTTTATTTAACCATAACCCTACAGAACACAGAGATCTTTGATTGTCTATGATTTCTTCTTGCAATTTGATTTTGCCAAAAAAACAATGTGTGTTCCCAATGATTGATATTATTGTTTGCCCATATGGTAAAAATAGCAATATATCGGGGTCCGGGAGAACTCCAAAGCACCAACATGTATTTATGCCATTTTAATAGACCAGAGGTCCCCAGAAAAAATAATGTAATGTTTCCCCTGGACCCAAACTTACCAAAATAAATAAAACATTTCTGTAGCATCTAGAATCTTTTTTTTTTCCTTCTTAAACCATCCTAGTCCAACTTCAGAAACAAAATAGACTGATAGAATGTCAGCCATGGCTAAAAACATAATGCTAGAAATGGATTCTGATGCTGACAACTAATGTTAGCTAGTTACACAGTAGTTACCATCTGAAGGATTAAAGGTATTAATCATGTAGGGAAATTCAGTCTCTGCATTTGACCCATCCTCATACACACTGCACCTGCCATTAGCTGGTAGCATTAGCACTTTGCACATGAGGAGCAGTGAGCTGCTATTGAAGGTTCCTGTGGATTAGCTCTAGATCTTCATCAGTACCTTAGTGAAGGGCCCAGACAGGAGAATTCACCTACATACAGCTGTTTTTTTATGGTGGGGGAAACAGGAGGGCCCGGAAAACGGGCAAACTCATTAGTAGAAGTGCCAGCCATTACACCATTGCGCTACAAAGACATAAACATTTAAAATGCTAACCTGTGAAGAAATGCAACTGGTTTTATCACATTTTTTACAGTGTATTGTACAATAATTTTTTTCTAATCCACTAGTTTAAGTAATAAACATAGTATCTCTGGGCAGATCCCTGTCCTACTCAGAAACTTGCATTAGTTCTGTGTTCAGGGCACAGGTTTGCTCTTTACTTTCATTAAAAATGAGGGGCTGTATTCTTTAGCAAGACAGATAATATGAAGATATTCAGTGTTGACTCTGTGAGCTGTAATCTGAACCTGCTCCTCTGCTAAATATCCAATAACACTGGGCAAAAGTGAACATCTGTCTATAACATGTGCTCTTACAGAAAATGCAAATTGCTGCTTGTGATTTGTGTATCAAACACACTGCAGAATTTAATGTCTCAGAGTCGCAAGTATTTTAAGAGTATTGCTTCTTGTTGTGCCAGCCTAATAAACAAAGAAGCCTGAAAATTTCTATTTGTGTCTCAGACTCATTTGCATGTAAAGAGGATTCTGGAAGATTAAATCACAGCTGCGGTGTGAGGATATATGGTTGCAATCTACATTCTAATCAAACAACTTAGGTTTTCTTTCTTTAAAAAATAAATAAATAAATAAATAAAAATTTAATACAGATAAAGATGTTTTGCTAAGAGGGATCTGAGCATCAAATGGAGCTTGTGGTTGGCTGTATTCATTGACACAAACAATGAGGACATTGCACACCTCTAAGACGACTACCGTAGTTGTATAGAGCAGCTGCGCAATAACAAACCTTATGAATGTGAGTGGGATGATGCAGGACGGGAACTAAACTCATCAAAAACACATCAGACTTAAAAGTGTAAAACTTCAGGCCCCAGCAGTACAACTTAACAACTTAGTTTTCAAGGACGGTCAGGATTACTCTCTAGACCAGGGCTATCAAACTCATTTTAGTTCAGTGGTCACATGCTGCTCCATATGATCCCAAGTGGGCTGGACCAGTAAAATAATACTATTATGACCGATAAATAATGTCAATTCCATTCTGAGTGAAAAAGTTTAAATTACTTAATTTAAATTAGGATATTAAGGAAAATGTTTACATCTACAAACTATCCTAAAAAATGTGAATAGAATGAAAATCCTGACTTTTCTTAAGAAAAATAAATGCAATTTTAACAATGTTCTGCCTCAATTTATCATTTTCACATGTTCATTACAACGTAGATATCACAGTGGTTCTACAAATACACAAAACATTTAGTAACAGGCAGAATACTGTTAGAATTGCTCTTAATTCAGGTTGTTGATATTTGTTCAGGTTATTCTTATTTTTTGTGAAAGGATACTTTGTAAATGTAAATGTAAACATTTTCATGTAATCAAAAAAAAATCACACTAAAACAAATGAGAAGAATTTGTTGTTGTCATTATTTATATATTATTATGACAGTATTTTACTGATCTGACGCACTTTAGATTAAATTAGGCTGAATGTGGAACCTGGACTAAAATGATGATAATATCTTTAGTGTAATTTTTGCATACCATAAATTCATCCCACGGGACACTTTGGCAGGCGGGCCGTATATTTGACACCTGTGCTCCAGACCATCCTTGAAAACTAACTTGTTAAGTTGTATTGCAGGAATTCGGCTGCCTCCTTGGGATTTATGGCAGTTGTAGAAATGCGGGCCATATGTGCATGAGAGGCGGCCCATAATTGGTGGTTTTTGTACTCGTAGAGGACGTGTGGGAACCTCCTTGGGGTCACAGCTACAGGTCTGTATCCAGGGGCCTTTATTAGTTGGTCTGTTCCTTGTCTGTGGTTAAAATTCGATAAAGTGACCTTATATAGATGCACAGAGGGACAGTGGAGATGGGTATTGATTGACAGAAGTGTGGCTTATCAGCTGGATGGGAGACCATTGGGAAAGTGGCAGAGGCAATTAAAGAAAAGTGGGAAGAAAAGGCTGGAGGAGGGAGGGAGGGAGGGACAGAGGGAGGAGAAAGTGGCTTTTATAGATGTACAGTTTTATTTCTCATGGGGTAAACAAGCTGTGTAAACTGCACACTATGGCAAAGGAAAAGAAAAAAAAGTCCATTTACGTTGCTGAAGACTAGCAGAAATTGCACAAAGGTAACGTCACAAAGTGCCACCGCTGGCATTTTGTTTTCTGCTATTTATCCCTCTCCCCTCCTTTACTCCACATGCACACATTTTCTGCATGACATTTCCATCATTTCCTCTCAGTAATAGCAGTTTGCTTCCTGGATTCCAAGACTCATGTTGTGTATATCTCTGGACAGCTTTCCAATCATTTCATAGGAGCCTCTTTGAATACCACTTGTGGAATGGAAATCTGTCAGTCAAGTGTGAGCCTGGGGGAGGAGGCCAGCCTTCAATTACAGAAATGGAATCAGATATGAGCCGCTATGAGGGAGGATCGAGATTAGCAGCCCAATGATTCTTTAAGGAGAGATATGGAGCGTGATGGGTTGAAGTGGGGAGAGGGAGAGAGGGAGCCAGAGGAGGAAGGACAAAAGAAGAAAAAGAGCCAAAAAAAGGGAAAATACAGAGGTGAGGGCAGGAAGCGGATGATAAAGGTGGCAATGTGGGAGGAGGAGAAAGTGAAAA
Organism: Apogon talboti; assembly: GCA_037367365.1. Classification (NCBI taxonomy): domain Eukaryota; kingdom Metazoa; phylum Chordata; class Actinopteri; order Kurtiformes; family Apogonidae; genus Apogon; species Apogon talboti. The sequence goes on from JAPQRQ010000012.1 coordinate 6,046,849, forward strand.
TGGGAAATGAAGAATGGTGGAAGGGGGAGAAAAGGCGAGAGAAAATGAAAGCGAGATGGGAGAGAGGGAGTAACCCGAAGGAGGAAGAGGATGAGGGAGTGGAAAAGTGACATTAAAGGTCAGAAGAGCAAACTGGAGGAAAGAAAACTCTTTGAACGCTGAAGGACTTTTAAAATATAAAGATACAGAAAGGACAAAATGAGTTCAACTGCAGAACGGAGGAAAAGTGACGGACGTGTTAAAAGGTTTAAAGGTAATTTTTACAATATACCGGAGCCTGGGAACCAGCTCGGCCTTTTGTAGAGAGAGAGAAATGTAGAAAACATTGTACATTGTAATGGGAGTTATGCACATTCTATCCCATTAACCGGAGTATGTGTACACTTCACTTGACTTTCATCCATTTACCAGCACATACCCTTTTTAGACTTTAAATATTATGCCCTCCAGACCTTCACTGCTTTCAGGACTTGTCCAATATAAAACTCCACCAGCAAAAGAGTAAAAGTGCTTCACAACCGCCACCTAAACTAAATATTGTTAAAGGTTTAAGTCCAAAGTTGTATTTCAAAAGATCAGTGTGTCAGATTAAGGAGGGTTTGGCTCATTGTTAACATCATACTACAAGAAAATAATGCTTCCATTAGATGTTTCTGTAAACTAAAGATGCAAACATTTCTGAACCAAAATATTTCATATCAACATTTATAAAAAAAAAAAATACAAAAAATCATAAACAGTACAGCAAGATGTCTGAAAGATTCATCGTATGATATTTAGTGATATCTAGTGGTGGAGTTGTGATTGAAACTGCCCGAACACCCTCCTACCCTCCTACCCTCCTACCCTCCTACCCTCCTACCCTCCTACCCTCCTACCCTCCTACCCTCCTACCCTCGTCAGGCTCAGTCTACGGAAAAGAAAACACAGTGGTTCTTATTCTCATGTGATAAAACACAAATAAAAACATGATTTTTCATTTCTCTACTTTTTTTTTTTAGATTACATTAGATTAGAGATTAGATTAAATTAGATTAGATTAGTGCAAGAAAAAAATTTGCATGCATAAAGATTGTGCAAAAGACAAAACAACATTAAAAAAAAGTAATAGAATAGTAATAAAACTCTAACGATGATGTACACATTTACAGCCGAGTGGAATTTACCTGCTCCTGTTTTTCAAATGTGTCTCAGAAACTATTTATCCAGTTTTATCCTTAGATTTAGACATACAGTATATTTCACTTGGCTACAGTTAAGGAAAGACACCAGGGCTTAGATTAAGGGACTCACAAAGTATTTAATTATTTTCAAATCAAAGCACAATCTTTTGCAACCATAAACAAAATACTTTCACTCACAACCTTTTCACACAGAAACAGTATTACACATGGACCTCTGGTAATTAGGAATATGTGTGGAATCTGTACTGTTTCTAATTCTAATGTAAAAATTCGACTGAAAATGACTAACCTTATTTCCACAAAAACAGAGGTCCTGGGGTTATAATGGTTAGGAGCAACATATCTGTGGTTTGGTGGGATTTGTAGCATTTTTTTGTTTCCTCTGTGCATTTTTTCAGCCTATTTCTGGGTCAAGGATGACAGAGGCTGTGCTGGTGATGATAAATGAAAGTCTTAAAATATTTAAATAAATATATATATATAGCATAGGTATTCACTGAAAGAGCAAACCTAAATCCTTCAGAAGCGACATCTCAAAAGGTGATGAGATGAATGCACGACATCTACCGTACAAAATGTCTTTCAGCTGATGTCAAGCTGTGAACCTGCACTGACATCAGAACTGAGCGATGATGTCAGGAAATATGACTTTGCTTATCCTGTGTGAATGCATGATATGAAACACTGGCGCTGGAGGTTAATTTTCCAATCACTGGAGGACCCCAGTTCATACCAGTCCTGTGTGAATAGGACTTAGGCATGGTAAAATCCTGGATTTTATAAATCCACCACTCACCACAACTGCTGGTGTTGAGAAGCGAGTCCTTCAGTGATAAATTACATTTACATTACACATATCTGGAATGAAGAAATGTACTTCTGGTTAAAAAAAAAAAAAATTGAGATTTTACTGTACGTATCAGTGGTTTGCAGAAACGTACAGTAGCAAGATTTTCGTTTGCCACTGCATTGGTTTTCTCCTTTTTCTCCCTCAACCTGCCTCATCTATTTTCACCACTAGCTTTTTCTACATTTCCCCAGAGCATGTGCTCTATCCATCTGTTGGTTTAATGTCTGGGAGATGAAAGGAAATTGTAGCCCTTCATAGTGTAACGTTTTCCAGTCGAGAAACACTGCAGTTGCATCCACTTAGTCAAATTCCAGCGTGTCTTGTGGCTGAACTCAGATCAAATGAAGCTCCCATCAGTGGGAAAATTTGGTAATGCTGTCTGTTCTCTGACTCCCTCTCCTGAGCTCCTTCTCTCAGTTTTGGATAGTGGTGCAAAATCCCGAGAGTCTTTGTTCTTCAGTCCTCAGGGAGAGACATAAAGATGTTTCCTGCTTCTTTTGTGCAATCAAACAGCGTTGTATCTGTGCTGAAAATACCTCGCTCTTGTCTCATGTCTATATTTGTCCGCTTATCTGGGAAATTATAAAAATACGCTCAGCAGACAATACAGATGCAAGGGATTCAGAATGACAGCGTTAATCACCAGTAGGTGTTTTTGTGTATCCAGGTCCACTTATCATTACCATTTATCTGTGCTTAAATTTTCTGGCAGTTATATAAACTGCTACTGTGATTACACAACAGGGAAAAAAAATCACCAGTCTTCATGTTTCCAGGGCATAAATCACTATTCAGCATAAACACGCATGATAATCTATTATTATCACACGTCTGGGGGATGAATCAGGGCCCTTCAAATGCAGTGTGATATAAGGAAGGACATTTTCATTCGTAACAGGAAGCTGATGCCTACATTTTCCATCCAAGTCAAATATTTTACCTTCTGCTGCTTGGAATGCTGAAGAGGCCCTTAAAAAACAAGTTATGCTGATTATTTTTCTGATAAAAGGGCAGGCAAATAGCATCTTGTAACTGTTTGTACAGATCTATGATGTGTTTGTGGATAATATCTGGCGTGGGTGAACTGAATACCAAATCACGTGAGGGCAGCGTGGGCCTACCTGTCCAGCATAAACAAGCTGACAGACTTGCACTGAGAAATTCACAAGTCAATCTCAAATGAATTCAGGTTATGAAATAGTGATGCTTCTGCCAATAACGCATGAAGACAGTTTGGCAAATGTAAATCAGGTGCACTGAGCTCATTGAATTCGGAGGCATGCATTAAGCTGTCAAAACATCTCGATAAGCAAGCTGTTTTGTGTCTTCCAGCAGGTCCACTTTGGGAGCGCAATCAATAACATCTGTCATATCTTGGTTGCAAGGGTGCTATAGCTAAGTCAAATCGATCCTATGAACCCCTGGAAAACAAAACAAAATCTACAGAAAAACAGCAGCTGAGGCAGGAGTGGGGCTAACATTTTAGCCTCATAATTTTACCAGAATAGTGACATGTTAAACTATGTGGAATACATGCACAGTTGGTAGAACGGGTCGTCCAATGACCCAAGGGTCGGCGGTTCGAATCCTGGCTCCGACTGTCCACATGCTGAAGTGCCCTTGGGTAAGACACTGAACCCTAAATTGCTCCCAGTGGAGCCTGGCAGCCTCTTGCATGGCAGCAGCCGCCCACTGGCGTATGAGTGTGTGAATGGGTGAATGAGAGGCGTTGTAAAGCGCTTTGGGCACTGTGGAGATGTGCAAAAGCACTGTATAAGTGCAGTCCATTTACCATTTTAATGTTTTATTAAATTCTATTAGAACTTCCAGCTTGTTAGGCTCCACACTGATCCATCCCAGCTACATCCACACCAGTGTGTTTTTATTTTACAACTATTTTGTCCACACAAGGAATGTGGCAAAGTTTCAGAAATAGTATCCAAATGTTTATACACACAAGAAATACACATCACATGATGGGGACAGCTGATAATATAGGAATGATGGCAAATGAGTTGAATAACAGCTGGTCTGTTGTGGATTTTGTTGGTCGTATCATGATTAAAAGCAGAATTTAACTGCAAAACAGATGCTAACACGAACAACAAGGACAGAATGACCTATAATTCAGGATACAAACTAAAACAGATATCAGCATTTTTCCCAAAATGTATGTGTGTGTGTGTGTGTGTGGGGGGGGGTGTGTGTGTGTGTGTGTGTGTGTATATATATATATATATATATTAATTAGAGACTAATTAGCAGTAGAATGACATTTAGCAAATGAACCCTCTACAGATAAACACAGCTTTTATAAATATGTCAGTTATAATATATAATTATATATTTGAATTAGAATTATGCCAGGTAAATTTATTTTTTTTAGTATTTAGTATTTATTTATGTAGTTACAGGACAGTGTATATTGGAATTAGTTACAAAGAACAAGATGCGTGCACCAGATTTAGCAGAGGAGCTAATTTCCATCTGTTGTCCTGGACAAACGACCAACATAAGAAACCATCACATGGTTACAAAGTACTAATATACAGGAAGAAAACCATTAAACAGTAACAAATATGGGAAAATATGCTCAGGCTGAACGGTTACAGCCAAATACATAAAAAGAGGCTCACATTCCAAAAGTACAATAACATTTTCCTAAAGAATGCTTTTACAAAAACAGGAGTTATAATCCCCTAACAGAGTCCATCAACATCTTTGTGCCACTTGCAGAAAATGGAAGTTAATGAAGTACACACTAACAGACTTTAAGGACAGTAAACAAAGAAAATGGTAAGCAATGAATGTAGTTTCACCTGATTTAAATGTCTGATTTGAGGCATTTTAGCCAAAACTATCATATCATAAATGTATATTTTGAGGTTTTGATCATTTCAGGGTCTGAGGAATACTTGACTAGATAATGCAAGTCATTTGTTACAGATATGTGGCTCACTTGAAAGATAATATGAGTCAGTAAATCATAGGAACCCATAGTTGTTGTATAAAAGAATGATCACTAAATTAAAAACAGCTCCTGTTGTCATTTTATTCTGCCCACTCAGGATGCATCAGACAGTGACTTAACCAATAACAAGAATCGGGGAAAGCCCAAGATACATTGCAACAATGAGGCATCCTTTAAAAAAACAAAACAGAAAGACTATGCAGCAGCTACATGGACTTTGCTGCCTATCTCAAACTGTAACTGCTACAAAGATAATAAAAGGCATTGACAGACACTCACCCACAGCCTTTAGGGAAGCGTACTTGTTGAGATCCTTGTTTTGCTGTTGCTGCTGCTGCTGTTGTTGTTGTTGCTGCTGCTGCTCGTAGACGTGAGCCAGTTGGCTGAGTGCAGGGTAAGGGTGCTGCTGGCCCATGTTCAAGGCCGGTCCCACGTTGTTATTGATCTGGCCTCCTTCTGTGGACACAAGGACACACAGCGGGAAAGGTTACAGTCAGGTCTAGGGGAGTGCATCGTGCTGCTCCATAAGCAACCCCTCACCTGTGTCTTTATTTAGTTGTTTTTTTTAAGACTTTACTGGTGCAGCTTGCCCTCTGCGGTTCTCAGAACTCAGAAACATCCACATACATCCATGTCTGTACTTCATCTGCTGGACTTGTGCCATCATTTGCAGCTGCTGCCTATTACATGTCAAGCTGCCTAATACACTCTTGGACTGAATCCAGAGGGGACTGCACTGATATGTAGCATCTGCAGTCCATTACATGACAATTAACATTTATTTCACAGTATACTCCAGTACATTTATACATGTGTGTGTGATCTTGAAATGCAGATTCTAAAACAGATAGTTCTAACTCTTGATTGTGCTTATTCTTGTTAACTAATGAATGGTGTTTGTAGAATTGTTGTAAAAACTGATGTATACTGTCGTAGAAAAGCAACAGGACTCATGCCTACGACCTAATCACGGCCGTGCTATATTCTCCATGATGCACTCCCTCTTGTGCAAGACGCGGAATCTGGTAATGGGCGTGGCCTGAGTTCGACCAATCACCAAACACCTAGGTCATATGAGTTCTTATAGAACCATTAAAAGACACTACCTGGGAGTAGGAGCTAAAACGGTTCTAGGAACTGTGGTCCGAAGTTCCAAGTTGCTATGCTGTCTGAATGCATGAAAAAATGGCCTAGGTACTGAAAAGGTTATAGGAACTGCAAAAAGTTCCTACAGTGCGAAAGGGCCTATTGACTAAGTTGTGTTCAAAGCCACAGTGAAATATCCTATAATCACACTCCTACACAGTGCATTACATCAGTAATATTGCACCAACCATATAGATTTAAAATGCTCAAGGAAAGAGATGGACAGGATTAAGGAGGATGGTAGATTAAATTAGCAAAAAAGATAGGAAGCTGCAACAATTTAACAGACTGTGTGGTCCATGTACACAAACTGTGTGCTGCTGCCTAGAGGGAAGAGAAATAATGTAAGCAATAATGTACCGCAAATGGGTACAAATGTAAATATCCCTGCGAGGTAACTCTTGCTCATGTTAAAATGATACAAGATGCTTGAACAATATCCTTGCTTTTGGCGGTGTGCATTCAAAACACACCTTTTCAGAGTCAAACAGCCTCGGTACGAGTGAAGAAAAGCGCTAACCTAATTGATCACTTCAGGATAATGCACAATGTGGTGTTTGCCCAGATAAATATTGATAATCAGTGTGATTCTTAGAAATCTTTCCAATAAATGCTGTTGACAAACTGCATCACTAGGTGGGAGAAGTTTACTTATTATTAGTACATTATTGCTTCTTTTTTTTTTTTACACTGTTTTTATTTAATTCAACCGTGATAGGTATATATAATAACAGTCTTATAAAAGCAACAAACTACATGAGGTCATGGTTTATAGATATTTTACAATAGTTTTGGGGGTTTTAACAACACCCCATGGTTGCTGTAAAATCACTATAAACCACAGTCTGTTGGGGATCATTGCATGTTACATCACTGAAATGTTTCATAACCACGTGACACATCGGACATCTGTGTCTCCAGATCACCTTGAAGTAATTTATCATCAATGAATCTGGTGTAAGCAGAACATGGTCAGGGTGAATAGTGGATGAACAAAATTCAGGACTTGAATTTGCATATTAATTTTAAGGTTTAATCAATGAAAGCATTTTGTTTGGATTTACAAAAAGATCAAAGGTAGTAAAAGTATGACTAAATACATTGTTGTTGTCAGTACATGAAAGTGCCATTTGAACTTAATTTCTGAAGGGCAATGTTGAAAAGTGTCATAAACTGTTAAAACACTACACACTTTCATGTATCTATAAATGTTGATAAAAAATGTGAACATGTATTTGTGGCTCACAGAGACAACATTTTTCCTAGTGAATGAGTTAACAGCCTAAATCTTGACCTGCATCAGTAATACTTATTTATTGTGACAGATAACAAAGAGATAGTGTTTTTCTATCAGCAGTGCTTTATAGGTATGTCCTAAATCCTGGTGTCAGGTACTGTGTAACAAACTGGGCTCAGATAAATACACAGAAAATCCAAAGTGTCTCCGAAATGACCAGTGAACACGGTGAACACTGAACGGTGGGCATAAGGCAGGCTACAGTACATACACGTTGACTCTTTGTACCTGACACAATTTCATCTAACATGTGAGCGGTACAGCTTTTAATGTAACCCATTAGGCAAGGCAAGGCAAGGCAAATGTATTTGTATAGCACAATTCATACACAGGGCAATTCATAGTGCTTTATAAGAATGGAAAAGAGACAATTTAAAAGCACACAATTACAATTAGACAATTTCAAGCACACAATTACAAATTAAAACATAAATAATGATCAATTAAAATAAAGTAGGAGTAAAAGTAAAAGAGTGCAGATAGAATCAATTAAAATAAAGTAAAAGTAAAAGAGAAGAGTTAGAGATTAGACATATATTAACCCATAAAAACCCAAACATCCACTGGTGACCAAAACCATCTACTGATCTAAACTGTTTAATACCTGTTGAACCATGAATCCTGTCAGTACATGTAAATAACTGGTGCAAAATGCAGTTTGTCGTCTTTTGATGGTCGTCAGATATGACCCATTTGGACGTTCAGAGGCTCCTTAGTGAATATGGAAACACCGTCATCTTCTACAACATTGATTCACCAGTAAAACCCATGCCGACGATCTCAACCTATTCTCAAACTTTAAATGAGAGTGGATAGAGACACTTGTTTTATGTTCAGTTAATGATATCTTTTCTGAAAAAGTCATTTTTTCTTCACTTTTCTCTCTGAATTTACCCTGAGTGTTCATGAATATCTAAATTAAATATAGGAAATTAAATATAGGAAAATACATGATTTACAATAAAAAATGCAAGATAAAGAGGATAATATGATAATAAATAGTGATAAATCATTTAAGAAAGGTTAAATAGATGGACTCATTCATTTGGGAACTGCCACAAAAATAGCACTGGGTCATTATGGGTTAATGTACAAAACGATAAAATTGAACAGAAGTGTCAACTGCTGGGCGTGTCTCTGCTGAACATGTTCGAGTCAAGATAAACTATGGGAAAGGTATAGCCTCGTTCAAATACCACTAAAACCGCAAATCTGTATTGTCTATGTTGAAGCTTCATTGAACACATGCAGCCAAACATGTTTAATGTTACAGAGACATAATATGAATGTGATGAATGTTATTGTTGATATGTGATGCATGTTATTAGACTGTTTTTAAGCTTATAGAGAGCTAATGTTCCATCCCTTCTGCTGTGCCCTAACATAAAAAAAACTGTATTGCAGTTAATGATAAGAGATGACACTTTTTTTTTTTTTTGGCCCTTTTGAATTGTGGCAGCATTTACACATGATGTTTTTCAATTTAAAAGATAATTTTATGAGCCAGGAAAGTTGTGATTTGTGGCAAAGTTTGGAAATAAACAGGTACATATAGGTTCATTCTGTCTGCGCCCCTGACCGTGGTGCTGATGATGTGCTAAGGTTAACGCTACTGCGTGGATGGACGGGTAAAATGCAGAGATGGGATTTTCCTGTGGGGATTATAATTTAAAATAAGTGAACTGACCTTTAACCTTTATCTAGATCTCCAAAATGGCCACTGCGTCAGGCACATATTACTTCATTTGTCCAGATCGAGGTGAAAAAGGATTAAAATCACTGCAGTTTGGTCATGTTGAAGCTTCAGCAACTTTGAACAGATCGTGGAGAGAGACTCGTGATCATGCCACTTCCGTGCTGTTTGGGTGTGCAGTCTTCATAGTTACGTATTTTAACAGTTTGATACCTAAAAACTTAGTTTTTCACTGTAATGCAAATTCTTTTTTAAATAAGGTCCTATGGGGCACTACCAGAAGTGATGGGGCTTCGGCTCTCTGGCCAACATGCTTTGCTACTGTATTTATCCGTCATGGTGGTGGAGCTGAGGTTACCAGCTACTGAGATGTCAATCAAAATGCAATTGACTGAGAAAAAGTCTAAACAGCAAAATAAGCGTTTCTTTTTTTTTTTAGATGATGTTTCCTTTTCTTTAAGATTTGGGCAAAGCCTTAATAAACCACTGAACTTTGATGTCACATGCATTTTCACTACTTGAAGCCAAACTTCCAGAGGCTTTGGGAAGTAAACTCTATTCTATCACATGGTGTTAGCTACCAACAGATGTCTTGTAATAATTAGTAGCCTAGAAGCTAAATGATGTGTTCCACTAATTAAATAAGTAGTGATTAAATTTTAATAGATGTTGAATGTGAGACTTTACTCTGCAGCATAACCATGTGCATACAACTGGAAGTATCAGTGGTTTTAAACTTGTATACTGATGATTTAGAGCTCCACTGTGTATAATGTGTATAAAGCACATTTTAATAGTTGCCTCTGAGCTCTAGCAATAATTGATCGGTCATTGAGTCCTTACAAGCATTTCCTCCACACTTATGTTACATAACAATGCCTAAAGCTGCACCTCCTCTGGAAGATGCAAAAATTAAGGGCAGGGAACACATCCTCAAATGTACTGATGGAAGGATGGGCTGCGGTAACTTCAGCAGAGAGTGTGTACGAGAGTGGCAGGAAAGTCTAGAAGTGCACAGTCTGACTTTAAAGCACAGCCAAATGTTAAAATATGTGTGGGAATTCAGAGGACACTCTTCAGCCTTGTTCTTCTCGCTGCACCAAGCCTGACAGATAATTGGAAAATCCTGTTCCTGAACGCAAAAGTATCTTTGCTAAGTGAACACACATTCTTAAAAGCCCCAATACTGTCACTTGATAATATGAGGAGTATGAAAGAAGTTAAGGAGAAGACCGGAGAATGAGTAAAGGAGGTGGATGAAACACAGCAAGACAGAAAATCATTTAGGCAGAAAAGAGACAGTTTCATCTTACACTTGTCCTGTCTATATGCTTCTCCTCTCATTTTGTCCCTCTTCTTTGAACCCTGTTCAGACCAAAGATTCCTCACGAGCTGAAACTGCTTACCTACTATGTTGTAGTACGTTGGATCAGCGTGAACTGCCGTGTCTGCCGTGCTGATGGTGTCGTCTGTGACTCAGTTTGTCAGATCATAGCGTAAGTGTGTGGTTTACTGAGTATATGTAGACTGAAGTTCATCTGACATAGTACAGGGATGTCATTAGTTGATCCCCTGGTCAAATCATGTCTCAATAGTTTGTGTCTTTCTCTGTGTATGTGCTTATGAGGTGACACCAACCACACCAAGTCCTCCAGAAATAGACAGGAGATATTTGTTCTTTTTAATGTTTTTGCTGTTTTGTCAACAATAGAAATGGAACCATAGCAAATAACCTCCAATCACCACCCTCATTCATATTTGAAGAGCCTACAGTCAGAATGGAAGTAAAGAGAGTTATATCTAGGTAAACAATACAGATGTCTGGCAGGTTCTTACAACACTTCTCTCATTTGTTTTGGATTTTGATCCAAACCAATTTTCAATTGCACATATACTGTTCATCTCTGACAGTCTTGCATATTTAACATCTTATTTATCTCTGGCAGTTTTGCACATGTTACACCAATGACTCAGATATTGAACATTTATGTAAATGTATATTTTTCTCTTAATAATAGTACCGTAGTTTCTTTTTTAAATATTTTTATACTCATTCTCGTTTGCATGCCATTCTTAAATGCCACTTTGTTTTGTTTATTTTAAAATTTCCTAGTTAAATTATTCTATTTCTATTTTTAAACATCTTAAATTGTCTTTGCGTTCAGTGTGGATGGCAAAGTAAGATTTTCATTGTAAAGGGAAACTTGTTTCTTTACTTTACACTTGACAATAAAACACTTTGAACCTTGAATCTTGACGCGTGAATCTTCCAGTGAACCATAGCCTCGACCATGTTTGGATAGACCAAAGGGGGTGGTGTCAAACCAGATCAAACTGAACTATGGATTAGGTTATTTAGAGACACTTTTATTTGACGGTTCAGACTTTCAGATCAATGGGAAGTTACACAAGACTCCCAACACCAGTAAACAAAAGAAGAAGAAAGAAAAGACTGAAGAAGTTAAAAAAGCTGAATTAACAGCATGTCTGCTGTCTGAAGTGCACTTGCATATTAACCAGAAAAGGGAAGTGCAGCATATGTAGATGATGGTAGGATGGACATGCAGGCACAACATGCAGTTTAGTCTGCTCTAAAAATGACAGCGTGAAGCAATACTAACTGCATTGGAAAATGGACCTGAGTTTGAATGTTCAAGTGTGAAAACATTCTTAGCTACACACTCACACTGCCCAGATGGCCTTATGTTCCTCCACAGCAAAGAAATGGGGAAGTGGCATTGCCATAGCCTAACAGTATTGGTTTTTGTCCTGCAGTTTCCCCCTGCTTTTCATCCCAGCCGTATACTGTTGAGCTACGAGCTCAACTCAAAGGCCTTAAACCCGCACAGCTGAACTGTCAAGGTAAAGCAAGTTGTGTTGTTACTAATTAATCACTTAGCTCTGGTGCTGACTCTCTCTCTGCACACACACACACACACACACACACACACACACACACACACACACACACACACAGAGTGAGTGACAATGTAAAGGAGAGAGCGGAGATAATGAAAAACAGCATCGCAGTGAGAGACAGTGTGAGGCCGTGTAGAAGGGGCGATAAGTGACAGGATCCCCCGGAGTGATGAAATGTCCCGTGGTGATTGGCGAATAAGAAGACGTGTGGTGTAACTTCATATAGATGATGCGTGCTAAAGCAACTCCGAGTCAGTCATGGCTCTGGTTTATTCGGCATGTCTTAACAACAGTCACAAAAAAAAATTAAGCAAATAAAAAACAGCTTGGCAAAGCTGCAAACTGGGATTTTGACAACTAGAAGATACCAGACTCTAATGAAACATTTTATATTAGCATTAGTATCTGACATAAATGCCACTCAGTTTGTCTATGATGCACTGCAGAAGGGAACCAGTAAAGAACAATGAAGGGAGGAATAAGCCGTAGACAGCTACAAAGAGGAGGCAGAGGAGCTTATGACATCAAGTCACGTCGATGCAGAAAATGCTGTCTCCCTTTTGTGCATTTAATAAAATGTCTTTCGTAACATCTACTTCAGTCGTGATGATAGCAGTCCACTTTATTTTTTTCCACAGGAGGCCAAAACAGATGGTCTGAGGGCACCAATTTTCTCATTTCATGATGGATTTTCTCTGGTTTAAGAGTACAATTGCAAAATTCAATATCCTATAACTGCACAAGCCCTAATCTGGTTTGCTGCAAGTGCACTAAGAAGAAATTGTCTTGTTAGAACCCTGTAGAACATGGAAATGGTGGTGAAACCTATAGAATTGGAGAAATGTATAAAACCTGATTTTAAATGCTTTTGTTGAACTGTTCTGCCAAGTTGGTGGATGGCTGCTGAGAGGGGCGACAAGCTGCATATCAAATTATAGTCTCACTGGGCCAGAAGTGTATGTGTGGCTGGAAATGTTTAGAATTTATGTTTAAAAAAAGGCATAGAAGACCCACATTTAAAGGTACAGAAACAGAAATATACTGTAGTTGCAATAGATCACAGGTGTCAAACATATGGCCCGCGGGCCAAAACAGCCCGCCACAGGGTCCAATCTAGCCCGTGGGATGAATTTGTGAAATGCAAAAATTCCACCAAAGATATTAACAATAAAGGATGTGAAATTGATTTTAGTTCAGGTTCCACATACAGACCAATTTGATCTCAAGTGGGTCAGACCAGTAAAATACTATCATAATAACCTATGAATAAGAACCCCAATTTTTTCCTCTTTGTTTTAGTGTAGAAAAGTTACATTACATGAAAATGCTAACATTTGATAATCTATCCTTTCACAAAAACTGTTATTAACCTGAACAAATATGAACAACCTACAATGTCTTATGAGAAGTAAGTGCAATTTTAATAATATTTGGCCTGTTACTGAATCATCTGTGCATTTGTAGATCCACTGTGCGCTGTAAATTGTAATGTAAATGATAAACTGAGGCATAATACTGTTGAAATTGCATTTATATTTCTTAAGACATTTCAGGTTGTTTTTGAAATTCAGATTTTTAAGGTGACTGTAGATATAAACATTTTCATAATGGGATTTTACTTTTTTGTTGTTATTGTTATATTTGTCCGGCCCACTTAACATCATATTGGGATGAATGTGGGCCCTGAACTAAAATGAGTTTGACACCCCTGCAGTAGATCGACATCATCTCTTCATCCAACGCATTTTTAAATGTACAGAAGAGACAGATTTTAAAGGAATAAATTTAAAAAAAACAAAAAAACAAACAGCTCATCACCTTACTCCAATAAACAAGGACAGTGATTCATACCCTACTGTACTCTATATTTGGTAGAACATTTACCACATTACACCACAACGGTTTTAAAGTGATTCAGAATATAAATATGCATTACTGCATTACTAAATCCTTTGCGAAGCTTTATTTTCATTTCCATTGCTCATGTTTGAGAACCATTAGGCGAAATAATGCTGCTCTCTGTGAGTCACATCACCCTCTTTTATTGTTTAAATGGAAAACAATCTTATCATCTCCAGGTTAATTGAAGTTGTTTATTGCCTCTTCTGACACGGTTTGCAGCTTGACATTGATGACAAAGATGATGTGGGAACTTGAGTCAAATGGCTCATTTCATGCCACCTTAAGAGATGAATTGTTCTCCCTATTCCCTTGTGTTCTACGAAACCTCTGTCCTCTGTCAGAAGATTCCCTCACACACATAGTACAAATTTAATCAAAGTACAAAAGATCACACAGGTGGTGGTTGATACTGAAAGCAAACAAAGCAGCCTGATGACACCACGACACTATGAACTCATTCAACAGGATGAGTGGCAGCTGTCAGCAGGGCGTCCATCACCATGATGAAGGGACGCAGTGGGAGTCTGTGGATAAATTCCCACAACCTCTTCAAGTGACAACTCTACATCACAAAAAGTTAGGAGAGTATAGAATACAACGGCCAAAGAGCAATACTTTGGAGCAGGGAAAAGCCAGTTCTCAGTTAACAACACTACACACCCCAGTTTCACACTTGTGCAGCTTAATAATTTTAGTCTGTCAAACATCTGTCTATTAAAGTTCAAGTTACAGAAGAATTTAACCAGCCAATTACCTATTAAT
>JAPQRQ010000012.1:6093422-6128168 GCA_037367365.1 Apogon talboti
CAACCAGCTCCGGTTATAGGGTTAGGGTTAGTCTACAACCAGCTCCGGTTATAGGGTTAGGGTTAGTCTTCAACCAGGTCCACTTGTAGGGTTAGGGTTAGTCTTCAACCAGGTCCACTTGTAGGGTTAGGGTTAGTCTTCAACCAGCTCCGGTTATAGTCTATCAAACCAAAGTTGTATGTATTAGTTTAGTCAACCATAGGTCACGTTAGTCTGGTGGTCTGATAAACGGAAATGGATGAAAACGGTAGATTTACAATGACAACTAACTCGCTAGCGGGCTAAAGTAATCACCACACGTAGACTGTCTTAGGCTGGGTTTGGACTGTGTCCCCGGTGGCCGCGGTAGCCCTGTTCGACCGAAACACAGCGCTGTGCATTTTAGCCATGTTTTCCTCCATATTCAAGTTTTGGTACATAAACGGTGCAGTCCGTTTGGGACAACTGGGACTACCAGGGACACACCGCAAACCGAAGCCTCAGCCGTGCTGGTCCGTGTTCTCCTCTGGTCCACTGCACCGCCTGGGGCCGTGACGTGATCAAGACCCAATGAATCAACTGCCAAATTCTTTTCCAACTCTTAAGAATGGATTTAGTGGCTTCGTTGGTGCAGCCCTCGTCTCTGTCCGCTTTTCAACTGCAGTCTGTATCCACCAAAGCGGGTCAAATCTCCAGTGTGGCATTACTTTGGTTCTCCAAACGATGCCAGTGCCAACATCAATGACTCCAGAGTCCAACGGGCAAAAAGTGTCGGGCGTGCCGACAGGTCCTGATGACGCTTCATTTTTGCGAAAAAAAGATGGATTTAGCCAAAATTAGGCTGATACAAGGTAAGAGGACAATATATTGACAATTAGCATGGCTTTGAGTTAGCCCTGCACCATACACTGTGACTGTAAACATAAGTACTAGGGCTGTCACTGCCATTATTTCTGTGACGATAATTGCAGCACCAAAATCTCTAACCGTTACATCCCTACTGTTGACACTGGGAGACATGTGGGGACGCCACTAAACACTTTATGGACATTGTCTCCTTGGACTCGGTGGACTTTATATTGTCCAAGCTCTGTCAGATCAAAGGGACGTCTGAGACCTCAGCAGTAGAGTTTAGTGAATGCAGTCCATGGGTTTATGTGGACGGGGACGTTGGTGAAGCAGAGACAGTTGGACTTAGGTGGAAGTTAGTGCCAGCACTGACAGTGAGACAGGAAGTGTTGAATGTACATGTGACAGTAATTCAGTCAGCCAGGAACCTGTCCAACCCCCTGGTGGTGTACAGAGGTAACCATAGTAACGGTGGTGCCACTGTCTAAATACTGGTGGACCTTTTCAGTCACAGCGGCGTTCGTGAGACCCCACTGCGCTGGCACATGACATGTGTATGAATGTGAGTGTTCCACACAGACATGTTTATGATCGATGAACTGACTGTGACTGAAGGTCAAATGAGCGTCTTGGATTGAGGACACCACCAACCAGAGACTGTTGGAAATGTAACTGTGGAGGTGTTGTGGACCAGTGGCTGGACATGGACTGTCTTCTCCAACCCATATGTTTGTCTCCTGTTTGTTGTGGTTTTACTCTTTGATCTGTGTTACTAACTGGACCGTCCTGTGTCTTTCGTCGTAGATGACCTGGTTCACCAGAGCACATTATGCAGTTGCATGTGTGATGATCCTGTCGACTGTCTTCTACTTCTACAACTTTGTATTCCATGACTTCTGCACTGAGACCACCACAGAGGTTCCCACCGTGTTGAAATCCTGGTAAAGTTACAACATTACAACCATCACAATGGTTCCATCCAGTCCACCTTTCACTCCAGGCCCAGTGTTAGTGTTACAGAGAACCCTTCCGTTCCTCTGGTTCTCATGATCCCTTTAAGGCCCCGGAGCCTCCACTCTACCTCACAGTCCTCTGCATTTGGATCCAACCGGTTTGACGACATAACTGTGGAAGACGCTGTCTTCATACTGCACCCGTCTGTACTGTTGATGGGTCCAAACCCAGACCCTCTGTCCTGTATACATGTGGAACCACACAGCTGTGACCGCTGAAACCTGACTGTGTCATGGACTCTTCCAGGTCACCTCCAGCCCAAAGCGGGCCGTGCACATGTGCTCCTGGGTCAGTGATGCTCAAAGATCACGTCTCCACTGAGGACTATGACGGTGTGGTGCAACGCCGAACCAAGGAGCTCCTGCACCACAAGATCAGGTGACTGATGGCCTTCTGTGTCCTGTCAGTGTTACAACACCACTGTAGACTGACAGGTCCAAAAGGACACACACACACATACACACACACACACACACACACACACACACACACACACACACACACACACACACACACACACACACACACACACGCATACACACACACATTTCTGCACCCACTGCCTCATCCCCATGTCTTCCCAAATGAACAAAATCTAAACTGGTTAATTATGAGATTCATCGCTGTTAGCACCTGTTAGGTAATTAATGCCAATCACTGCCTTCTGGGGAAGAAAATTATCCTCCATAAAAACAGAGTTTAGCAACCATCGCTCTCTGACTTGGTCCCTTCATCCTTTCTCTCTTCCTTGCTTATTATCTCTGTAAACCTGTGCGCCCTATACCTGCTGTTAGCAAATCATCCTGGAAAATAAATAAGCACACTGCTCTAGCAAATGCTGCAGCGATGGCCATGCTTGGGGGATGAAGTGGTCATGGAATCCATCAGGTGCAGAGTAGTATGTTTCACACAGATGGGTAGACAGTGTAGGAGTGTGAACGTGGCGATGGAGATGCAGTTGGCGATGCGAACAATACATAATTTAGGAGTCAGGTAATGATGGTTCTGGCCAGAGTGGTGGTAGGCGAAGCTAGTGTGTGCTGCAGTTTCTTGACTGTATTTTGATATTCAAACAAATAGTATTCTATAAAATTTTTATATGTGCTGTAAATTTAATAAGTCAACCATTTGATAATAAAGCACTCCGGGACGGTTGCAGCTATAGTGGTTATTTTCTCCACAGAACTGATACTGATACATGTCTAGCTGGTCGCAGATGCGCAATGTAAACACATGTTTGTGAAGATAATGAGGATAATCTCCCTTCCAAACACTGGCTTGCATAAAAAGCTGCAAATCATGCAATTTCTGGCAAACTGTCTTGTTAAAGATACTGCATTTTTTAAAAACATCAATAAACCATTAACAGACAAACATAATCAAAGTAATTATTACTAAGAATGCTGGCAGCCTTTGCTGGGCACTCTGCCTTATTTGCTACTTCCATGGATTTCAGTTGTCATGCTTTATGACAAATGGAGATTGCTTTCCAAGACATCAGCTTGCAGATTTAATTGCTGTGCTAAAATATAGATGGAATGAAAGACAAACAAGTCCCTCATTCAGCATCCACATACAAAAGGCTATTTACATTGAGCTGATTAAAAGCACCTAAAGTTAGCATTAACGATCCATTAAGGCTCATTTAATGGCAATATCCTGAGTATGATTTTGGAAGAATAGTCTGCAGGTTTACCTCTTTTCCATTAGATGAAGAGGCACTGGCTATGGTGCTAAAGGCAATGACAGTTAGCTCAGTTTAGTGTTATACACATAAAGGGCACAGAGAAACACAGGTTTCTCCAAACGTTTAAAGAAAATACCTATCAGACCCTCTACAGCACTTTACTTTACAACCTACACATCAGGTCCCACATATCTAACACCACCACATTTATAGGATTACTTTTGCCCCCTGTAGATATGATCAATAATGAAAAATATACAATAGTTTGATTCCTTTGTGACACTCAGGATTAGCATTTGTTTTTTGATGTCATGAGGTGGGGAAATTGCAGATTACAACTAATTGAGTGCGTCCATCTCCCTCGCTTTGTTAGAGCCACTGTTTGGTTTTTGGTTAAGGGGACAGGAATTTCACACTGTAACATAGAAAGACAGTGTAATGTACCTTGATAGTTCATTGTACGTAGTACATTGTTAACTACTGTAGAAAAATGGTGGATTCAATAGAGGTGAAATGCTTCTTCTATAAGTACAAACAGCTCATCTTAAGGTAACAAAAAGCCCAATAGTTCTCATTTTGGTTTGACACACTATTGAAAACAGGATTAGAAATATCATATCCCATTTCTGCTATTACCCCCTAAATGCCCTTAAACCTTACATGCTGAATGTACAGTATAAGTTATTTCCTGCGCTTTGCGAGAATAGTCACATTCACTCATGGAAGATAAATGTTCAGTGTATAATTGTCTTAAATACTGGTTGAAATGCTGATCCTTTTACACGAGTGCATCGCTTCAAATGGTGCTCTTTTGTTCCCTTATTTTCCTTATTCCGTTTGAACAGAACCATCAAGAACTGGCTGGGTAAATGCAGTGGGCTAACAAGCTAACATCAGCAAGAACCAAAAAACTTTGTCTCTCCCCATTTGTTTAAGACTCATAACTTTGGTTCAGCTTCATCAACTTTCTCAGTTCTTTATCGTCAAATGTGAAGTGGTCGAATGGCAAATGGATGTGTTTTATGGACTCAGGGCGGCATCACATGGCTGATTTCAGGATGATAAGATGGGTAGATCTGCTACTTCCCCGTGATCTGTGTTGATCCACTTTAATTAACCTTCATAGTCACACCAAGGTAAAGCACTCCTTTGACACTCAGATATTTTAATACTGAAATATGCTTAATGCTGTAAGTGGCCAGGGGGACGTTTTAACTAAGAAATGACAATGTAGTGTATTTTAACATCCACAAATGAGACTGAGATGGTGTGAGATACATAAGTGTTTAGCCATGTTCAATTTTTTGCAGATATTACAGATCAGGGGAGGCAGTCAGACATAAATCTAATCTGTTGAACGGGCAGTTGTGTGTCGAATGAATTATACATCATTTATAACTTTAAACTGTTGATATATGGATGACGCAGATCTCAGCAAAACAATGTCTACAATCGGCATAGAGAGAGAGAGAGAGAGAGAGAGAGAGAGAGAGAGAGAGAGAGAGAGAGAGAGAGAGAGTCTGTGTTGGGCGGAGAGGAAGCGGGTGACAGAGGGAATGTATTGAGGGTGCAGATTAAAATCAATACAAACATAGCAGCTAGACTAAATGAGTCAGATATGGCGGGATGAAATCTGATAGGATGCTGAAATAATGTGGAGAGCAGAAGCACTGAGCTTTGAATAAAGCGTTCACTCTCAAGACCATGCATGCAAAATAGTACTACACTGCTTGACACAGATATGTAGCAAAATTATGACATGTAACTTACTCGAGCCTGTGCTGCTTAACATTACTTGAATTGGATTTTGACATAATGCGATCCCCGAAATAATGACAAATTTACACGAAAATTTGCTAATTTCCTAAGGCCTGTGCACTAGTTCAAGCCAGGTATTAGTAAAACATTAGTGGCATAAATTTTGGAAAGTAATTGAAAGTAAATGATTTAGAAACCTGTGAAACTTTTGGGGTTCCCAAACTTTTTCAGCTCAGAACCAAAATATACAAAAAAACCCATGAATTTATATAACATCTCCCTCTTTTACTAAATTTTGCATAAGACTTTTGTTGATTTAAATTACGTAGAGGTGGAAAAAGTACTCAGATTCTGTAAAACAATAAAAGTAGAATTACCACAGTTAATAAATACTCCTCTACCAGTGACTGGACTTCTGCATTGAACAAAGTCTACATACAGGATGAGTTGTAAATTGTATGTTTAGTTATGGTTGGGTTCAGCTCATGATGACACATGGCTCATTGAAACAATGACACCTGCATTTGTCTCCTCCACTTGTATCCTAAATTTAGTATGTGACTGTGTGAAAGAGTCACTTTTCCATTTACAAGATTAGAGGCAGAGACTGTTGATATCAGCTCTGATTGTTTTCCAGCGCAGTAATATGAATATACACTAGAAAAACTGAGACTTGGGTAAATTAACACATAGTAAAAGCAAGATGTCATTCTCAAATGCCTCACATTTACGAGGCTCCAACCACAGAGACTGTGATAGTTAATACTTCACAGCTAGTTGATCTCTATTAGCACCTCTGCTGGATTTCCAATGCATGTGGTCACACCAGTTCCATTCATCTACATGTAACCAAACAGCATCCTTACTGCTACCATCCTCTGCTTCCCTATCTACCAATCCACAGCTTTCTCACTGTCAAATCTGTTTTTCCAGCAAAAAGGTAAAATCAATGGCCTGTAATCTTCTGCGAGTAAACTATGCAAGACCGATGCACCTGCCACATTCGCATCAATACTGTTTGTTCACACTTGACATGTAACAGACTTGCAGATGCTGCTGCAAACAGAGGAATCTGCACACACAAAGGCGCTTCTGAACGATTCGGGACTAAATGAATGTCAAAGTGCCGAAGCCTCATTGACACAACAGAGGAATGAGGCCCTTGTTCTCGGAGTGGAAATAGTGCAGAGCGTCGTCTGAATCCTCTGTTATGTGCCTCCACACTTTAATATCAGGAGAGGCCTGGAGGATCAATGGTCTGTATAGATTCCCTCTTGTTGGTCACTCCTCTGTCTTTTTTTCTTAACCACAATCTTTCCTTCCTTTCCTATTGTGTCTTCTAAATTTTTTCATTTGTCTCTTTGGGTCCCTAGCTTTCTGTCTTGGTAAGTATGATTGCTCTCTATCTTTAGCAGAATATCAGAAATAAAGGTAGCTTCAGAGCTCCTTCTGCTTCCATTTCCCTGAGGGGGGACTGATTCAATCGCTGCCTGCTGCTGAAGCTGACAGTGACATCTGAAGGTACCACCACATGTCTTTCTCTTTTCCCCTCCACATCCTACCCGTCTACTCAACCCTAGCACTCCATGGAATCACCATCTCCCTTTAGCAGCAAAAAGTGCTTTTCTTGTATGATTGGAGATGGTTATCATGTGTGCTAAGACGTATAGAGTTGTATGATTATAGACCCTCGAGGGAGGCATTAAATGTGAATGAAGGACTTCTCCACATGATATCATCCCGGAGTAGAAGTTGAATGTGTCATCACAGGGCAAGTGCACCATATTATACTGTACATTACTGGGCGGCAACCCATATTAATGAGTTCTCTGATTTTCCAATAAGGTAATGCCCATTGGGATTATGAAGCTCATTAAGTTGCTTTGTGCGCAGATACAGTGGCAGCCTGCTGCCTGTGATCTGATGAGAATGAACTGAAATAGTGCATTTGCATATATGTGAGAGGCTAAACACAGCAGCCAATGAAAGGGCACGAAAACCATGCACACATTTAGCATAGCAACAGGTCCAGAGTACCATTAAGAGTTTGTTGAGAGCTTCTCTAAATGCATTTATATTGCACATATAGGGACAACTGAGGCAGTTTTTAGAAACCTAAACACTGCATTTCACAGTGATATAAAGAATTTCCCAAAAGGCCTGTACTCTCTTACTCTAACAGCTGCACATACTGTATTATGGATATTATTATCACTTCTCAAATACTTCAACAGGAATTATTAATAACAAAAAGTGTATTTCAGTTTATTGCTTCATCTGTAGCTCAAATGATTTTTGGTTCACTCATTCCATCCTGTGCCAAAACTGTGGCTCCTGGCTCCATGTAACCTCATTAGCCATGCCAAATTAAATTCTTCATTTTGATTCAGCTAGGAGATGTAATGTACATACAGTTGGTATTGAGCTTTAGTAGCACAAACAAGAACAAACAATAGATATTTTTCACATCAAGTATTTTTGCTTTTTTCAACAAGAAAAGCCCCATGTGTAACTGATTAGGTTAACCATGGTTCTGTTCCATTTAAATTATCGTGTACAAGAACCAAGAACCCTGAAACTGATACACAAGTGGAACACAACCATTGTCCTAAATGCCAATTACACCTCTGTGTTTTAAGACTAAATAAAACAGAATGCCAGCTGAGAAAAAGGTCTCTTTACCCATACAGCGCAAACCAACTGCCCCATCACCGGTTTTATCATAAATATTTCTAATAAATCAGAAGACATCAACCTCAAAGCCTGACCCATGATTTTAAGTATTCAATCACTGTGCTGTCCTTGACTCTCTGCTTTGACACACAGGTGCTTCTGGCTGTGCAGGGTTTTCACTAGTACTGTCAGGTTGTATAGGTGCATAAAATACATAAAGATAGCATCCAAGCTTTACTGAAAAATACTCCTAAAGAATTCAGTTTGATCTCCTGTTGTAAATCCATCAAAGAGCATCTGCTGTTCAGTTGGGGACGTTTAAATGGCCCAAAATAAATGATTAATAACAACAAAAACCTTTTTAGTCAGCATTTTTTTCATGTGTACTCGTCTCACTCACAGGATGCATTCTCCTGGAATAATTTGGCCAATGGGCAACTCTCTCAGTCTGTATTCTCCTCCCACCCGTTACTTCTTATCTGTCACCAAGAAAGCTCCCGTCACTATGTGAAAAAACAACAACCTCAGTGGTAGCAGGGAAACTGAAAACTGCAAATTTTGACAAAGACATGTCTTTTTTTGGCATTTTATTTAGTGGGGTTTGAGTCATTTTCATACTTTGGCTCACTTTCCCACATGCAAATGTTTCGTCAAAACAACCTCTCCCCTGGGACGGTTTTGCAAAGACACTGTCACTGCTTCCTGCATTTAGGAACGCCCAAGATGAGAGTGATTCATTTGAAGAATAACTAGCCAAATAACCAGAAGAGGTTTTTTCCTATTCCAAATTGATAGTGATGGCACAGCACTAACGAAGTGTGAAGACAGGTCTGCCTATGCGAGACTACATGTTTAGCATACACATACTGTAAATAGCTACAGATAGAAGCAAAAGAAACTTCTACATCAGGAAAATGGGAAAATATCATTTAAAAACCACAATAACAAAAGGAAGAAGCAGCTATTTGCCATAAGAATCGAGGAATGCCAAAAGAAAAAGCAACAGTTTCCAGAAGCCGAGAGCAGCTGAGAGCAGGGCGCTTGCTGCAATCAGAAGGGCGGAAAACAAAACTCCTTCTCTGTTTTTGTGAGTTGTTCCAGGCTGGTAATTTGCAGGCAGGGACACAGGCACAAGATCTGTGGAGCGAGAGCCCAGCATCGTGACGCATTTCGCCCAGCCACATGTCCCCTATCCATGGGCCAGCACCCAGCAGGATGAGGGTTGGTGGGAGCGGGGGCTGTAAGCCTGTCCGTGAGTTTGTGTGTGTTTCAGTGTTTGTGTGTTTGTCCATATGTATGTATGAGGGTGGGAGGGTGAGTGGCGGGAAGTCTGCCAATGTGTCCCTACCTCCTCAGGGCAGGGTGGTGAGCAAGCCAAGCCATATTGAAGCCCGCAGGCGGGAGAGAGAGAGTGAGAGATGGAGTTTGCTCTCCTAAGACCGCCACCCTGAGTATAGTGTTGGGTGTTAGGAGTATTCTTTATTTTTATTTGGGTGGGGGGGTGAGGGGCAGTAGCATGGATGACACATGGGGATCTCTGAGTTTCACAAATGTGCCCGCAGCATGAGCTTTCCTTGCCTCTGACATAACATCGCTGGTGGCATCAGTCAGCAAGCCAAGCAAATCTGCTGCCTGCCCCGAGGCCATGTGAAGCACAGGCCTGGAACAGAATATGTGTCGGATGAAAGTTGCACACGTGTGGGCGCCTTTTGGTGTCCATATGCATGTGTGTACATAATGAAGGAAAAGGAGAAAAAGAGCCTTCAACACCTTTGGGACAAGGAAAGTGACTTTGGCTGGCTTTGCCAACACAGACTGATCTCTTTTAGCGCCAAGACTGCATACTGCATACTTAAAATGCACACATTGAGAAAGAAATGGTCAGCGCACAGTGTAGCTTGATGTAGTGTGACATGTGTGATGCACTCAGGAACTGGCATGAGTATATTGTGTATACTCTTATTGTCTGCAACAGAGAAGATTTGGCTTCTATTTCTTCCATTCGAAACAGCATAAAAGGAAAATTGTGCTTCAAAAGCTGCAGATTACAGAGGATTTCACACAGCTACATGTTAGGAGACATAAACAGGCTTCTATTGCCAGTATGGGATTGAGCTGTAGTATATGTAACAAACACTGAGCCTGTTATTGTTAATAGGAACATGGCTGTATTCTCCAAAGCTCCTCTGCTAGTGTAAGACTTGTAAGGCTGTATTCACTGAACACCTCTCAAGACTTAAAAATACTCAGATTCACAATTAAAAACCCTTGACATTAAATTGTGTTTACAACTATCTATGTTCATAATTAAAAGTTTTATGTGAATTAATTTAAGGGGGAAAATCCTAATATTTGCAGATGGCTTGACTCATTAATTTCAATAGTCGATTAAGAAGAGCCAGTGTAGCAGTTAATTGGAAACCAGTGGTGATAACCACCTGTTCAAACATACAGATGGAAAGTCTGTCTGCTTATCCAGCAACTGTCAGGAAGTGCTCTATCATTACTGATCGTCAAATATAAATGAGAATGAAACAGACAAGGATAGGTGGATGTAACACTGTTCATCACTGTCAGGATTTTTGGCTGAAGAGTACCACAGGTTACCCACCTGACATGTTCACACACAATGTATGGGAAGTATAGATAAACACAGACATAGACGCCTACCAACACTCACCAACACACACACACACACACACACACACACATAATTACCTGTCAAATGCAAGATGTGACTTCCTGGCAGTAAATGAAGTGATTAATATTCGTGCGGAGGAAGAGGAGGAGAAGGGGGACATTTGGCTGATGAGGAGTTAATATTCACCACCCTTATTGCTTCTTTTATTGCAATGCCACAATGACAAGATGGAAAATGACTCATTGGAAGAGGCAAAACAGTGAGTATGCACATGTATCAGACCTCTCTCTCTCTGCTAGTTGAAATAATGTTTGATTTTTTTATACCCATGCAATGCATGGTGGTTTTAATTTATGCATGCTTTAAAAGAGGTATTTGTAAAATTTCTCTTTTTTAAATGTTAAAATTAGCATTAGAGGGTGACGAATGCCAATGTATTGCTTTGCAGAGATATCTAGCATAGTTAGCATGCTAACCACATAGCTCTGTTTAGCTTTATCTTGTCAAATTGTAAGTTACAGTAGCATTCAGTCTGCCCTCAGACTAACGTGATGAAGATTTACCATCGCTGTTTGGATTAGTGTCATGGTTGAATGTATTGAAAGAAGGCCATGGCTGGTGCTAGATTGGATCAGTTGGTGCAACAATTTACTCTGCAGTTATTTCATGCCTCACTACACACCTGTGATTGGTTCATTTGCTGTGACTACCTAGGAGCAGCAACTATGACTGGAAAGCAAAGGTAATATTGAAGGTGCAATACTGCTTATGGCCACTAGATGCTGGCTCCAAAAAAGCCCTTGCTCACATTGACTAACAAAAAGTTACAAAAAAAATACTTGTATGTATGTATTTGTATGGTGTCTCTTGTATTACCTGGTTATAAAAATAGTGATTAGTGTTTTTCTTGTATAGACTTTCTACCATATGGTGGTCTATTGGTCACCCTAAATCTTTCAGGCTTCTACGCTGAAATATGTGCTTGTAACACTAGCGTGCAAAATCGTACGGAGCATCACACTAACACACTACCTGTTGATGAAACAGTACAAACCTATGCACAGAACTATTTACTTACTTCAGGATACAACATTTCCCTTATAACATTTGAAATGATGTTAATATATTGCTAATAACTGAGGTAACCAGGCTATATCACTCTCCTTTATTCATTCAGTACACAGAGTTACAGTGGTCTACTGATGTATTTGTCTGTTAGTTGGTTCCAGCCTGAATTAATGTGTTAAATCATCAAAGTTGCACAATGAGACAAACTCACTAATAAAATGGACACAGTTGATGACAGCAACTCCCATATTAGTTCTGCAAATTAAATTTCTATTTTGTCAAGGTCTTGTGCCTTTGAAGGGAGTTGCAGGGCTTCAGTTCCCCTGTGATGATACAGGGATGTTGACAGTTTGAAGTTTTCGGTTAGACCTTAAATATAAAGCAATTTATTGAGGAGAAGCAGTGTTTGGCTTTCTGCAGGAAAATGAACACAGAAATCCAACTGCTCTTGAAATGCCCTCTTTTTCCTAAATATCTCTGCCTATTTTGTTCCTCCGGTTCTCAGCTCCAGCCCCTGTGCTGACGCCTCCCTTACCCGGCCTCCCTCTGTGCCTAAACAGAGTGGATGTCTGCCACTGGATGTTGGTCGATGCTTGCAGGTTCTGAGGCCCCAGAGCCCTAATAAACAGGAGTCTAATGGCATCCCTTGGCTGCCGAGGGGGCTCACATTAAGATAATTAGGCAGAAAGAGGGTACAGGAATGGGGCCCTAGAGAGGAGGAGGAGATGCTTCTGCTCTTTAGAACTTTTTTTCCCAGACTTACTGTCTCTCTTCCTTTTTCCATGCTGTTGCCTGACTTACTTATCTATTTATTCTTGTGGTAACAATGGAAGAACTTGTGCCGTGCCATATAAATGTCTGAAAATGTGGATCTCTGTCATCCTCTGAGGCAATTAATGTGATTTGTTTGGTATGCAGGGTACTCAAACTGACTAAATTACCTCAGACGCAAGGTGTTACACAGCGACAGGTGGTAATGTCTGAGAGTTAAAATAAAAGGTGAATTGTGACATAGTCTGTGGTGTCATTAAAAATATTTGGAGTGAAATCTGATTAGATTTGTCTCTTGGGATGTCACATACCAACCTTACTACTGTGAATACTTACGGATACCTAAATGCAAGTGACAAGCATGCCAACAGGCTTTGGGATTCAGTTCCCTTAATGGCCATTTGACAGGATATTAGGGTCTCCACAGCTAATTAAATTTCTTCTAATGTGTTCAGTGGCCATTCTAAAAGTAGCCCATTAAGAAGATATTAGGTCTTGCAGTGTAGCATCTTCTAAGGGCATGTTTGCCTTGATTGATAAGTGTCTGAGACAGTTCATTTGTCCTTTGGTGATTGCGGCTTTTGCATCCAGCTTGTTGGTAAGTCAGTATCTTCTTCATGTACACATCAGACAAAGTGGTGCAGCCAAGTTTAAAGTCATGGGGTGACAGGTATTTATGCTTTGTTTGGGTTTATATATTGAAATTCCCAGTAAATGAGTTACTATTCATTTGTAACTCATTTACTGGGAGCTACACAATTTAATGCTCTATTGTGTAGCTGTATGAGATGATAAAATTGTGCCAATGATATATAATATTTAAAGTTATATTTTCATTAGTGTATGATCACATGAAAATGAGAATCTCTGTGTTTTCATTATGTAGAACGAGTCTTTTATATCTACAGAAGAAGTGGGTCGCCTTTCACATCAACTAAGTAGCATCAGCATGTTTTTAGAGTACGTCTCAAAAAATTCCATCCATCCATACATCCATCCATCCATCTGGCCAGCCAACCAGCCAGCCAGCCAGCCAGCCAGCCAGCCAGCCAGCCATTTTCTGAACCATTTAATTCTCCTAAGGGTCGCAGGGATCCCGGAGCTTATCCTGGCTGCCAATGGGTGAAGGCAGGACATACCTTGGACATGTCACCAGTTCATCACAGGGCTGACATATACAGACAAACAACCATTCACTGTCATGTCAGTACCTACAACTGAAGTACATTGACCAGTTAACCTATAAAGATGCATGTGTTTGGACGGTGGGAGGAAAGTGGAGTACACAGAGAGGACCCAGGACCTTCTTGCTGTGATGCGACCACAGTACCATTGCACCACCGTGCCACTCAACAATGATTATTTTCTCTGCCGAATATTTTCTTGATTGATCATTTCATTGTTTGGTCTGTAAAATATCAGAAAATGGTGACAAGTTGTTTCTCAAAACCCTAGATGACATCTTTAAATGTTTTTAAATCCACAACCCAAAGATATTGAGTTTTCTGTTAGAGGAGGAAACAAACTAGAAGATGGAATCAAAAGATTTTGACTTAAACCTTTCTCAAACCAGTTATCGATTAACAAAATAGTTGCTAATTCATTAAACTGTCGACAAGTAATCAATGAATCTGCATTACTGTCACCTATGGAATTTGAGTGAGGACTAGAGTTCATATCCTATGAACTACAAAACCCACAACAGACAAAACAGTCACAAACTCTAATGTTGAATTTTATTGTTATTTCTGCCCACTGTGGGTGAGTATGAAGCAGGTTTTTTAAATGGATGTAATCTGCAACTTCACCACTACATATTGGGTAAATATCACAAAGTGAGGTTGAAATCCCATTAATTGGTTTTGGCTGACTTTTCAGTGCCCATAGGGTAGAATCAGGAGGACTTGCCTCTGACAGTGGCTAATGGCTAATATCAGGTTTCTTAAATGGGATTACTGACTCTGAGGGAGTTTCACTTCAATCCTGATGGATTTATTTGGGTTCAGCAATTATCTGGTTTCTAATTTGGTTTCTTATTTGATTAATAAATAGAAATTTGAACAGTGTACATTTCTTTTCAGAAGTGATATGCACTATGGGCTGCCTTCTGCAGTGAAACGTTGGTTTCTTGTAAATAAACAGTAAACACATGTACGGAACATTTTAAAAAATACATCACTATTTTCTCTGTGGTTTGACACTAAGGAAACTAGCTTTGGTGGAAGCTTACCTGTCACTCCAATAGGCTGTGAGTCTGAAAGACAAACTCACTGATGGAACCAGAACCCAGGACTTCACCCGTTTTTTTTTTTGTTTTTTTTTTTGCCTGTTTGAGCATAAGGACAGGAGCTGAGCTTCAAAAGGAGCTGGAACTAGAGTGACGCTTCGCAGATAACTACCTCCAGCTCTGTCATTTTCTCTTTCACAGCTTCTCTTCGCTTGTTTCTGCATCCTCGTATGTAGGTTCACTAGCTGAGGCTCTTCTTTCTGCTCTGACACTCTGCAATCAGATGTGACACACTGAAGGCTCAGATGACAGGCGGCAAGACAAGGTCACACAGTCACCTACTTTTAACGAAGAACACGCACTGCTCCCCCTGTCAGGCCTGCAGCACGCATATGCACATTTAAGAACAGTACACCCAAATGCAGTGTGTGCACATACACCTCAGCACACACTAACGTACACACATACACCTTCACAAGGCAGAGCAGGAGTATTTTGCAGACAGGCCTTTTCTTGTGCCTGTGCAATCTCAGAAGCAATTACCTATTAAAATTTCATCCTTCACATCTCTGAATGCTTAGGAAAAGATTATAACTGCTAGGGAGGTAATTAAGCCTGCAAATGGTGAATTGAGTTGTGAATACAGAGTACTGTGTATGTAAGTGTGTTTGCACATGTGTATGTGTGCTCTATCTCAATAAAACTAAGAGTGCTGCCCACCTAAAGCTTTTCAGTGTAATATTCAAATACATAATTTCAAAACACTTAAGTACAATTCCAGTCTGGAGGCATTGTTAGTGTTGTTATTTCCAGGGTAAGTGCAAATTTCCAATTATTTCATGACTAACCTTTTTATGAGATTATAGTAAGTGTAGTAACAATGTGATTAGCTGCTGCTTTGTCATTTAGGCTTAAGAAACTTCTAAGATTTCTACTGCCTAATGCCAAAAACTACGGGCAGTCACTTCGAAGAAAGATATTTGATGCAAATCCAAAGAGGTTGCTAGCTTAAGTTCTTCAATAACACATACAAAAAGCAAATCCCCGTCCTTCACAGCTTCGAAACTGTTGACCGCCATCAGTCTGTCTGTGCTACAGCGAGATCTTCCCTCTTGTTCCCCTTCTCACTTTCCCATCCTTCTACACTCCTCCCTTTTCTTTGTCTCTGCAGCTCTTTGATGGTTGGAAGCAAAAAGACATAGATTTTCAGCCTTTGAGGGATTCAAGCAAAGTCTCTGGGTTTTGAGATGACATGAAAGTGTGCCAGCTGGCTGAGTTGGGGATTGGTGGGATGGCTAGTTTCTGGTTCAAAAAGCACCAAAGTGTCCATTTTTAATATGCAGTAGGTTGTTTGTGCCCACACAGGGTCCCCTGTACAACAAACACAGACCTTAAGCCTTTGTATTTGTGATATTGTGTGTCTATTGGTTGATTTTTGTGTTTTTGTGTGTGGTGTATAGGGAGAAAATGGTTATAAATGATCAAAACACAGTAAAGCAAACCATGCACTGGGGGCAGGGATTTACAATCTCCTTTATAGCTGTGTTGAATGAATTAGAACCCAATGTTCCCTTTGTATGTTTCTGCAAACCACAGATGTGTATAATGGCATTATTTTTGAACTACAAATATGTTCTGAATCAACATTTGTGTATCATCTTTATATTGTTGTAACTTCTCATGAGGCTTTCATGATACCAGCTTGTTATGACAATAGCAGTATTAAACTTTTTATGGTCAGGTTTATGCACTGACAGTCCTTGGTTAAGGTTAGAAAAGGACATTTCTGATTTTAGTCAGAATAAGTCTGTAAATCCCATTTTTTCTATTGATGGTATCAGCTCAAGTCACCTTAACTCGGCATGTCATTTATTTTGCATTTCCATGAAGTGAGAGCACCAACTACTATTCAATACTGTTTCTAGTATCACTTTTGATGAGGTGGAACCAGAGTGAGCATGAGTCAGAGTGATATTAAATGTGAATATATAATAATGCAGCTCACAGATTGGTTGTCAGTGCGTCATATGTGTGTCATTTTGTTTTGACATGGGACACCAAGACAAGCTAGTGGGAAGTGTCTGAAAACGTCAGAGCACATTTTCCCGTCAGTTCTATCTTAATAAATCAAACACAGATTTGAAATGTAATAATACTATATTTTGGTCAAAAAAATGTTTACACAATATTTATTTTTTGACTCATGAGTTGTAAACTTCCTCCTGTACCAGTGTTGCCTTATTTCAGAGCTGCAGTTACTGCTGCTGACATGACAGTATGTTTACGTTGCATCAATATGGCATTATTTTGCCATATTTTGGGAAAAATGACATAAGATGTTATAAGAATTATTTAAAAATCATGTACAGAGTTGATTAATTTTTAACCCAAACCACCATCTTTTCCTAACTTTGATTGAAGCATTTTTAATTCCTAAACTTAAAGGGTACCTGTAGACTTCTAACGGTTCTGTCAGGTAACTTGTGCACTTGTGTAAGTGCTAAGTCACTGCTCTGTCAGTCAGGCATGGTCAGCAACATGTTGCCTCCTTCACAAGCTGTTCCAACACTAGTAGTGACGCAGACTCTTTATATTGTCCGATTACCTGGGCTGTGATGAGCTGGTCACTGTCCCGTGCAGCAGACACCAGTCTACGATGACACATTATTGGCCAGTGCTGGGTTGTGTCTCTAGGACGATGGAGGAGTGCAAAGCTTACAGCTGTACAAACAACAAGTGCTTTCCACTCAGTCTTGCTCACTGACTGCTGCTTGTTTACTTGCACTCAATCACCCAGAAACAATGTGGATACATCACTTCTGGCCGGCAATGACTGCTCTCCATAGGTTCTACCCACGCCCACAATTTGCATAATAAAAAGGTCCAGTGTGGTGCATTTATGGCAATTTTTCACTGAATTTGCGCCTCTCTTGCTTCTAAGTAATACACAAAGCACAATTAATATTGTAAGCATGACCAGTACAGATACACTTTAAAAGCCTTACGTTTTTTAAACACTTGGCCCTTTCACAAATTTTTAAACAAGTCAAAAAGTATCTATGATGAAAGATGTAATAAAACCAAGTTTGGAACTTAAACTAGTCCTTTTTTCCTTAGGTGTCACAAATCGGTTCTATAATACGCCTAAGCCTTGGCAGGTTTAAGTTTTTTAAGGCTGTGAGACTTGGCGAACATCCCAGTAGAGATCAGAGACACACACAAAGAACAGTGTAGCTACCTAACTAACTGCTGAAATTACTGATCACTTTTCAAAAATGTAGAGTAAAGGGGTATTGCCTCTATAAATAAATACATTGCAGAGATGTTACAAATGCAGCATCTCAATTTCATCACAGATTTTATCCAGAGCACTTGGGTCTTCATGCTGATCAATGGTGGATTTACCTAGTAGCGCCCTTGGCGCTGCACCCTCCCATTTGAAAATCTGCAGAAAAATTCTTGCCTTGACTGGGAATTGAACTCCAGCCTTTCATGTTGCAGTCCAAAGCGTTACTTATTGAGCTAAATCTCTGTTGGCTTCGGGGCCACCATATTTGCTATCTGATTGTCTTGGTACTTTTTGGGATGTGATGTTTACATCTAAGCTTCAGGGTTAATTAAGATTAAAGTGTATATTGTGTTGTGAAATATGAGCGTAATGCACAGTATGTTCTGAAAACAAAGCAAGCAGTCCTGCTGAGCAGGAAAATGGCAGTTCAGAGAAGAATATCACATATATATGCAGGGTGCGATTTGTCAGAAAACCAGGGAGGGAGATGTTTATTTATTTATTCATTAATCATTAAAAAACCAAGCAATCAACAGGACTAATTCTTTTTTAAGTTAACGGTAGGCTCTATTACATGTCGAACAGTTGAACATTCATCTTTAATGCAAACTAAAAATACATGAAACATTTAATATTCTTGGACGGCCACACCTGCGATGTGGGAGATGGCCTGGTTAAGTTTCAGGACCATGGATAAGGGCTGATCATGAGAACATGGTAGTGGATTTATGGCGAACTGGTAACTCAGTCAAACATAATATAAAACCTAATCGATTAAGATTTCACATCATGTCAAAATAATTTGGCTAATTAGACTAAGTAAACAGTTTGCTCTGATGTTGGACATCATGTGTCATTTTGGTCTTTCTTGTTGGTGCGTGTTCTGCAGCATTTCTCCTTCTTTTATCCACATCTCTGCGAACTTCTGAGCAGGGAATGAACGCACGTCTGGCCCATTAACAGCGATGAAGAGAAGACTGATGAGTGTGGACACGTTCATTCTGTTGTTCATCAGTGAAGATGTGATTCATGGCACTAAATCCATGTTCGCACTGCTGTTGACACGGGGAGCGTGGAGATGGCAGAAAACACTTTGCGGAGATTGTCTCCTTGGACTCCGTGGCTTTTGTATTCTCAAAACTCTTTCAGAAGCAAAGGGATGTCTGAGACCTCAGCAGCAAGAGTTTTTTGAATGGTGATGATGTATTTATGTGCATGGGGACGTTCGCGAATTCCGAGACTGCCGACAGTTCAGGTCAGGTGAAAGTCAGTGCCAGCAATGTAGGCTACAGGTGTAAGAAAACTCGGTCACAACCTGCCTGTCATTTCAATTGATTTTTAATCATTGACAGGGTTGCCCCCCACTCCGAGGATGAAATTCATTCAGCAGAAGTAGGGATGTAAAAAACAGAGGGGGGGTTGATCCCCACCACCCCCCCCTACAAATCGCAACTTGTATGTATATATAGCGCCACTCCCCCACCACCCTTCCATTTTTTCTGGATCCGCCACTGCTGATGCATTGATACAAATCAGTAAACATACTCACAACCATCATACATACATATACTGCAGAAACAGGATGGAAATGGATGCAACTTCCTGTTTATTGAGGAAAGGTAGAAATGTAATTTATGCTGTTATATCTATCTGTGAATTGCAGAAATATGCAATGACAGCGTTTTATTCTGTTGGCTGGATCGAGGAAAAAAACGCTTAAAAACATGCACTAGAAACAGGGTTCCGCTTTATTGCTTTTTTTTTTAGAAATACAACCTCAGTGGCAGACAATAATGTCACCATTGTACATTTCTGCAAACCACCAATATTTCTGAACCAAAAATATTTTTCATATCCATATCTGAATGTCAACGTTATAGTGTTTTTTTGTCCATTGTGGTTGCTGGTTGTGATGGCTCAGCCTTATTAAACATTGTGTTATCAAGTTTCAGCACTGTTTAAGGTTGGCTAAAGATAGACTCACAATGTATTTATTAATATTTAAACCAAACAACAATCTTTTCCTAAGCCTAAAGTATTATTAATGCCTAAGCTTTAAAACCTTCCCCATTGTCTTTTGTCAAAGTCTTGGATTTTGTTCCCACCACAGGCAATAATATAGCGAATCTTTCAATGACAAATAATACGGAGGTTATATATTCAGAGTCTGTGGTTTGCAGAAAGGCACAATAGCAACATTTTACTGTAGGTTGAGCAAAGCAAAGAAAAAAAGCATGCACTGGGAATAGTGGTTCACAATCTCCTTTACAGCTTTGTTGACACATGCATTGAATAAAGTGGAGTGGAGGGGATGTGGGTGGAGGGGGCCTATAAATGATAGTTGCAGCGATTCTTCTGCAGACAAATAGCGTTCTTTGACCGCGAGTCACAAAAGGCCCAGAGGAAATTTCACCGCCTATATCAGCAGCCAGAGACCTGCCAGTCCAGATTCATTGATGCCAGTAATAGGGTAATCTGGCCATAAGCTATAATCAATACAGGGTTTGCACTAAAAATAGATTTTCCAGCTTCCTCTCTTCTATATGTGAACCAACTCCCTTTATGTGCACCAACTTGCATACAGTGGCCCCTTTAACCTCTACACTTATCTTCACATTGCAATTACTGTTCAGTCTTACCACAGCGTTGCTCTTGAAAGAACACCTTGCCCTTTTCAGTCTATTTATCTTTCATTAATGACTTAAAACAAGAGTAGCATGTTCATATCCAGTGAATACATATCCATAATTCTTGCCCCCTACTCTTTTGTATGATGGACAGGCTCCTTCGCCCAGCGGAGAGATAGCCATAAACCAATCAGGTGGTTGATGGGGAGGATCCAACCAGATCACGGAGGTTAATAACATTCCACATGATTACCCACAAGCCTGAGGATTAGATGGTTCATGGGGAGCAGGTTCCACATTGCAAATAATAATCGCTATTTCACAGCAGTATCCTCTCGGCCACTCGGGTGATAGGCCACCCCTGCTATCTCATCTCTACCACACTGAAGAAGGAAAAAAGACTAACATTCTCACACCCATAGTGGACCCTAACACCTACTGAAAGTGTTATTTATCACTTCTGAGACCCCTCTGAAACGAAGCTGAACCGTTTTAATGAACACAACCCCCACCTCCACCGCCACCACCACCTTTCCCTTCCATGAAATGCTGCACTCTCGTCATGATGTTGATGGTGTGTGTGTGTGTGTGTGTGAGGGTGTGTGTGTGTGTGTGTGTGTGTGTGTGGGCGAAGTGCTTCACGCTGAGTAGGGTTATGTCACCTTGTTGTTAGCCAGAGAAACTTACAGGATTTACTGTTACATATTTATCTCATTCTCACAAATGAACGTACAGATTCAGCACCGCCACCACCACCACTCCTAAATCCCTTACATGTGCACTGTCTGATTTTGTTGTAGCACTCAACAGCACTCCAAAATCAACAAATTCATGCCAGCTCAGTGTTAGTGGATTCAAACCCAACTGTGAACTGTGCAGAGTTTCCAAACGTAAACTGTGAATTGCAAGGGAAGATTAGAGGGGATTCAGGGATGTTGTTGGCAACATGGAAGAATCAGGAATTCGGGGTGCACAGGGAACAACCTAACGTAAGATTGTTGTAAAAATTGTAATACAGATTTCTACAGAGTTGCACAGAGTTGAACACACTGTTGATATACCACACAAAGCCAGTTCTCAGAGTTTCAGCGTCACCAAATATGACCCATTTGTACGTTCAGAGGCTCTGTGGTGAATACGGAAACACTTTCATGTTCTGCCAACATTGGTTCACCAATAAAACCCATGTAGTCTGACAAATGACAGTACCTATAGATACTTGTTTTTACATTCTACATTCTAATCTACATTTTACATTTTGCTGAAAATGTCACTTTGTCCTCACTCTCTTCATTTTTAATATAATATCCTTTGAATTTACTTTTATGAGCATCTACACATTTGATATAGTAAATTATCTATAAAATGAAGAACATGATATTATAATAAATGATGGTAAATCCCTTAAGAAAGGCTAAATGTAGAGTAAAAGTCATTTGGAAGCCATAAAAAATAATTCTAGGTCTTTAAGGGTTAAACTGATGTAGTTCAGGTTGTATTTCAGCTTCATGTTAGAAACTAAAAGATGCTCTCTTTCAAATAAAATCTAATGCATGCAATTAGCCATACACTTCTGTTATAAGCCTAACCCAAGCTAAAACTACATTTTATCGCTTCAAACGGTCACTTGTTTTGAATATTAAATTACAAAGTAAATGAATGTTTGTATACATGTGAATAAAGAGCCATGACATTCACATCCCTGTAGTAACTAACCTAAAGGTGTCTGATTACAGGAAATGGGTAATGGGTATGTGGATGTTTTTCTTGTTTCAGTTTGTCTTTATATGAACCATACATAAAGGTCTACATACAGGTCTGAACAACCATTGTACAATGCAATATATTTCACATACCCCGAGTTCTGCAAACGTCTGAAACAGTATATTGAGCTCATGTCTCCCAAACAATGCATTATGGCTCATGTCAGTGTGTTCTAATGCATGGGTTTCATGTGTGCTGCCCATCTTATGACCAGAAATGAATCAATGTCTTTTATCAATATCCATTTGTAAGTCTTTCTTTCACTAAGAAATCCACAACCAGTATTTACCTATGGGTTAAATGCCAGAATTATTGAAGTACTTGTAGTTTTCCATCAGGTGTTATAATGAACCCCATCCATGTTGTAACATATCAGCTCCACTACCTTCTGTGGTACTTATACAAAAAAGCTCTAAGTTGTTTAATTTTTTTTTTTTTAAGTTGAATCAAAGATGCTCTATCCTCCCTGTAAGAGGCTATATACTGTATAGGGACTAGATTTTAATCCTCAGCCCAAAAATGATTGTCTGAACCATCTTTAAACTGTTGTGCAAGTTTATTTGCATTGGCGAAAGGAAAAAATAAGTTGATACGGTTGGTTTTGTACAGTGTGAACAAAAGGGCTGATGAAATCTCTGCAGAGTCATTTCGATGTAGGAGGATTTGTACAAGGTGCCATTCATGCATAACTTAATAGTAACACAAAAAAATGAAGCTGAGACAATCTTTTAGCAAGGTGACTGTGAGGAACAGTCACTGTGTCTGAAATGCATCACTGATAGCACTTGTCGTACTAGATCTGCTTTTTACATTTTTGATCGAGCGCAAAAAGGAGACAGATGAGCGCTGTAACCTTCTCAGGACAATGTGTGTCTGTGTGTGAATGGCATGAGGTGTATTTCAGTGGGGAAAGATGTTAAAGATGTTCCCTTCAATATTTACAACAGGAGCTTTAAATCCTTGTAATTTCTTGTGATTTTCTTCTCTTTTTTTGCCTTCTTATAGTTTCTCATGTCAAATTTGCAGTTTTGGTGAATGTTTAACTTCTCTAATTACAATTTGCATAGAGTTTAATTAATTTGCACCAACTTTCAGTAGAACTTTATTTTTTTGCTTGATTGTAGCTTCTCTCTCTATATTTACATAAGATTTCACTCAACTTTTTAAAAAAAACTTTTACTTTTTTGTGAAATGTAGATAGTTTTTCACTTATTTGTAAATATATGTAAAGCATATGTAGTTTTAAGTTTGTAGATTCTCCATGTAAAAACTTGTCTATATCTCCTGTCTGTAAAGTTTGGGTAGAATTTAGCTTTGTTTTTAGGAGGGTTTTTTTGCACAATTTAGACTATTTTAGCTGGTGTAATAGATTCTCTACATAAAATGTATGTAGTTTTTAGCTTGTTTGTATCTTCTCTATGTAAAATTTGCATAGTTTTTAGCTTATTTGTAGTTTTCTGTAAAAATTAGTATAGCGTTAGCTTGGTTGTTCTTTGTATGATGTAAGTAGTTTTGAGCTTGTTTATATAGCATTAATCTGTAAAATCAATGCATGGTCAGATCAGATTGTTAGCTCACTAGTAGCTTTTTTCTGTAAAAACGTCTACAGTTTTCAACTTGTATGTAGCTTCTTTATGTATAATTTACGTAGTTTTTAGCTTGTTTGTACTCTCTTTTTGTAACATTCCCCCTCAAAAATACCTGAATGAAACAGAGGAGTTTTTCTTGTCTTTTCAGTACTGTGTTTGGAATTTCTTTCAAATTATGTGTATGAATTACAACCCCTGAATCTTTAGTTTCAAATATAATTATCTACCACAGAGGCTTTAACAAGAGATCAATATCTGATAGATGTGATGAATAATTTATTTGGTTATTAGTTCACTTCAATATTCCTAAAATCAATCCCAAATGCACGGATATACACGATATGTTCTGAATGTGCAGAAACTGTCAAAAATCTTGCAGAGATATATTATTTTTATTTCAGATTCTGGTCCTCATTTTTCAGTGTAAGTTCAGTATGTGATGGTGGTAAATGTACACTCATTCAGACCTTAAGAGGATGCCAAAGACATCTTTTAGGTTTCATCCTGAAAAAAATTGCATGCATGAAAACATTCCCACCACAAAAACTGATGCTCAAATTGTTGGATGCATTTTCACCGGAGTACAGGAAATGAAATGTTTGATTCTCAAAATGTCCTGGAGGCAGACCCCCAGACTCCTCGCTGAATTCATCCACCCCCATGGTCAGTCAAAACCTACGCCCGTGTGTGTATACTCTGGTTTGCACATATTTGAGTGTGTGCATGTGTGTGTGTGTTTGTGTGCTTTCATCTTGTTTGATCTTTGGTGTTAAAGCACAAAGAAGCTCGGTAGTGTACAGTAGCAGCCCACGGGACACAACAGAAATAGATGGCATTCATACACTCTGTATTCTATCCCCCTACACCCTTCAAACACCCCCTACTCTCCCCCTACAAAGTCTCTCTACACTCCACCATCAGCATCACTGCCACTTCCTCACTGACTCTCTCTCTCTCTCTCTCTCTCTCTATCTCTCTCTCGCGCGCACTCACACACACAAACACATACACACTCCCACATCCCTCTTTCTTTCTCTCCCTCATTATATCATGTGGGCACGAACCAAAATAAATCACTGAATAATGTTGGATTTGAAAAGCTTGAGGAAGGCAGGCAGATATTCTCTCTCTAACGCTTTATGAAAGGATGGATATCCAACCACGGCCACATAAAATGCAATCCAGGGCTGTCAATCATTGGCTGTAGATTTCAGTTAAACATTGGGGGATTGGGATGGGGGGTGGGCAGATTTCAGCATCAAACACTTCACTTCACTTCACTTCACTTCACGCATGCTGCTGAATTTTTACTCCATCAATTTGTGCCCGTTAATTTACGGTGTCTGTCTTAGTACTGGATTAACCCATAAAGACCCACACAGCTGCTGCCAACCAAAAGCATCTACTGATCTAAATTGTTTAATAACCTCTGATCCACTAATCCTGCCAGTACATGTAAATAACTGGTGTAAAATGCAGTTTGTCGTCTTTTCATGGTCATCAGATATGACCCATTTGGACGTTCAGAGGCTCTGTAGTTACCGTGGAAACACTGACATCTTCTACAACATTGATTCACCAGTAAAAACCATGGAGTTGGATCAATGACAGAGATACGTGTTTTTACATTCACTGAAAAAGTCACTTT
Organism: Apogon talboti; assembly: GCA_037367365.1. Classification (NCBI taxonomy): domain Eukaryota; kingdom Metazoa; phylum Chordata; class Actinopteri; order Kurtiformes; family Apogonidae; genus Apogon; species Apogon talboti. The sequence continues at coordinate 6,119,007 of JAPQRQ010000012.1, forward strand.
TTCTTCAGTTTTCTCTCATTCTGAAATATTAAGCCTCAGCTTTAATCTGAGCTTCGATGAACACGAACATCTACATGATCAGTGAATTAAATATAGGAAAATACCTTATTTTCATTGAAAAAACAAAGGATAGTATTATAATAAATGATGGTCAATCACTTAAGAAAAGTTCAATATAGAAAAAAAGAAATGTTTTGGAACTAGCACAAAAGTAGCACTGGGTCTTTATGGGTTAAAACAAGCTCTGTGTGACACCTATTCACATCAGTGATACATTCATTCACTTTGACTCATTTATAGACCTCCTTCTATGCATTCTCAAAACTTTCTACACGTTCAGAACATATCACACATGCATTTTGGGATGAATTTTTTGGAACACTGAAGCTGAGTGAACACTAGAATAGACAGTCAATCGTTAGAACCTCTGTTTTAAGCACAAAAGCTTCAGTGTTTACGTGTGCTCATAATACACTGTTGCCCATAAAGTTGGAATGAAATATTTTCTTATCTGTTTTCATGAAATGATTGACAATATGATTTATTATTGATAGATCAAATTTAACTGGCAATTATTACTGCAATCACTGAAGCTGGTAAAGGGGATTACTGATGTGTAGAAATAAGAATAAAAAGGGGAATGTGCTTGAAAATAGAATTATTCCAACTTTATGGACAACAGTGTACAAATAAAATTCCTACTTTGGAGTAAAATAACACAGCACTCAGCTCACATTATTGTTTCTATGAGTAACTTCATAGAGAATTGCGGTCACACTCTTTCACAGATGTGCCTCAAGCAATCTTTCTTTGGAAAAAAAAAAGGAAAATAGTCAGTGGTGGGGGACACATTACTGTTTTTCATCCTCTTCAAGTTACACATCAGTTAAACACCCTATAAGATGTTTGTAAATTTAAACGTTCATTTTACAAGTCAAGAAAATCAGTGTTTGTCATAAAATAACATCTAGTTTTGTGCTCCGTGAACTGCATTTTTCAATGTCATGAGCACTATAAAGGGCTGTTACTTCTATACATTTCACATCATTTGCAGCGTTAGCAGCTCTGTGCAGACTGTGGACAGAAAAAAGATCTTATCACACTTGAATTTTGAGTGTGGAATCTTTTTGCATTTTGCAGTTTTAATTTAACAGTTTTAAGACCAAATGGGACTTTACTGACTTGCAAAATCATCTCCTCATTTGACCGGCCTGATATGGTTTATGTGAATGATAGCGAAATTCATACAAAAAACTTGATTGGTGCACATATTTTGTGGGTCTCACTGAAATAAAAGTCCTGTGTTTCTTTGATATATTTAGTAGAGGGGGGAAAGTCTGAGTATATGTGTTCTTAACGCTGGGGGGGTGGATCCCCTGCATCCCTCTCTGAAATCTACACTTAAGCTGTCAGTTGAAACAAAATTGGAAATTGGAACAGGCTGACAGTGATCTATCTGTGTGTCGTCTCTCTGCTCATTCTGGGTCTGTTTGAGGTTAAAGTGTCTAGAATCCAGCGTAGACGATTGATTTGATCCTGTTCCTTCTCATGCCTAACCAAACTCTCACATCACTCTAAATAAATGACTTCACGGGGGCGTCTGACACCAGCCTGGACACATTCAAGTCTCTTTTTAAATAAGCAGATTTTTGCTGACACACACCCCACCCACACTTCCATATGCTGCTCTAAGTTATAAACACAGTTCACAGCAGCCAGTAATGAGCTGTCCAAAAGCCTTGAAACAAAATGATAAATAATAGTCATGGTTTCAAAGAAAATAAAAAAAAAGGACGATTAAACAAAAACTCACGGAGGTTTGTGGCCCTGGACACAAAGTGCTGGGAATGCATCCCAAGGGCCTCTTCCCCCCGGTACTGCTCACCTGGACACCCGCCCTGCAGCACACTGGCGACGGCCCTGTCAGACAGAAGAGGAGGAGGAAGAGGAGGAGGAGAGAAAGAGACAGTAGTGAGAGACGTGATGGATGAGGGGTTGCAGACATGTGGAACTGTGCATAGCACGGTTAATTTAATTATTCAGTTGGGCTGCACTGCTGCACAGCATCTCTTTTCATGAAACTAAGATGCAGCAAAGTGGAAAAAAATGTGTTTCCCCTTGATGAATGATGAAGGCTGATTTGGTATAATTTATCTTTTTTTTTTGTTACAATCATTGCACATCGCTCTTGGCTGTTAAATTATGAAGCAAACAAACTGTGAAGATGTGTACAAGCGTTTTCAATGATCTCCAGTCAGATACAAACACAATGGAGCGCAGTAGTATCTTACTCTGGTGGAAGAAACCGCCCTCGCCTGACGAGAGGAGAGTAGCTCAGTTAATGTTACACTATTACAATGCATAGATACTGTAGACTGGAGAGGAGACTGCGTACAGTATCCACGCCGGTTCAAAGGGAAGCTCAATTGAGGAGATGAGGATAAGTTTCTTTTTTTTGCAGGATGCAGAGCGTGTGTGTGAAATATAATACATAAAGACAGGTTTATGCGTTGAAAGCAAGTTGTATTGAATTCATGTTGCCTTGTTGCTGGTGTTGTTACACTCTTCTATGTGAACAGAATGGATGAACAAAAGGACAGCCACCTCGCACGCTCCCAAATCGCTGCGTGCGTCGGTTACTATGCTGCAAGTCCTTTGTAAACAAGCGCACTCAGAGAGGCGGGCAGAGAGGGAAGAGACGTGGAAGCGAGTGGAAGAGAGACGTGTAAAGACAGGGAGAGAGACTTACCTGGACATGTTCTCCCTCTGGGGCCGATGCGCCTTTTCCAGACCCAATTTGGTGAAAATTCCCACGAGGGCCATAATGGCCACAACTCCACATATGATGTAAACAATTAAGTTCGTCTTGTCTTTGGTGCTGTCGTGCATCTTGTTCATTTTGTTGTAGGGTGTCTGCCCGGTCTTCATCCACATCGGAGTGTCATAATTTTTACAGGTGCTCTGATCCAGCCGCGAGTGTTTGTAGGAACAGCAGAAGCGGAAGCCACAGGTGCCGCAGCAGTACAGATAATTCTCCGTTTTGCAGATGAACGGCGGGTCCCACTGGCCCATCACGTCGAAGTAACCCCGACATCTGTCCTCCGTGTGCGGGGTCTCCTCTGACACGCTCTCCTCCTCTCTGGAGCCGTTGGAGGTGGCGATCATTACGAATCCTCCGAGCAGTCCAGGCTCCCCGTCCGCCTTGCACACGAGAGCCATAACTTTGAGCAACAAGAAACCGAGGAGAAAGTATTTTCCTCTCATTGTTCTTTCTCCTCCGTTCAACTTCAGGCGGTAACGAAAATACTTGGAAAGAGTGGAATAGGCGCACGGTCATGATATGGTGGAAAGTCCAGAAGCGTAGATCCAAATAGCAACGCACCGTCATCCGCGCAGAAGAACATCTTTACCAACACACCATCATCCAGAAAAAATAAAAATAAAAAAAGCAATCTTTAAAATTCGCCGTGGAATGAACTATATGACTAACTACAGCGCGCTCTTTGTTGCGCTCATGCACGTCTTGTCAGAGAAGTATTTGCAGACTCAGACGCTCAGATTTCGCGATTTCAGGAATGCATCCCTTTACATATCCATCGGTGCGCTCTTACGCACAGGAGTAGGCAGAGACACAAGCAGTACGGAGGATAAGAGCGCAGTGAGCGAATAGAAGAGCCGAGGGTGGGAGAGCCTGGTGCGCAAAAGGAGAGGAGGAGGAAAAACAGGGGGAGTGAGTGAGACTGCGAGGGCCGAGGACAGTGATAGGAGCCTTTATTGTGAAATACTATGATGAAAGCCCCGGAATACGCACAACACATTTCTATTTTACCGTCGTGAGAAGGCGTGGGAGCCCCCCACCCTCCTTTGGATTTTCATATGTAGGTTGCCATTGTTTTAAAAATCCTGAAGCTTAATGTATTATAATAAACAGTGTCTGGCAAAGCTTCTAAAAGCAGCCAATATAAAAAAAACGCACGCACATACACGCACTAACACACATCCGTTTACCAAAAACAGCCCCAGGATATCAAGCTTTAATCCCTAAGGGCTTAGGCATCAGAACTCTGTAGGTTCTGATTCATCATCAGACGTATTTTAGCCAGAAACACACAAATAACAAACATTTTAAAGAAAGATTCGCCTGAAACGAGCTCGTTCTCGCTCTCAAGTGATGACAAAGGTTACTGGCACTTGGTTATGCCTCTTTTGGGTCATATTAGAATGTTTTGTAAAGTTTGTAGACTTAATATACAAGATCGGGGCTTGTGTCACACAGTCCAACAATTACTCACCCCAACCGAAGGTCTTTTCATGCGTAAATCTATAACCGCGTCTCTAAGTGACGTGCGTCAAAAACGTTCCTGAGGTGTCGGAAATGACAAGACCCGACAGGGATGTTACAAAAGTAGAAGTAAAGAGCCACATTTCTGCTCTTTTTCAATTGTATCTCTCTTTTAACGTATAACAAACAGATTGCAGTGAACACAAATGTATGTTTGGTCTATAAAGGCTCGCTCATGCCAGCTCACACTTGTTTTTCTAAGCTGTATATTTTTTCATGAATTAAATAGCAGAGGCCCTGTGAGGATCAAAAGGCCTTGGTTTAATTGGATGAACTGAAAAGTATTCTGAAAGGATAAACAACATTTATATATATATAAAAAAAATAAGAACATCTCACGCCACTTGTGAAGCATACCTATACAGACCAGTTTCGCAAATAGATGAACCGGTTCATTTTATTCATTACGCAAACCAGGAGACCTTCGAAGGTATCTGCACCGTCCCCTCACAAAAACAATGTATGTTTATGCAAAATATCAAAGTACAGAAGTAACCAGTTACAGGTGAAAGAGGATTCATGGATCATCCGGAGATTTTTTAAGGAACTCTCTCCATGGTTCTGAAAGTCTGCAGTCTCTGTCCAAGGTCCCGGTTTGAGCGAGAACAAGGAGATATGGGAGGAATACGAGGCTTTAGTGACTTTTTCTCTGGTGGGGGGAGTAGTTACTCAGATCGGTTACTTTATCCTGTAAATAGCCGTAAAAATCTACCAGAATACAAATAAAAGTCCTGCACTGAATCCTAAAAGTTGTATCATAAGAATTAAAATAAAATATTGGAGCTGTCAACGCGGGCTTATTTAAATAATTACACTGTCACCCATAAAGTTGGAATAATTTTGTTTTCAGACACATTCATCTTTTTATTCCTATTTATACACATCAGTAATAACCTTTAACCAGGTGTAGTGGTTACATGCTGTGTCCCAGTTACACGATCAACAATAAATCAAATTGTCACAATCATTTCATGAGAAGAAGCAATGTAGTAAAGTAGAACTATTTCATTCCAAATTAATGGGCAACGGAGTAGCATATATCTCAAAAATAATACTCCACAGTTCATGTTTTTTTTGTTGTTTTTTTTTTTACTTTACAATAGTAATAGATGGCTGTCAAAAACGTTACGTGTACTATATCTAATGGAGTAAAACGGCTCCAAAATGAAGTAGGAGTAAGTTATAAAGTAGCCTATCAGAATATGTCAATACTCAAATACACAAGAATTAGGAAGTTGCATTCAAGTGCAGTTTGGGTAAATGTAGATAGATTCATTCCAGCTTTAACTCGACAATGTAATTACATGTTTAATTGTCCCAGGCGGGTTTCTGTGATTAGTAAGAAGAGTGAAATACGATATTACATAAAATCCATACAGCCGGGGTGAAATTTGTTGATAAAATTTCTACTGTGTCCGTTTTTTCCAAATATTCCTAAATGAATCCAGGGGTTGATGGTAGTTTGACGTTTTTGTAATTTTATAGATAGAAACAAAGCATTGCATGCGGACAGGTTTTGTATATGAGGGTATTTTTGTTTATGTCAAAATCACACTGGGGGCCGCTGCAGCGGAAAAAGTCACACAGATTTCTAAACAGGCATTGTAGTCGAACACCGATATCTGTCATCGTCGGCTCCGGTAACCCGCAGAGACAGAACAGCTGGGGTGACACGAACAAACAACAACAACAAAACAGCCTCCTCGAACAGCTGTTTAACCAGCGGATGTTATGGCTGACAGTGAGGATATATTTCTCAGGGCAAAACAGCGGACATTCAGCGGACTGACTGAAGGTAGCCGACTGTCATTAGCTTCTTTAGCCCAACTTACAGGCTAACGCTTCAGCTAACTGTGTCTTCTCAGCTGTTACACAAGTTGGTGTCGCCGGCCACAGGTTACGGGACTGACGGAGGAAATACCCTCATTTAACAGCTTCTCTCTTCTCTGTCGTACCAACTTCCTCCCTATTGTCTGCCACTATCGGGCTAACCGATTAGCGTGTTAGCTTGGGTTTGCAAATAACATTATGTGGGTTATTTGTAGTGTTGTGCTCTTTTCAGAGGCATTACTGAATCAAAATCTACAGGGAGAATGTAGTTAGTTATAGTTATTCCGTCGCCGTAACTGTTTTTAAAGTCTTGCATTTATAATCACAATATCAATTTAAAAACAATAGATTTGGGGCAAATAACTGATGAACTATAATCAATTCTGAACATCACCAAAAAGTCTTACTTGAATCGCTGTTTTCAATCGCAAAGTTAGGGTTAATTCATATCAATACCAACAGTAGATGTGTTAATACTATGTATAAGACGGAATTAGCTCATATTATATTCAGTGAAACCAAAAGCATCTCTTAAGCTCAATTTCAGAAGCAGCTTGTATTATATATTGAAACTTGGATAGGTGTGAAATAAAACAAAAAAAATAAAAGTGAAATAGTTTTATAAGTTGTAGTGATCAGTCCCAGCACTCAAGATGTTAATGGAATTAACGATACTTATGTCAGTAACTTTAACATTGTCAGTTTGAGTGATTTCTACCTTTGTATGTTTAATTTATTTACCACCTACTGAGGGAAAACCAGCTTCCACAGGGACAATCTTGAGAAAACATCAAAATGTTCAGTGTTTTATTACTGCTTCAAAAAAAAAAAAAAAAAGCAAGCCCCTGGTGCTTTCCTCTCAAATGATGATTAGTTTTGTTTCCAGCACACCATCTGCCACCTGAGAAATCGCTGCAATTTATGTTTGAAGTTGTGCTCACCCAGCTCAGACACGCAAGGCTGATGCCTCTTATCTCCTGTCATGAGAGCTTTGCCTTCTCCTTCAAGTCTTTAGATTGTCTCTGAAATGGTTCAGACACTTGTGACTCGAGAGAGATAGTACTAAAATATATGTTTACTGCAACAAAAAGCTTGTAGGAGTTGTCCTCTGAGTGTTAAGAAATCATGGGTTGTGTCTATTAGGCACACTCTCCACAGATGGCTAATAACTTAAGAGAAACATGCATAGATTACTTTATTTTACTCTTTTCCACTTATTCAACTCTACTTGACACAGGTTTTTAGGCGTTGCACTGCAAGAGAGCAGGTACAGTCACATACAGCACCTTTGCTAAGGTTCCATGCAAGCCAAAGCAATGGTAAAGGTGACCTAAAGTCATGCAGATCACATATTAGTTGAACCAGAATTGTTGCTTTTTCTGTATGTATGTTTGTGGTCAAATAGGAACATAGGACACTAAGCCATGCTGTGGTAATGTGTCCTATTGTGTAGAAAAGTAGCATGAGAGTATCTCTTGTCAAATGTCTAAATTTTGCTTATTAAATCAGCCAAACTTAATTGGTGTATCTCTGCCCTAAAATATGTATTGTTGACTAATAATTTCCATATGCAAACCTTTGTAAGCTGAGTTTCTAAAATCATTCTGCTGAGCGGAAGACTTCATGACTTCACTTCATGTAATGATGAAAGTTTTTGATCCGTTCAGAAGACAGCTCTATTGTGTATCTCAGGAATAAAATCCTGGCAGACTGTCATAAACTGCTGATATTAAGCGAGGCCCTCTCCTCAGTGGAAAAACTTTGTACTCGCTGTGTTAAGCTGGATAAACTCTGAATTCATCAGCCATACGCTCTGTAAAATCAAGATAAGATCAAGGCTAAGCTAGTTAAGACTACAGGCATTCTGCAGCAATTTAGTTTGAAAGATGATGATGGTAATTATAAAAGTAGAGTGTGTTCTCCCTGTTGGTTTCATGTCAGTTACGTAGAGGGAATCATTGTTAAGCTTTTATTCATCTAGATCCCAGGAGTGAGAAAATCTTTCTTTTTTTCCTGTCTTTGCTCAAGTTTCTCTGGAGGACAGAATTATCATGAAGTCATTTGGGAGAGCTATACATGTAGAGCATGTTAAACACCAGAGGAAGCTGAGCAGCAAGTAGCCCCTGCTGTGTGTGAGTGAGTGGGATTTGTGCAGAATGCAGATGCAGACTCTCCACAGCGACAGCAGTGCAATAAGTACAGTTCTGCTTTCATATCCTCCAGAAATAAAGAGTGAAAGAGAAAGCTGTTATTTACACCTGCTCTAAGCATCTGTCCATTTCCTGGCAGCGGGGAGAATCCATTTCCATGTCACTTGGATGGGCTTTTTCCTGTGTCCTTCACGTCAAACCTTGTCATTATCATCAGCCATGCTGAGCTGAGTGTGTGCTTCCGTTCTCTACATGGAAACGGCGGGGGGGGGGGGAGGCCGTTTGTTAATGAATATTTAAGAGTGATTAGATTGTAGGGCTCTTCAGTTATGTAATATATCAGGATTATGTAAAACACTTGTTCGTCGCCATTCATGGTTCAACATGTAGCTTTTTGTTAATTATTTAGCTGTGGTTGCTCGTGGAATGAACATGTACTGTACTGCTTCAAGAAAAGACAATGCAATATATTCCCCCTGGATTTCAGTTCTCGCTCCTGAACCCTGATCACAGCTCTCTCAACTAATCAAGTGTTGTGTAGGCTCCAAGAATAAATGTAAGACTTATACATCAAACCCTGTACCACTCAATAACTAATGCTGTGATGAGCCCTAATTCCTAGGCTTTTATGATTCTGTATGTTACATTACTTGCGGTTTCTGTCATCATTGTAAAATAAAAACGTTAAAGTGGTCTTAAGCTAATGATGGATAAATCTGGAGCTCTTTTTTGTGCTTTAAATAGAGTGAATTCAGAGCATTCTTTTTGTCTTTCATCGTTTGATGTCTTTTATATAGAGAAAGATTGATTAATTGGTTTGGCTAGCTTTGAGTGTACATA
>JAPQRQ010000012.1:6128268-6155787 GCA_037367365.1 Apogon talboti
ACATTTTACACACTGTCAGTATCAGCAGAAGTTGGCACTTCTCAGGGAAATAAAAGCTCAAAAATCATTTTCAACTACATTTTCTGTGGTTAGTTTGATGCTCAGTTCCACATTTATTGACAAATTACTTTGAGTTTGATGTTCAATGATATAGATTTATTCATTTAGGTATTTATTACTTAGGCTGAAATGTTGAGTTCAACAGTTATCCACTTTCTAAAGTGGGGCAGCTGTGGCTCAGTTGGTAGAGCGGGTCATCCAATGACCGAAGGGTTGGCGGTTTGAATCCTGGCTCTGACTGTCCACATGTCGAAGTGTCCTTGAGCAAGAGTAGCAGCCACCCACTGGTGTGTGAATGTGTGCATGAATGTGAATGGCAGGAATGATAGCAGTTGATTGATCACCCATTGGCTTTTCCCTGCTCCAGAGTAACATTATTACATCATTACTGATTGATCTGTACTGTCATATGTTTCTTGTCCAGATGTGGAACATGAGTGGAAGGGTCCGTTTTGCTTCATCCAAGCAGCAGACCCCCAGCTTGGTCTAATGAAGGCCTGGAAAGATGGCGACTGTGATGGTGGAGGGGACGAATGGGCTGAGGAGGTAGAGCTTACTAAGCAAGCCGTGGAGGCCGTAAACCACCTGCAGCCAAGGCCGAAGTTCATGGTGCTGTGTGGTGACCTGGTCCATGCCATGCCAGGTAGGAACAGGGGCTAGGACATAACATGAAGATACATGACTGCATTTAATATGGGAAACTACAAAAACACACTTATCTGTCTGTCTGTCTGTACTAAAAGGCTTCAGTTAATCCACTTTAACCTGCAGAATTGGCCTAATCTTCCTTTTGTCAGAAAGACCAGCTGAGGGTGTGAAGACCTCAGACGAAAAGAATCAAAATTGAATGTGCATTAAATTGTTCCTGTATCCGTCATGGTTGCAACATTAATTGTGCTTTGTGTATTACTTATAAGCAAGAGAGGCACAATTGCAGTAAAAAATCACCATAAATGCACCACACTGGACTTTTGTTACATGAATTATGGGCAGGGCAGGGGCAGAACCTAAAGGGAGCAGCCACTACCGGTCAGAAGTGATGTACCATCATTGATTCCAGGTGATCAAGTGCAAGTAAACAAGCAGCAGTCAGTGAGCAAGATTGAGTGGAAGGCATGTGTTCACACTTCTTGTTTGTGCACTCCACCATTGTCCTAGAAACGCAACCCTGCACTGACCGATAATGTGTCATCTTAGATTGGTGCCTGCTGCACAGGGTCAGTGACCAGTCCATCACAGCCTAGGTAATCAGACAAATCAACGAGTCTGCATCACTAACACGCACTTGACAACAGGCTATAACGTAAGTTACCTGATGAAACCGCTAGTATTATACATGATCTTTTGAAATAGCTAGCAATGAAGGTTCATTACAGGTACCCTTTAAATCTGATTCACATCAATGCTTTGCCAAAGAAGCAGTGCAAAAAAAGTAAGAGTGTAAAAACTAATTATAAAACTCTGTTGGGACAAATTAGGCCCCCACAGTCAAGGTAATTAATGAAAACTGCAGCTGTCACACATGTAACTACGTTTAGGGAAATGTGAACTGGTGTGTGCTTCATCAGTAAGCAGATTTTCCTTTAGTTTTCTGTATTGGTACTGCAACAATATTCATCCAAAATGATGCAAAAATTTAACAACAAGCAACCCCCCCCACAGTCTAATCCTCCAGAAACCAGTGAAAACAAGGGGAAAGCTTCTCATAGTTTGGTTGTAACTAGCCTATATTTTAGTTTAAGAGATGAAAAAAAATGTGATTCTACCTCGGAAAACCCTCACATGGTCCTGTGGCTAGGTTGCCCAGCATTAACATATACATTTTTTACTGTCTGTCTTTGGATGGATACAGCATCCATTAGAGCAGGCAAACATACTGTTTATCCCATTCTTTACACATACTCTTTTGTTGTCAGTTTCAGAGGAGGCTGAATAAAACCCTTCAGATATGGTATGAAGCCTAAACACCACCCTGTGCATACCATTTTGACCTGTGTTTATTATTCTTCAAAATGTATAAATAAGCCTTTCAGTTTTACACCTATGAAGTTTGTCCTGACAATCTCCCTCAATCTGGTTAGTAGCAAAACACTGAACACATCAAATGTTTAGGTGTAGTGTGAGTTCTGCTGTTATTTTGTGATGAAGCAGTGTTTGGTGAATGGTGATAAGAGCTGAATTTCTCTCAATAAACAGAGTTCTTAGTTCAGCAAATAAAAAATAACAAGACGCTTGTACTATTAAAAACAAGCGTCACTAGCGGGGAGAGTGGACACTCAGCTGAATGGTTATTAAAGCACGTTAGTGGCATCAGCCTGTGTAGCTGCCAATTATCCGCCTAATGTTGGAGAACATTATGTGAACTCACAGATGCCAGTTGCATGAGCTTTAACTCTGCTCAGCCTCTTTTAGTCAAACCAGATCGTACAGCCATAGTCCCATGAGCACTATTTCATAACATCTGTTAGCTCACACATCCTCATGCAAATGTTATACTTATTCCAAGCGTACGAGATTAGTCTCCAAAATTATAGATGAGTGCAAATTGTTCCGCAACTCAAACTGAGATTTCACTGACTGCACCAGTTCACTGGTCAACATCCTTTATGGTTAATTTGCATTAAACAGTGAAAAGACGACAGATTTTTCTCCAAAGTGATCAAAAGCAGTTTTTAACAGCCAACACCCTAGTACTGTTACATATTAGACAGTCACTGTGTTGTAAAATGAGGAAATCAACTACTGTTCTGTCATAGCCACTGCAGGGTAGATTTCTGTTTTCATTGATAGTGCAGTTTTTTAATGCTCTAATATAATATACTAATATATACACATAATCACTCATCAAAGTGCCAGTCAGATCAGATGAGCACCAGCAAGTTTCAAATGAACATTTAATTCCTCCTGCTGTAGCATCGTTGGCCATTGACCACAAAGGTACAGCAAACAATACCTGAGCTTTCTTTCGCAACTCTATAGATATACGCTGCTGATGGCACTGCCCAAGTGATCAGAGAGGGAGATGTGGAAATGAGGCCATGGTTTGATCTAAATAGTGTAGTCATAGAGATGATGAGGAATATCCTGATACCAAATGTTAACACAAGAGTTGTCGATCAATTGAAAATAGAAAAAAAAATTGTGCATTTATCAAAATTAATTGCATTTTTTTTTCTGAGCACTTAAGCTTGTAGTCAATCAAATAATGAAGAATAAATATAAAACAAGTATATTTAAATTAAAATCCTATTGCTTAAACACTGATTCTCCCCTGTGAACAGTCAGGTTGTTAGACATATTTCTGGTCTTCAGTGACTGAAATAAGCTGTATTTTTAGTCCAACATTTGGTTTGTTGGTGTAGAAAAGTTCTAATGACCACACATGCATTTTTGAATCTCAGGATTAAGATAAAATCTGAATATATAGGAAGTATGTACAGCAGTAAAAACAAAAGTTTGAATGAAAAAACAGCTTCTATAAACCAAAGTGGTAGTATTTAGTGTGACCTCCCTTTACATGTAACATGTCTTTAACCCTTTTATTCAGACAATATGAGATTTATGGCATTAATTTTCTGATGTTTTATACCAGGTTTCATTCAACACATGTCAGGTGTTTCTAACTGTCTGTGCTGCTTCTTGTCAAGGGGACAGGGATCACACTAAATAGTGACTTTAATGTTTACAACCCATTTGGTTCAGTTGTTTCTTTGGAGGCTGTGCACATTCCCTGTATTTTCTTGTTGTATCTGAAGAAAAGCAAATAAGAAATAAATATGTATGCTCATTTCAACCCTGCGAAAAGAAGAAAGCTAAAGGTGGCCTAAGACTTTTACAGTACTATAATAAATAGTAATTTCAGTTTCAACCAAGGTCATTCAAAACAGAGATCAGTGTAAAGGCAAGTTTTGATTTCTCATTAACTTTACGCAGTATGATGGTGGATGGATGTGATGGCCATTACTCAAGTTGGCTGTTGAGTGGCAAAGCTCGCATCTGCAGGTGTGTCCAAGGAATCAGAGACAGACGACAAAGCACAAAACTTGAATTGATTGAATTTATTTATTTTCTTTTTTGCCTGGTCCCAACTGGCAGCTGTCTGTTGTTACATTAGAATTACTGATTTTAAGAAAACTACAACCAAAGCAAAGTCTACATGTGAGGTTTATTATAAGGAGCACATTAGAAGATGTAGCAGCAGCTGCTTCAGTCTTGTCTATGTGTCTATGCGTAAGTGTACCATTTTTAAAGTGAGACCATTTTTTTAAGTTTTTGAGCTCAAAATAGCATTTATTGTGGCTAACCAGGAACCACTAAAAAAAACCCAATCAGCCGCGGTGGGCTAAACACGGGAGAAAATTGTTGATACACACACCAAACTTCATATTCGCTTCTGAAACTGTTTAACACCTTTATTTCTATTTCACGGCAGTACAGAAGCTCCAATTGCATGCAAAGATAATAAGGCAAAGTAAAGTGTAGCGTAGTGGTCTAACAGAAAATTTCACCCCAGATGTTCACCACATGAACACCAGCCCAGGAGAACAGGTTAGTGCAATTACAAGTAACCATGGACGACACACCCATAGTGACACACCCCTCCCCCGAGCACCAATGCAGTGTACACACACAAACAAAACCCACGAATACAAAAGGAAAACTTATGGCTCCTAAACCTTAAAAATGCTCAAGACTGGGTAACGGCAAATATATAGACATTTCGTTTGGTCATATTTGGTGATATCCTGTGTACTTTTCATTGTGTGTCAGCAGTCAGAGGATATACAGAACATAACAACCCAACACTAATGCTTCAGTGGTACATATTCTCAGATATGTTGTTAGCTGTAGCTTAGCTTCCCTCCATTTATCTGGCTTTAAAGAGAATAAAATATGCTGGAAGCGTATTGATTAATATATTCTCAGCTGCCCTCTGAGATGGCCATAATCTAATTAATGTACTCTGTGAGGAACACCAACTTTGGGGTGGTTCACTTACAGAATATTTCTGATTGAGGTAGGTTTGAACATTACCCTGCTCTGTTTCCTGGCCAGAGTCTGTAAACACCACACTCCCCCATGACAGCGGCTGGTATTTATCTATGAAAAAGCTCAGGCCTCGTGGCTGTTCTCAGGCAGGTTTAGTTTCTGTGCTGATGAAGATTTCAGTTATTGATCATCACAGGCAGACTTTAAACTCCAGTCCAATCCTCAAAATCTATGAGCCAAACAGTTACTGCTGTGCTTTTTGACTGCTGCTGGAGCGTGCAAGGGAAGAAAGTTAGTACTGTTCCCTCTTTATAAAAACTTTTTGACAGTGTACAATATTTATGTTTTTGAAAGTACCAGAGAACCTTCAAACTGTTTACCTGAAGGTACCTGGTCGCCAAAACTCATGTGAATAGGTCTGTTTTTGTTGCTGAAATAGTTCAGCAGATGAGTTATGTTTACAGAGGGAGAATATGAGTCTTCTTTTATTTATTGTTTTAGTTTGTAAATAATGTCTGTGTTCACTTCTCTCCATCGCTGTCAGGCTAATACTGTGCTCGCTTTTCCTATGTTACATTGGGATTTTGTCATATTAGATGTCTTGGAACCAGGACAGCAAACTGACTTCTTTTGCCACAGTGGCAGCTGGTTCCCCAATCCACCAGATGCTTTCGCTGTCGAGCCAGACAAATAGATTTTCAGAATAGAACCGGGCCTTCAGAAATAGCTGGCCGAGTAAACAAAATCATTATTTTGCAGCTATTTCCCACCTTATTTGGAACAGACACAGTGTGTTTGAGTCACACTGTGTTCAATCGCACTTGCCTCTGTCTTTGTAAATCTCTGTTTTGGTAGCTAGTGAGATTTTATGATTAATGTCAACCTGTAAATACAAACCAATCAAGTCCACTCATATAGTAATAAACCTTTTAAGGCCATACATAAAACTCTTGTGTTTCCTAGTAGAAGACCATGGCTGCTTAGCTTGGCAAGGATTATTAGCAAGAGGATACTTTTATTGAAGTAACTTTAATGAAATGAGTCAGTACTACGTGGTACGTGTGTTTCCCAATGTCCATCTGCCTGATTTGATAACAGGGGGAAAGGAAAGGGCTGGCAGGACCCACTGCAGAGTTAACGTTCAGCAAAAAGAGCCGCGAGCCGCTAACCAAAGGAAGCTACCTTTGCATGACAATTAGGGAGCTAGCATGAGGTGCCTGCCTGGCTGCCTGGCCTCAAGGAATGGGCACAAGAGAGAGGGAGAGGAGATGGCAGGCAAACCTGTCTGTCTCTCTCTGCACGTGGTCCTTCAGTACATCTGTTTCCATGTTTGATTGGATCATGATGAAAGTATCACAGGGCTTGATCCTGAGTTGAAGGTTCTACAAGCTATCGGTAAACTGTTTTCTCATAAGTAGTGCAGTATACCATCTGTAGCATGTCCTTGGCCTCTGTTTCTAAAATTTGACTCAAGGCAGACTATTCATATGCAACACAGATTCAGCTTGGCTTAGTCATAGAGCAAGCCTTGCCTTCCTCTTCTCTTTTTTGGGTCATAATGACCACCAGTTTTAGCTGCACGGGGGACACGTGTCTCACTATCATCTGAAAGTCTTGCTGTAGGCATCCAAGTATCTTTATCATCACTATGGCTGCACCATTTACACCAAATCATGGCTGCCATCCATTTTCTCCCTCTCTGTCTCCCTCTGATTATTTACATTTATAGGTCACAGCTCTATTTCAGACATGCAGTGGGACAGTTGATAATGTAAGCATGGGGTTTAAACTCTGAGGCCTGGGGGACCTTTAAACGTTGCGGCGTCTGCCCTTGTTACTGTCAGCACCGACAGTACAGGTTGTGTGTGCCATCCTCATTACTCGCCACGTCCGTCACTTGCCTGGCAACTAGGCTGCTGCATTGGGGGGTAGAAGAGGAGGAGGAGGAGGGAAGAGCCAGAGCTGCTCCTTCCGTCTCTCGGCTGACATTTCCCCTTAAACTGTTTATTTACAATACAGAATGAATGGATGGCGGCCAGGGGAAGCTGGCTGTCAACCGGCATTGTCAACACTGCTGCCTGTCGGCGACAGGAAATTGGCAACTGTATTTCTGTTCCCACGGATTTCGCTCTCCGTCTCTCTCTCTCCGTCGTTCTCACGTTCCTTTCCGTCTCTGTCATTTTGTAACGCGCCACAGTCTCATGGCCCTCTCCCCTTACTTTGACAGCCTTCATTTGCAAATCTGACACTGTACACAAACACACTCGTTTCTTCTTGTCACTAATGAACCTCTTGAAACATCCATCTGAATTAAATCTGTTCTTTTTTTTTTAAATCGACAAACAGAACACACACAATAATGACATGACTGGAAAAAATCGTAACAAATATAAAAATGATTAGATAAAGGCAAAAATGTAATCATTTGATCCCTTTGGTAATTCATGTATCAGGAGTTACAGCACTGATACATTTAACTAAGACAATTTTTCTATTTCATATTTGCTATGCTTCTTTGTAATGGTTTTGGCATTTTTTTCTATCATTAAGTTGCTTTTCCAGTGTGTATTTAGATTATTAAGATTTAACTAAGATTTTTTCCATGTCTGGACAATATAATAGTATTTATTGGGGTAGAATTTTATATTGCAGTATTCTTATTTGCATTTTCTTTCATCTTAAAGTTTATTTTCATCATTTTCTCCACTAAAGCCATTAAAAAAAATTTCATTGTTTTGTTTTTACTTTACTTTAAATCTGCAGGGGCTGAAAAAATGGCAGAACTTTAAAATACACACCCTCCTTCTACAGTTCTCTTTTCTCAGTCCAAACCAAAATGGTAAATATAAAGTTACATGAATCTGTTGCTGTGGAAAACCGGTGAAGCCACTTTTCTAACCTTATGGTTTAAGCCACAAATCAGAGCAGCAGAGTTACCTGTAAACCTGAAAACATCTCTAGTAAACCAAAATCTGTGTCATAAGGGAAAAGAGGTCACAAGTGTAGGTAGAATTCTTGTTTCCTTCCCAACTATTTAAATTACAATATCCTAACAGGTGTTATATAGATTTTTGCCAATTTTATTTTATTTTTAATATTGATGAAGGTACTATACTGCTTTGAGTGTTATTTTTGTCACTTTTATCCATTTTGTTCTCTTTTTTTGTTACATGCCTTGCAGTTTTCCTTTTAAAGTGCTTTATTACCTTTTGTACTTTGTTTCCATTCTGTTCGACCTTTTACGTCATTAGTACAGCTTGTATAATTTTTTACACCATTATCATGTTGTTTTGTCACTTACAAATCTTTCATCTTATGTCAGTTACATAATTTCATTCAGTCTGTTACATCACCTGTGTCAGTTTCATTTTGCTGTTTCCGTTATTGGTTCCATTGCTGCCTGTACAATTATTTAAAACCATAAATAATCACTTGTTTTCTTACTAAAGGACCAAAAATCAACCTTTACACTTGAAAGAAATATTCAATTGAGAGAAGATTATTAATATTGACTGACAGGAACATTTTTAACATAAGGTTTTTGTCATATTGCCAAGCCATGCTTACATCTGGATTGCAATTTAAATATAAACATTTTACCCAACAGAGTAACTATTATTTTTCTTGACTATTTTCACCATGAACATCCTCGTGTATATACAGTATATTGAAAGTCAAGTGGCCTCTGAGCATGCATGCATGTGTGTGTGTGTCTGGGGATTCACACAAAATCCAGAAAGAGCTGACTGCTGCAGTTTGGCATACGTATGTTTTTTTGGTCAAGGAACACAGTAGTAGAACGGCAAGTTGATAGGAGTAATATTTTGGGAGATATTAGTAATTTTGGAATACAATAGCCTTACAATCATGTTGCTATGGCCAGAACGCTTTGGCAGTGACTGCTGGACAAATGCGGTACAGCGTGCACGAATACACAACAAAATGAAAACTACCACATCTAGAACCTGTGGATTCCCAGTATATAATAAATGCTTAGTGGCCTTGGCTAATCCTCATTTGCTTGAGCTCGTATTTATTCTATAACAGAGTCACGTTCAATGATATTGATGCCCAACTTCAGATCATGGAAAACTGACAGGTTGATAGTGATGTTTTTCAGCCTGTTTAATAAGTCCATTAACTTGTCAAAGGCTGGTTGATGCAGTGGTGATCAGGAATGCTTATTCACAAACGATGGAGAACATTCCTGTTGAACTCAGACTCCTTTTTCTCTTTTACAGAGGTATAATCCAAACAAAGCCCTCGCAGGTCAGTTTAATGAAGTGTTGGCAACCGTGGAAATGTTATGGAAACATTATGTCATCTGGACCTTTACTGAGACGTCAGTCCTTCATCCCAATTCCCTGTCTCCTCTCCAATCCAAGCAAAGCCCCGAGAGACGCTTTCTCATCTCAAAGACTTCCTTCAATGTCTTTCACTCCCTATCTTTGCCTCTCTCCCTCACTGTCACTCTCTAGTGTCTTTCTCTCACTTACTTTCAAAGCTGACAAATGAAGAGGGTAAAGAGCAGGGAGGACGGGGGGAGGCAGTGGGGGAAGAAAGAGCGAGATAGAGAGCTGATTAGATTAGAGAAACATGCTGGACTTAACACTCTCCTAATGAGCACTACAAAGGATTCAAGCTGCATCTCTGGGGGTTCGTGAAGGATGTTACGCATGATACAGCACAGAGGACTGTTTGAGTACGTACGCATGTGTTTAAATCTTACAAAGGTGAAGTAGAGGTTGCCTTGTGATTTCATTGTCCCCTATCTGTACCTGAAGAAAGTTGTTTAATTACCATTTAACACAAATAAAACTGGGCTCTGTGGGGATTCTGAAGGAGAGGAAAGTCTGAAGCAGAGACTACCCATAGAGAAGAGTTTTTTGGAACATGTAGAAGAATTTTAGCCTTTGTGTCATTTTGGTATGTATTCATTTGTCATCACAGGTGTGCCTGAAACTGTCTTGCAGATGTGAAACCCACCAAACAATGTATAGATCAAATATGACGGCATACACTGCCTGGCCAAAAAAACAAAAAAAAGTCACATATGCAGTATTTCACTGCACCACCTTTGGTTTTGGTTTCAGGAGATGTTCACTGTGACATCTTTTTTGCCACATAATGCTTATGTAGTGTCACAATAAGGTTCATAATATTTTTTTCATCCATAGTTGCATTACTTTTTGATTATTGATGATGGAGAATTGGACTGCTGCATCAAGTCTTTATCACATCATAGCCTCTCATGTCTTTAATGTCAAAAAGATTGGACAATGCCAGGATTCATCAGGGTCATCAGGCTTGTGACAGAATGGTTCAGGGAGCCTGAGACATCATTTTCACACATGGATTAGCCGCCATAAAGTCCAGATTCTACAGTAAGTTTTGATGTGATGAAGACTTGATGCAGCGGTCCGATTCTCCGTCATCAATAATCAAAAATTAATGCAACTATGGATGGTAAAAATATTATTAACCTTATTGTGATATGACATAAGCATTATGTGGCAAAAATGTTGCAACAGTGAATGTCTCCTGTAATCAAAACCAAAGGTGGTGCAGTGAAATATTGCATGTGTGACTTTTTTTAGCCAGGCAGTGTATAGGTAACCTGTTTCTAAGAAGCGGTGGGGCATCCATATGAGGATTAACCAAACACCCATCTCTTACCCCTATGAACATGGCACTGTTGTTTGACTCTTACCACCTGCAATACGTTAGCAAAGACAGTGATTTTAGAACGGCAATATGAAGAAAAAATATTAAATATCTTAGTCAAAAAAAATTATTATCAGGTGAGGCATGATGAGATGAGGGAATAAAAAAACTACACAAGATTCCAACAGAATATTGCTATAGTAACTGCACATTTTCCCACTGTAGCTCTCTCATCTTGGTCCAAATCAAAAGACTAAATACAAATCTAGATGACCTGATGCTTTGACGCCACTGTGGAAAAGGGACACCACTTTTCCATGGTTATGTATCAAGCCAAGGAAGTCCATAGTAGAGCTGTAGAGTCATGTCTGACAGAATGTCATCAGCTATCAATCATATTTTTAACCCCCTACCTGTCTGAAAATGTGTATAAGCAGCCAAATCATTATTATGGGTAGTTTTTTTTACAACCTGAAAACAAAGTCACGATAAGGGTGTAGATTCTCATTGCCTGTCCAACCACTTGAATTCCAATATGCTTAAAGGTTATTAAGGAGTTTTTACCCAGTGATGCCAAAAAACTCTCTATCACTGTACCTTTAAAAGGGGTGATAATGTAACTCCATAAAAGTGGTACTATGACCAGGTGTGATTTCTGTGTTGTATTAAAGGCCTCGGTCACAAAGTTTCTTATGAACGATTGGGTTCGTATGAATCTCCCGGTTCATACGGAATCTGGAGTTCGTAGACATTGGTGGAGGGAGCATTAGTTTCTTACGGCTGTCTTATGAAGTTGGTACGGCTACCGTTCAAATCGCAAGAGCAACTTGAGGCCGTCGTGAGAAAATGACGTGATTTTCTGTCGTACATTGACCTTAGAGTTCTCACCTTCTACGTAAGAGTGCCTTGGGACCTTCCTACATCATTTCCTACGGCCACTTCATGAATTTTTGTGTCTTAAGGTGGCTGTACAACACCCCTATGTGCAACTCACGGCACTCTCAAGTCCTTGGTAGGAAGATCTTACGCTTTTTCGGAATATTTGGATCAGCATATAAACCTGTGTCGTGATCATTGCATTCAAGATGGCAATGCCCACAACACTGAAACCCCTAAGCTACAGCTGCAAGACGAAGAAGAGGAAGATCAAATGGTTGTGACCGCTGTTTTGGTCTGACAGCGGCAGAAGATGATGCAGAGAACATGGCGGTGGGTCCGGCCGTTCGTAACGCCATTTTGTGACCAAGGCAAAAGACAAAATCTCAGAGGAAGCAACATTCAAAAGAAATCAGCTACAGGAAGTGGTTTATAAAATGTTGAGTATTTTACAGCCTTTTTTTTCCTGTTTGTTTGCTTGTTTACTGCCTCACACAGTATACTGAGCATTTATAAAGATGACCCCTTTTGTGAAATGATTTGACCCTTTTTTGTAAAAATGATGTCTTTTAAAGAGCAGAGCTGAAGGCAGCGACTCTGAATTTCTGTATTTATGTTTAGAAGCTCAAGGCTGTTTTTTCAGATATTTATCATTTGGTTCCGTATAACATCATGCTTAACTCCATAACAAAATGTAACCTGAAAGTTACACTTCAAAAGGTTGATACACTGCCCAGCCCTCTTTTCTAGTCAGAGCTCCCCTCTGTTGTCTGAACTACTCAACCTGCCTGCTAAAACTAATTTCACATGCTTGTATCAGTGATCTCGTTGCCCGAGGCTTGCGAATATAGACGTGGGTTTGAACATAGAATAGTAATCAGACACTTTGCCTTCAGGCTTCGGGCCCATTTCTTTGCAACATCACTGTTAATGCTGCACCAGACAACCTGTCAGTCATGTGCTCTTCATCCAGTCTTCTGTTCAGGATACAGTTTGATCCACTACACTTTAATGACACTGCTCTGTGTGTGTGTTAAAGGTTGTGCGACACATTTAATGTGCCTTCTATCTCAGCTATACCACCTTCCCATACAGTGTAGTCCAGTGCCACATCAGCACAAGCTGTCAGCGGCGGGACATGCTCGACTTAGTCACAAATTTCCAGGTCTCCACATATTGAAAACATAGTTGTTTAAGTGTAGAAAATGTATGCGACAGCAAGACCCCACGCACTAAGGGCCTGTGTGCAGTCTCGGCAGCCAGTCTTTAGAGGAAATTGAGAGAAGTGCTTACAGGGTTGGACAGGCTCAACGAGAACCTGCCAGAGTCTCCTGTCAGGGTTTGAGAATCACACTGTTGCAATCTCATTAAATGAACAAGGCCTTTCAGTCAGAGCTCCAGAGCGAGTGGAGAGCAGCATTGTGTTTTTATTTCCCTTTTCCCTACTCAGTACATATGTGGCTTATTCCAAAAGAGGAAAGCAGGGCAAGAATTTGTATGCAGCGATCTTTGATTTTCCTGCACATCCTGCCAATTTATTTGATTATTTTATGTCTCATTTTTGAGTGTATTATTCATTTTATGTGGTTGTCTTGTATTAGCAGAATTACCTAAAGATCCCTGAGTTCATATCACAACCCTCACATTTTGTTCCTGTATTTGGGGAAGTGGGCATTCATATTACATATTAGCAATGGTCGAATGGTTGATATGGGGAATATTAATGACAATTTTACCAGGAAAAATCTAGGTTTATGGTGCATACGTAGGAAATGAGTCATAGTATTTTAGGACACTTTGACTGGTCCTAATGGCTCATGCCAGTGGAAAACTGTAGTTTGCCTCCTCAACATAAAAACATACCCCACTTATTTTTAACTGTCTCAAATGCAGATTGATGGGCTACCGTAAGGTTGAGGAGCAGTTTGAGCTAGTATAGTGCTCAGCAATGATTCATGGATATGCCATGTTAGCGGATGGCTGTAGTCAAAGGCAGGCAGCTGGAGGTGTGAGGAAACAGAAGGCTGACTTATTTATCCTAAGAAAGGGGGGCCTAGTAAAGCGCCACCCAGCTTCACATCCACTTAGCTACACATATTCACACTTTGGTGGTGTCAACGTGTTTTTAGCTCTTGCCCTCTGAGTAGCTCCGCTGGATCAGTGGACAAGGTCAGGTGCTTTGTTGTAAGCCCCTATTTGAGAGTGGTTAACAGGGATGGAATTGTTTCTAACCCTTTTCTTGTCCCTTTCACATTTTCCAAGTTGAGCATGTAGAGATAAAGAATGGAAAACACGTCTCTTGTGAATAAACCTTTAAATTTGGTTAAAATACAGTCTTTTTTAACAGCAGGGCCAGTAAAATGCTACCAGCTGCAACAAGTGCCTCAGTGTTTCAAATGACAACCTTTGCACCCTCTTCTTTCTGTTACAGCCTCAACTAGTGTGGCGGATTTTATTTTGTGTGTAATTGTGGCGGCAGTGAAATACTGTGATTGAAGATAAATTGTTGTTCCATTTGCTGTCATTATTATCATCAGCATTCAGCTTTACAGAAAAAAAGGGCCTGAGGTTTGATGGGCTAAACTGGCGAACACTGGATACTGAGTGACAGACTGCAGGACTGAACTTTGTAACCTGAGATGTTCACTGGTATATCTTTTTTCTTTACTTTATTAACTTTTCAGTCCTGAAAACAGTTGTGTTTCACTAAAAAACTTGTTGGAAGTCCGGTAAAAATTGTTGTACAGTACATTTGCGTCAATTTAAAATGTGCATTGAGTGTATTGGTTGTGATTGGCATGTGAGTTCAGTCCTGGATTATTTCATATTCACCCTGAATGACACACCGAGCCAGGATTTGTCCCTGTATTATCTGTACCAGTATTTGTACACACCACTTCTCTAAAATAACTACAAACATCAGAAGTGCTGTTCTGTTACACCACAAGGTCTTTGTCAATCACATTTTCCACAGCCCTCTCCATTTGATACATCACCGGTTCAGTGTAAATGCATAGTGTGCATAAATAAAATATATAATATAATATTGCCACGAATGAAAATATAATGAATTGTTCAGCACAGGTAGATCAAATGCTTACCTTTTGAATAGATTCATTTAAAATTTTATACATTCAAGGAAATGTTTGGTCCAGAAGTGGTCCAGTAAAATGAATACTCAGATGAATAAAAAGGAATAAGAGAGAGTAAGGAATGTCTTAAGATCAAGGCTGATGGTTTGATTTGTTTGATTTATGTTGTAAATTATAGATATCTCTGGGCTTGGTCCAGTCACGCTTCTCCTCTGTGTTAATTCTAAGCTCAATAATATTGTACGCCTAATTTTAACACAGCAGTGTTTACAACTGAACACATTGTTAAGATCTTGTAAAACAAATAGGCTCATGTATCTTGGACCAATGAATGTGACAAGCACTGCACAGTCTGTGGCCTGCGCTCAGCTCAGCAGAAAGGCTGGGTCCGCTCTGCCGCGTGGACCGATGAGGCTTCCACCAGAACACCACTCTTCATGTCAGTAACCATGGTGATATAAAGTCGAGCTGCACAGTGCATTGATCATTCTCCGAGCTGTCATCATTATCATCCAAATAATTCCTTCTCCCTTCGGCGACTCTCACCTGTTCCCCTCACACTCGCAGTCTGACAGTTTTCATCAACATTCCTATAAATTTCTCTCTTACTCATTTTTTATGTCCTGGCAAGATGCCTTGGTAATTAACCTGTCCTTTTGGTCAGTATTGTTTTGTTTTTCTATCTTGATGTGCAGAACCTCCACTTAATTTGCCACATTAGGCAAGCTCCTCATAGTTCTGTTTCTTTCCACAGACACTCCATTCAGACAAGGTCAGGAGCGAGACCTGAAGGCAGCCCTGAAGGGGACAGATCCCTCTATCCCACTGGTTTTTGTCAGTGGGAACCACGACCTTGGCAACACTCCCAATGATAGGACAGTGGAGCAGTACTGCACTGCATGGGGGGATGACTATTTCAGCTTCTGGGTAAGGAGTCTGTCTGTTCTAATTTAATAAAGGTATACCTTATATCTTTCCCCTCTCAGCGAAGTGAGAGGGGAAAGAGATGAAGACGTAACCACAGTAACACTGGGTTCCATGATGCTCTCCACTGTCCCCTTGTTTACTGGTGCAGTCATGACATTGAACATAACACACTGAAGTAAGAAACTGAAAAGCTTCTCATATTGGGAAAGAGTCAGTTGCTTATTTTTAGAGTTTATCCAGATTTAAGAGCATCTGGTATTAATGTAAATACTTAATGCTTTAGAAATATTTACAACCTCTAGACAAATTGTTTTATCAGCAGTTATCAATAATAATAAAGGTTATATTAGTTGTTGTCATACAAGGGAGATTTTGTATGTTTGTCTTATGACAGTGAGATAACGTTGTTTTTAAACAAAAGCTTTCCTTCTAAAAAAAACCACTGTCCTCAAATACCACCGTAGATATAGGGCATATAATGACTGAGATCAGTCAATTGCCAATAAAGGGAGGCGCAGAATGGAGGTTAAATAACAACAAAATTAAAGAAAGAAGCAAGCAGAAAATAACACTGGCATTAGCTATCAACGACCAGTCACTTTAAATATTTGTATTACACAAGAATTTTGTAAATAGTGCATACCACCCAGATAGACAAACTTTTCCAATTATGATGCTCAATTGCGCTTCAGTTCATAATGATCTTAATCTACTACCTTTGGTTTATTTTTTTTTGTTTGCAAAGTGCCTGATTAGCACCATGCAACCCTCAGTAGAGATGAAAGGGTACTTTCATCATCAGGGGAAAAAACAATGTGTTTACGGTCTTTAAGGGTTGATATAATAACAATAATGATGATAACTTTGAACAGGGAGA
This sequence comes from Apogon talboti, assembly GCA_037367365.1. NCBI lineage: Eukaryota > Metazoa > Chordata > Actinopteri > Kurtiformes > Apogonidae > Apogon > Apogon talboti. The sequence goes on from JAPQRQ010000012.1 coordinate 6,144,754, forward strand.
AAAAAACATATACAATCACATGGTTGGACTAGTTTTTACTTTATCTGTGTCTTTAACTGTATAACTAAATGAACATTTAAGCCGGTGATAATCTCATGATTTCGCGATCGATCTTGATTTGGCATATGATCTGCTTTTCAGAGGGGTTCTATAGATCTGTCATTGAAAATTTGAAATAATACAAAACTTTCTCACTGAGCTATCGTTTCTTTTAAATTGTCCTTTTATCAGTTTAAGTACAGTATTTTACAAATCAAATATCAAATCAAATCAAATCAAATTCTATTTATATAGCACCAAATCATAACAGAAGTTATCTCATGACACTTTACATATAGAGCTGGTCTAAACCAGACTCTCAACCTATGTGCAACCTATGTGCATGAGGCATTAATGTCCTTAGACTAGTATGTTTTTTCATTTCGTTTGTAGTGGCACTTTAGTATAACTTACTTGCTTAATGTGCAGGCTTTGATGAATAATAATGAAGAATCATTATAAGTCCATCAGCTGCAGGTTTGGCTTCTGAACTCCAACATGCAGTGAGGTTGATTGAAACACCAGCGGGACTGAAAAGGCAGCCACATTCTGTGTAATTAAAAGAAACACTGCAGTTTTATGTGCAGAAACATGTGGAGGACACTTATTTCATGTAGATTTGCGAACGTTCTAATGTTGGTCCAAAATTATGCAAAAATGCATAATTAGAGTTCCTGTCTGGCTGAAAATAAAAAGCTGTCACACACAATCTAACCCTCCAGAAACCAGACAGAATTTTGTATGTAAATGTATTTTGGTTATAATTTGCCTATGTTTTATAAAAGGTGAGAAAATTGTGATTCAGATTGTGGTGAATAGCTCTTCACGTGATCTTTTGAACAGATCGCCCAGCCCTTAGTCAAAGTAAAGGTTATTGCTTATTCCGCAAGAACAGAGAAAATTGTTCTTCCTCACAGGGCTGTGAGAAAAAAATGACAGCATTTTTTTTCTTGTAGCCTTGGTTTGGGAGTTCTTGCAGCTTGTCCTGGACACATCATCAGTGCAGAACTTTTCTCTCATGTAGAGTCCAAGAACTATTATGTGAGTGGTTAAAAAGGTTAAAGGTTAACTCGCTTTGCTGTCCGGTCTCTGGAATTTACCCATCCAAATACATACACATTACATAGCATTAGAATTAGCAATTAGCATTAGTGTTAGCACATAGCACACATTAGGAGCAGTGAGCTGCCATTGAAGGCGCTTGGGGACTAACTTCAGATCATCATCACGGACAAGAGTCAGGGGCACAGACAAGAGAATGAACTAACTAAAAACTAACTTTGTTCTTGTTGTTGACACATCGAGAAACTGAACAAAAATGTTTCTGTTTGTGCGGAGTATATAATAATAAAGACCTCAACTGGCAAAATTAAATAATTGGAGTATTTCCGCTTTTTTGCCACTTGTTCAACAGGTCATGTATGTTTCTGAATTTAGTTGCCTGATATGTCTTGCTCAGGACAAGTTTGCGAGCCGTATTGTTGAGTTCTGATCAAAATGTGACAGAATTCTTGAGCGCAAAAATGGTATCGGAGACCATTTTACAGAGGGATATGTGGTGTTGTAATGCCAGATTCCAGCTTTCAACTGAATATCTGTGCTACAGTGAACCTGACTTTACACCTTTTCAATGCTGTGTCATCACACTGTTATTTGATGGCATTATATGGTATTTGAGTGAAATTTTGTGAGAATCAGCATATAAATTCTTGATCTATTCCAGTAAAGTGTAGTGCGAGGCCACAGTGACCTTGACCTTTGACCACTAAATTCTAAGCAGTTCATCTGTGAGTCCAAGTGAGCTTGTGCCAAATTGATCTGAAATCCCTCAAGATATACCAGAGATTTCATGACCGGCTACTGTTGTTGATAATGTGGAGACACAAAAGTGATTGAAGACGCTGTTATTGAATATGAAAACCTGAATAAGCAGTTGACTGTTTACATTGTACTGTGTCATCCCAGGTGGGTGGTGTCCTCTGCCTGGTTCTGAACTCCCAGTTGTTCTATGACGCCTCTGCCTGTCCTGAGCTTAAGGAGGCCCAGGAGAAATGGCTGGAGGAGCAGCTGAACAAAGCCTCCTCAGCCACGGTATGACAGCATCAATGACATGATTCTGTTCTTATCTGATTTTTTATGTTGAGCTAAATGTTCGGTTCACTTGCTGTGTGGATGCTGTGGTTTGGGTAACCGTTCCATCTGTCTCTGTGCAGGAGCTCAAACCCAAACACATCTTAGTGTTCCAGCATATTCCTCTGTATCTCAAGAATCCTGATGAGGAGGATGACTACTTCAACCTGCAGAGGATAGTCAGACAAAACTTGCTGGACAAGTTCAAGAAGGCAGGTAGGAGAGCAGGAAAACGCACATTGCAGGCCAAATCTTTGTAATTTAGATAAATTGTCCTTGCGTGGAACAGTTTTCTGTGACTGAGCAGGTTTGTATCCTGTATTTTCCTCAAGGGGACTTAAAGATTACAAGTCTTTTGTCTCCTGTATCTTTTCAATCCATATTTCACTACTTATTTTTTTGGCTGAAAATTTTAATTAAGTCACTTTAGTTATCAGTAGCATTTGGGCTGTACTGATGGATTTAAGCCTCTAAGAGGTAGTCTTAAGTGTCTTGCCTACAACCTTCTTAAATATTCTTGCTAAATCTGCTCTTGTGTGGTAGATATAACTGAGGTACAGTTAAGATCCTCACCCAGAGGATTAATATGCTATTAGCCATAAGCATAGTCGCAGCGCCATACACATAGATAATGCAGGCATAATTGAATCAACAAATGCATTCACTTCCTGTCTGGAGAATAATTCTATAATCAAAATCCATTGTTGTGAGATTATAAGTGTCTGATACTAAGTGTACTCTGCAGCAAAACTCTCACAAGGACAATAAGTCTGAAAGAATGCTCTGGCTCATCACACACACACACACACACACACACACACACACACACACACACACACACACACTTTGTGTCCAGTTTTGCTCTAGTGATTGACAGGACCTCTCGTATGGACACGTGCCATGCTTTTCAATCATGCATCAAGGTGACTGGCGGAGGATGGTTTTAATTTCATTATCTAGTCATTATTCCAGCATGTATTTAACCATGTTGGCCTGTTTTGGTCTGATGACCCCACTTGCTCATAATTGATTGTTCCTCTCAGGGAACACTGGTTAAAGATTTAAAGGGCAACCCACACAGGCTTTTTACATGCCGGATTGGAAGGTCTAACAGTATGTGCAGTGCTCTACAGAACATGCTATATGCCAGTGTCCTTCCCTGTCCTTACTCTTGTTCTGTCGCAATTAGAAATTCAGACTACATAAAAGGACATGCACTGAGCTGTATACATACATACATGTGCATGGATGTTAATTATTGATGACAGACATGCTCCTGCTCACTGTAAAGCTGCTTGTAGTACATGGCTCTGTCTTGTTCTATGTATGATGTGCATCAGGATATAATACTTTGGATTAGCAAATAGAGAATGGATGTGAGTCCAAGAGCCCTGTGATTTATAGTTGCCTCAGACAAGGGAGTCAGGAGTCCAGAACCCACAACTTTGGACAAGTTGCCTTTTTTTCTTTGTTTAATTTTGTTCCGGAAATTCCCACGTTGACTCAAGTTTGAAAAGTTGATAACTGTCTAAAAATCACTATTTCTCAACATTTTGTGCACAGATTCCTTTAAAATTTTAACTGAGGTGTCTGGATCACTTCATTGAGTGAATTTGCATCATTACAATCAATTAGTTCAAGTGGTGAGAGTTAAGGTTACTTTAGGGGGTCTGCATAGGGGTATTGAGCTACATCTGTGAAGGCCTCTTCTCTGTTAGTCAATGTCATCTCTGGAGACAACCTATTGTTGTAGGGAATTTCAGCACTTTGGTGAAGGATGACATTCTCTGAGTGCTTTCTCATTACATTTTCAATTCATTTCAGGACACGTATTCCCTTGGAACCCTCACCTCACTGGAATTCTTTTTCCAGTTTTGAACTCCAGCTGTTTCAGATAGAGCTGACCTCCCCTGTGCTATACACACTCATCTATCTTCCACTGAAATTTAATAAGGACTTTATACAGTTTTCAAACCTTATGGTGGGGCTTGTTCCTAATTTCATCGACTTTTAATTGTGGGGGATTTGAACCCTTTAGGCGCCAAAGTCAAGACAAAACAAGCAGCATGAAACACACACCTTTTTAAAATCTTGATATCAAAATTGAATGTTTCCAAAAAAGCAACAAAAAACAAAAAATCTGCCCCCTAAAGGGTTAATAATCATATATGTTATTTTAAACTCCTGGTCAAGGACTTTTTAAAAGTTGTTGCTTCTTTTAATCTGATACAATAGGTCCCTGGACCAACACTTGAAATGAGGCACACTCTGGACTCAGTGCTAACACATGGTTTACATGTGTGTGTAAAAATCTATCTCTGGCCATTTGCCTGTTATTCATTGTAACACTCTTTCACCCTGGATGAGCCGTACGCCCAGGTACACACCTGGCATCTGTCAGTGGCATTACATTTTTCTACTGTTTTTAATTCTGAGTGTTGTTGGTTTTAGACGTGCCGAGAACATCACTTTTAATCTCTTTTAAAGATGCACTTATTTTCATTGACTCTTAATACAAGTGTGTGGCTTTTATTTATTTTATCTACCAGTTGTGTTTTAGATGTTTTTATCCTATTTATCTGTTTTGATCAGTTCTACTCTCTTTCTATTCTTATTCTTACTATTTTATCACATTATTTATTTTATTTATATCCTTGTACAGCACTTTGGGCAGCTTGTCTGGATTTAAATGTGCTAAATAAATAAACTTGACCTTGTCCTTGTCTAGCCCCACTTAGCACTGTTACAGGTGTTTTCCTATCCCACTGACTACTTCCTCAAATCTGATTGTAGATATATATAAATAGTATATATCATATAAATAGAGTTCCATTGTGTTTGTTAAGCATATGGACAGATAGACTTACTTGACTGCAGCACTCTCACTGGGGCAAGGGCAATGACACATATAAACCGACCACCAATTCTACTTAATACATTTGTTTCTCTAGTACTACAACTCAGTAAGCATCTCATCTCTAATTTTTTTTTTGGACAAAAATGTGAAATGGTCTTTTCATGTTCAGTCTTCAGTTGCACTTTGAATATAGTGACAGCAGTGGAGAATCCTCTTTTGATAAAAAAAAAAACACCCTATAAAAACAAAAAATTATGTTGTGATTTGCAGTTTTTTGATAAGCAAGCTAAATGTTTAAAATCTATACTCAACTTCCGCTGCCTTGTGAAAAGTCAGTGCTTGCATAAAGAGAATCAAACCAGTGATTGTTGAATAATACACTCGTTGTCTCTTAGTTCTTTTTGCTCTGTTGTGATCTCTCCTTTCTCTTTCATGCTCCTTCTGCTTTCTCCTTCATCTCCTCCTAGAAGTATCTTCATGGCTGATGCTGTGCTCCACTGCGTGCTCTAAATCTACTAAAGTCTGTCCTGGAGGCATATGCTCGTAAAAGAGGCTGACTGTGATCATTACTGTGCTCTGTTTATCATAAAGCTGCTACCGTACATTTGTAACAGATACACAGAGTCACTGACAGGGCACTAAATGACACATTGACTGAAAGAGCATGAATCTACGTACCAGTGACATACACTGCATAAATTAGCCATATACTCGTGGTTAATGGCGGTTAGTGACTGCATCTATAATTCTTAGATTCCTTTAACAAATTTGTGCTAAAAAAATAGTTCTGATTTTACTCTATTTATATATTTCGGAGGTGAACCTTGACACTGCTTTAAAATTTGAATATATGCAACCATATATACAATATGCAGGGTGTCCATAAGGTCTCTTTACAGTTTAACAAATTTATTACAAAAGCAAATGAATAGAAAAATCTGTGTAAAATTATTTAAAAAATGAAAAGCAGATATTGAAGTTTTTTTGCCTCATTTAATACACCTCTATATGGACACCATTAGTTGCACATTGAAACAGTACTGGATTTCTTGCCATGCTGGCTGTCACATATAGCATATAGCTTCAGGTCATCCCGTATTTTTGTTTGATACATGATATCTTTAACGTAACCCCATAGAAAAAAATCCAGGGGAGTGATATCTGGTGCGCGAGGTGGCCAGGGAATTGGGCCATCCTTCCAATCCACCGGTCTGGAAATGTTTGATGTAGGAACCCACCAACATGCAGTCTCAGTCATTGTGGTGGTTTACCATCTCAATGGAAAAGGGTGGTTGGTTGAAGGTCATTCAGTCAAAAGGTTAAGGTAAACATTTGTAGTAATTGATCTCTTGTGGAAGAAAAATGGACCAACGATTCGATTGCACATGATCCCACACCAACCACTCCAACTCTGATAACCACTGAGTACATAGAACAAATCTGATTAACATGTCTCATCAAATGCTTTTGTAATACATTTTTAAAATTTGTAAAGAGACTTTGTGGACACCCTGTATTTCAGTATCATATATGGCAAAAAAAAATCTCCACACATTTTAATGCAGTCCTCCACTCATTATTCTGGCCTACTTCTACATGTCAAGGCGGTACCAGACCTTGGTAGTAGCCTATGGCTGTGCAACCTCCACTGGTCACACGGGGACGAATGAAGCCTATTAGAGGGCAACACACGTACTCATAGACCTGGAGTTGCATCCAGTAACAACTATGTAGCCTATACATGGAAGCTCTGTAAAACTATGCTGATACTAGTCATCTTGTGTGGTTACTGTCACTTTCACTGGATTTGTAATCCTGCTAAAGTGCTTCCGTCATCCTTGGCGTAAACATGGTGATGGACTGCAGGCTAAGTTGGGTTGTAGCTATGGCACAGCAAATGTATATATGCTAACAGTACTCTGTACACTCTTTTTTTATATTTATATTTTATACATATGACTTGATGATTTGACCAAAAGACCATGATAATGATTATATAATGATCTTTTGAGGTAGAATAATTGATCCACGACCTCCTATAAAATACAGGCAATTTACAAGCCAACTATCGGTTTCCCTATGGTTTCTGGAGGCTTAGACTGTGTATGATGGCTTTGAGTTGTTGTGTCTGGCAAGAAACCTGCACTCTGGCATAATTTTGGACAGCATGATTAGAATATTCACAAAAGCAAGAGGAAGTCCGCATTTTCCTGTGCTTATAGCTGTGATGTTTCTAATTAATTAGAAGTACATAGACCGTGTTGGACTATTTTGTCCCAACTGATAAAGGGAATAAGTAAAATATAAGCAGATGTGCCTAACATTTATATGAGGACTGGAAGAAGATAGAAAAATGCTATCAAATCATACGTTGTCTGTTGTTGCAGATATTGTTTCCAATTCAGAGTCATTTACTACAAATTAAACAAGCTAATAAAGTACAATGTAAGGACTATACTAGTACATATCTATTGGCCTAAGTAGATGTAACAGAAAAAATATTCACCAGAGCTTAAAACTCTGCTTGACGTTTACCTGTCAAGTTACTGTATCGGCATGATTGAATTGAACAGACCAGCATTACGTAAGAATATCCTTCAGGACAAGGATACATCTGGTTTAAAAAAAAAAAGGAAAAATCCCAGTGGAGCAACTGCATGCTGTAGGGAAAAGAAACAATAGAAACGAGAGGAATTCTGAACAACTAGGATGTTATCATTGCTTATTGAGGAAAAATAAAACCAGGGAATGTGTGTTGTTTGTCTTTGTGCGTGTGTGTGTGTGTGTGTGTGTATGTGTGTGTGTGTGCATGCGTGTGTGAGTGAGGGGCTGCATTTCCTTTCATCCATAGGAAATCATGTCGCTTCTGGACATACATTGGCTATTTGCACATTTTCCCCCCTCTTTGCATTGGTTTATTTATGCTTCATGTGCCTTCCTTGTCGGTCTGTGCTCACCACTGCCTCCTGTGCAGTCTGAAGCCTCCAGATGTGTTCTTGTACTCTCGAAATCATTACTGTCATTACAGTGAAGGGCAGCATCATTAACCTTACATATGTACACACACTTCTTTTTCTCGGAGGGATTCAGGATGATGAAGGAACAGTTGAGCTCTGACACAGATGAAGCATGAATGTCTTTCTTTTTTTTTTTTTTTACTCGCATTTCCATTTCAACAAGCAATGATGAAGTCAGCGTCAGTGTTTGAGTGGCTAGTTCTCATAATCTTACCTTTAAAGATAACAAGTGAAAGACAATAGTTAGAACACCAAATGAGGGATTATATGTTCTATAGTTTAAAAACAAACTAAATTGAGTTTGAAGATGCCGGACTGAAACACAGAAAGCTCTTTATGCTACACAGACAGTGTGTCTGAGAACTCTTTGTTGGCTGCCTCCAAGTTTGTATTGGTTTAAATTTGAGCAAAGCAGAGCAGAAATCTGCCAAGAACAAAGAGGTGCAATTGGACAGCTTTCCTTCTATATCTAGCATTTCTAATTCTCCAAGAAGAAGCCTTGAAATTTGCTTTTTGGATGTTACACAAATGTCTCATTGGCATCAAAACAATCCACATAAGACCACAGTACGGTGTAAGACGCTCTTAACTGAGTCGTCTGAAAGTGCTTTTTGTTGTAGTCAGATGACTCGTAGCTTCTTAGAGCTTAGCTCAGCGCTCAGCAGAATGATGTTTTTGCTGCTGTTTTCTGCAGCCCCCACCACCACTATCACCACCTCCACCACCCTAGTGAAATATGATGGAAATAGAGAATGTAGTCCCCTGCAGACAAAGAAATGTATTTAATTGATTATTCCTCAGTGAGATGTTTTTCAGTTTTCTCCTTTCCACTTCCTCTCATATAATATGTATGTCAGGCGATGTTTGAGTAATTGTGTGGACCCTACTGTGTATTTTTTATATGACACATGTTTGTGTGTGTGTGTGTATGAATGCACACATATTTATGCATTTTGCATATAAATCACTGTTCAGTAGTGCATTATTCTCTGCATGATATATTCTACAGTAAGTATCTATATGTTATCTCAGCTACACACGGGAAAGGTGTGACACCAATTAGTCTTTCCTTGTCTCATCAGAGTGAGCAGATCCACCATTGGGAACTGTTGACTGCATTCTCGCTCATATTAATGATACACTGTCTCTGTGTGAGCATCCCCTCTTGGCCAAGTAAAGCATCATGCAAGTCCCTTTTTAATTGCACAAGCAATTACTATGGTTTGAGATTTGACAGTGATTTGTTTGATATTAAATTTTTCCTTTAATTGTGCACTCGCTCGCTGTTTATTCAATGCTTTGAGAACTTGGAAAAGAACATAGTTAAAATGTACAAATAAATCTGTGAATTATTGGTTGGGTTGATAACAGGTGTTGACAAATGGAGAAAACACAACTTTGTTTTTATTTTTTTTTCTTTTGGGGTGTTTACTGCCTTGGTAGATGACCTTCCCAGCCTTCCAGTTTGTTGGTAACAATCACACAAAGCCCCACATACCCTGAAGGGAGCCCCTTACTTGTATTGTGGGTGCCTCTGTGCTGCTTCATCACTGTCATACCCGTAATCATTGTAAATAATGGACTCTGGTTTTATTGCCTGTACCTATACCAGTTTTACAGTGCAATGAACACAACTCAGCTAGCATTAGTTACTGAAGGCAGAGGTAGAAAGACATGCAAAAACTGTGACTTGCTGGCTCGTTGCTAACACTGACTGTGGGAGAACAGGTTTTTATGCACATCCCAAATCTCTTCAGACAAGATCAAATTCCCACGACTGGGGACCGGCATCTGCGTTTCCTCGAGGCGAGTGGAGTAGCCCAAAATCCCAGCAGTGCTCTGAGCCTCTTCTCTCCTCATAGATGGAGAGCTGTAATTAGATTTCTTTGCCCCCTCCTCTCTTCCTCTGAGGCTTATATCCTACATTCAAGTTACCATCAGCAGACATGGAAAACAAGGACAAATGACGAACCGATTCAACCCTCCACGCTACCTTTGTTAGAATCCAACGCATGCTTATGTATAGAAAAAACAAAACAAAAACATGAGTACAGCTGAGAAATTCACTGGAATACCCAGCATTGCTAGCGGCTGTGGAGTTGTACATACAGTACCTAATTAGAAGCAAAGATAAGCAGAATGCCGTCAGCGTACTCTCCCTGTCCTGGCCACTCACTCACTCTTTCTCTCGCTGCTGTTGTCTTTATCAGCGAGAGTCCTACTCTGTTCAAAAGCGAAGACACATTTATCACCCACTGGGGATTTGATAAGAGGCCACGGTTAAGCCTTTAACCCCATTGTTTTAATGATGAGGCTGAATAATGTTATTGCTTTTTTCTGTATCTCGTTCTCTGTTATTCTGTCATTCTCCTTGCCTCACTCTGTTTTTTCATGCCAACCAAAGCCTGGGGAATGGTGGTGTCGACTTAGCATGACATTTACAGCTAGCTATCACAGAGTTAGCATGGTGGCAATCATTTTACCCAGAGCTCTAACAATAAGTAATAGAGCTGCTCTATTCAATACTGTGTGAATGGAGAATTATTCACTTCCTTTATTCCGTATTCAGAGCTGCATATTTTGACACAGCCATAATGTCTCCTTGTCTACCTGTCATTCAAGAGTGGACAGTACATGTTTATACTGAGGACAGGGAAATTCTAAGTTTCTCTATATTTACTTTACACTGATGTGGTGATGAAAGTCTTGCCTTGTATTGGCATGAATTTAAAGCGGTGCTTTTATATATATTTACAACTAAATTGCTTTCCTTTGTGTTCTCTTCTCCCGTGTTTTGTGCCTGTACAAAAGTGTCAAAGATCAAAAGTCCGTGCACAACTTGTGCCCACTGAACGTCCCCATTCTTTATGGAGTCATAACAGGAGTCCTGAGTGCGCCTAAACATTTTCATCAGTCACGCTGGGGCAACTGACATTTAGCAGAACTGTGTGTGCGTATAGGTATTTTCTGTTTTTTATTTATTCATGTATT
>JAPQRQ010000012.1:6168803-6184441 GCA_037367365.1 Apogon talboti
GCTGAGTCTGCAGCTCTGTGGGCCGGTGCTACACAAGGTCAAGGATTGACCATTTAGATAAAAGACAAACCACTGGGACAATTACATGTCTATCTCCCTGGGCCAGTAGGGTTACCGTAGTCACAAAAAAAAACCAAAAACGCCGTCCATTTGGCCCCAATATTGATCAGCCCACTGGGAAAATGACTGGTACTCCATATGTCCAGTCCAGCCCTGCTGTCAGTGGTATTACAACATATCCTCACATTGGCTTCATTTTAGAGTCAAGGTCCTTTCCCCCTGATTTATCCCCTCTTCCTGTCTAAGAGCACCTGTGATCAGCCAAAACTGCCCCATCACACCGTAGATCATAGACAATCTGTGGATAATATTTATTGTATTGTATTGTATTGTATTCTAATGAGTTGTTGCTTCTTTTAATTTTTTTTATACTTTTTTATTGTTATTTTATTGTCTTTACTTGATATTTTAAATCTATGCAGTACTTTGGGTAGCGATGTTTTTAAATTTAGCTGTATAAATAAATTTAACATTAACTTTGACATTGGCATAGATCAATCTGTAATTGTGGGACAAATACAACTGATTGTCAGGAAATATGCTGGGAAAGGCCTGCAGTATGTTGTGTGGGATAATTGCTAATAATAAGCTGACAGAAGACAGTTGTAGAGTACATATTGAGGCCAGTAAATGATCCTATATTATTTGTGCCTCATTTGTTTTTGGATTGATTTTTGAAAAGAAAGATGGGATGGGAGGTATATTATTATTATTATCATTATTATTATTATTATTATTATTATTATTATTATTATTACCATTATTCTATATCTTATCAAAACAAGTTTTGTAAAGTGCACGTGAAAAGCATGCAATCGTAGGGAGTAATAGTGGAATAAAACAACCACAAATACAACATCATGGGTAAGAAACAGTGATTGAATTAGTGTAAATTACAACAAAATGAATCAAAAATGTGTGTACAAAGAAAATACAGAGGCGCAGAATATTTAGAAATAAAAATAACCTATACATTTAAAAGAATGATTATTTTAAAAGTACTTTAAATAAGAATATGTCTTCAAAAATTACATTAAAAAAATTATACAGATGTAATAAGATATCTGCAGCTGATGAGCCTGAAAAAAATTTGCAGCATGATAACGGTCAATAGATCAGGTGTTGAGGATCGAGTACTGTGATGTGGTTGGTATGAAGGCAGTAATGATGTTCTGGCGCCATGTAATTAAGGGCTTTACAAGTCTTAAGATCAATCTTAAAACAAGTTGGCAGCCAGTGTAATGCTATTAAACTTAGAGTGACAGGTTCTCTATTTTTAGATTTCATTGGCAGCATTTTCCCTACGTTTGGGGTAAACAGAGGTTTGTGAGTCGTTCCACAAGAAATGTATACATTTTCATTTTAAATACAATATATAATTCATATCACATATTGGACATGCTGTAGGTTACTGTTGCCACTCAGGTAACAGCTAGTGTCCTTCTGAGAAAACAGCCTTTAATTGCAACCAATAATTCCTTCAAGTCAATTAAAGAGCATATGATTTTTCACATCAAATCTGATATACTTATATATTTGTATTCTGGGACCAGGCCTCGAAAGTAATAACTAAAATGTAAAAATCAATGTTGATCAGGATCAGAGTGAATAATTTATGGAGATTTAAGAGGATCTAATTGCAGAAATGGAAGATAATATTCCTAATTATGTTTCCATTAGTGTTTAGTTACAAAAATCAGAACTGTTAGGAGCAGCATTCACTATGTTGTGAAATATTCACCCACAAACATTTTGCATGAAAGCTATTTATACTAGTGGCTATTTCAATTTGTAACAGTTTCAACATTAGTTCAGTGAAAAAATATTCAAAAGATGTTCACGCCTGCCTGTTCAACAGAAATAATACTGGATTTGACATCACATGGAGTGTGTCTTCTGCTGTATTTCTTCTATTAGCATCCTCTAGAAGACTACTCATGACATAAACAGTGGTAAAAAAAATGCAAGTTCAAGTTAATTGCAAAAAAAAAAAAAAAAAAAACAGAAAAAAACACCCTGGCATGTAAATATCTTTGTAATGGTAGGAGTTTAAAGGGTTAAATGGTAAGGTTCTGACAAAGATACCAATGCTTTAGATTGTAGAGATAGAAATCTATCATATCAACGGTCTGGCAGATTTATGTGACCATTAGAGGGAGTAGTGAGTCCCTCTGACCATCTCCTATGGTGAGGTACCACAAGGCCTTTGACCAAAGCATCAGAAAGTGACCAGATAGGATGAGAACCACTAAGAAACAACATTTTACCTCTGCCAATATGTATTCACTAGGGTTTGTTTGTCTGTCTGTCTGTCTGTTTACTAGTTAGCAACATAACGCAAACAGTTAAGGACGTATTTTAATGAAATTTTCAGGAAATGTCCAAAATGGGTTAAGGAACAAGTGATTAGATTTTGGGGGTGATCCAGGATTTTTTTATCAGCTCCTGTAGTTCCACCCTTTTTTTAATGGCATTTTCAGCTGAATAACCTCTCAGCTGGCATGTCTATTTCTGCACATGATATTTGAGACCATGTCAACGTGGCCGTATTGTTTATCTGTTGCTAGGTAACCCACTTCAAGGGTATTATATGTTACAGCAACATGGTGGGGAATTGAGCTGCCTTGGCGGAGGTCTGCGCTCTCTGAGTGCTTTTCTAGTTTACTCTGTGGCTGTTTTTGTCTAAAAACAGAACTAAGCTAACAGAGCTATAATGTAAACTATCAGTTGATAGCAGCACATGAAGAGTATAAGGCACAGTGTTATTTTGACTGGCTGTCCAAATAACCAGCTAGGACTTGTTGTTTGAAGAAGAAAACTTAATATCATAATACAGACATGTATAAACAATGAGCTTTATACTTTATTCAGTGAGTGACAGTCACTGGATACACAGTGTTTCTTTTGTGAGGTTTGTAGCTGTAAGTGTGTTCTGGCTCACAGCTTCCTCCTCCTACTGTTGACAGTTTGGAAAATCTATGCTACATAGAACCGCTTTAATATGGAAACTGTACAAAGTACTGCAGCAAGACTATTAAATACATTAATTAATTTGTGAGTTATACCAGTTAAAAATAACTGCTTTTGTACTGTGCTGTTACATAAATATTACAACTAAACCGATTCCTTCCAAATACGTTCATACATGTTTTAAAAATACATACTGTGGACTTTGCTATAGGCGTGAGTCATGAATGTCATATACAGCACACACATATGGGGGAATCTCACTGCTGCTGGTGCGTGGTGGTTTTGACCAGGGTGTGTGCGTGGGATGTAGATCATCATCAAAGACATGGCGGCAAAACTCACAGAACGCATCGACACATGCATACATATGCGCACTTACGCTCCGTCCCACACAATCTCTATTTGGCAGGATGATTAATCATTACCACAAAGTCATCGTTAGTGTTAGCACGGAATCAAAATAAAAACACATTCCAGGTTTGTTTGGTAATTCTTATTATTATCATTGCAGGATTCATTTCTGTCTATCACTTCTTTACTATTGCTGTCTTAGCGTCTTCCTCCCACTGCCTTTATGTGTGAGGTGATGAAGAAGTCACAGCCCTCATGTAGATGCTCCCACAGTCAGTGTACTGAGTCATCACTACAGGTGCTTTGTTTTTCATTTACAATATCTAAATAATTCTAAACACATCATTTCTTCTAAGAAAGACAGAAACACTACCTGCTACACACTGTAACATTTGACTCTGTATGGGTTCTATTTTATTTCTGCACTACTGCGTTTAATGCCTCAGCTAACTAATCCATTTTTTAATTCATAAAGAACAAATTTTTTTTTCTTTTTTCCTTAGGTAATACTGTCATTATAAAATTACTGAGCATCATAGGTTGGCCTAATGCTGGTTTACAATGACTTTTGTCAACTTCTAACACTTATCATTTGAGATGATAAAGGATAACACTGCCCTCCGTTTTCATTTTAACTCTGGGTTCAGTCCATTTTGGACCATCATGGATCATAGCATCTTGTTATGTGTAAGTGCTTTTACCAGTAATGGACAATAGGTGTTTCCATAAAATGGCAAGCGAAATTTGGAGAATTAGGAGATGGAAAAAAAACAAAAAAGAAAAAAAGCAAACACCTTGTGACCAGTGTGAAAATGCTTTTGCATTAAATACATGAATGGAAATGCACCTAATCACCCCACCCTTTGATACTGTTAAATAACAAATGTGTAAGAACACAGTGTTAACACAGTGACAACAGCATTTACTCAAGCTGTTCACTCTCCCGCTCATCTCTGTTCTATTCCTCACATTCTGTTTCTTCCTTATCTGTATCCTGATCTGTTCCAGCTCTCTTTGATTCAGCAGGTTCTAAATGAAAAGGCTGTCATAATGGCACTCATTTATATTGTCAACCTCACTCAAAATTAGCCTGTATTGGTATCCATATACTTCTCTATACGGTTTAACTGCTGCCCTTAATTCGTAATTTGTCCATAGTCAAACTGGATTCTTTGATTGAAATCACTGCAGTGTTAATATTTATATAGCGCTGCTGCTGCTGCCCACTGTGCATAGGGCACTACAGTGCCGAGGGGGCACAATTTAAGCTGATCATCTTTATAATTACAGACCTAAATGATTAATTATTTTATTTTAAGTTAACCCTTTATAGGGCACTCATAAGTGCGTAAGTGGCAAAAAAAAATCGAACAAGTAAACATAAAAAATACAGGAAAAACACATGTAAGGTGAAAGGAACATGTATTTTAGAACATTAGAACTAGGGCTGGGTAAAAACTCGATTTAATCAATAAATCGAATTTGTTGATCACGTCGAGTTTTATTTTTAGAAAATCGATTTTCTTATCACGCAAAAAAAATAAGTATTTTGCATTCGCCAACACGTCCTTCTGGGTTCCCGTAGTTCAATGAGCTCAAACCCCCGCTCTCCTGTCCCCTCGTGAATCACAGAGACACAACAGACAACATAGCAGACACACCCAGTGGTAGAGAGCAGCTCCTTCCCAAGAACAGTTCTACGACTTCAGTCGTTTGGAATTGGTTTGGATTCACAGTATCAGATATGGAACAGGAAAACCGGAAAATATGCCTTCAGGCTGTTGCTACTGACAGTTAGGGTTAGGGTCCCTCCGTTTCCACGCAGACCCCACTGTCTCCCTCATCTCCGTATTGCCCCCCTATCGCTGTTTCCGTCTCCCTCATGTCCTATTCCTCTGTCACTGTCTCTAAAAGTTCGTCTGAAGTTTCATCATACATTGAATTGTTGGAGTCTGTGTCCATAATCATCTGAAACTGCATGTGTTTCCTGCGGAGCCGGCATTCTCCCATTCAAAGTGAATGGTTCTGTATACGTTGCTATGGGATACCGGTGATTCGAGTTCGAAAACTTCAAACTGGACCTTTATTTTTCCGGAAAAACTCCTTTGTTTTTGGACCAAGGAAAGTAAATCACATGATCCACAACAGCGCCACACCAGTATGACAGTGAAAACAGTGAAACAGTGGAAAGAGATTTCCTTGTGTATGTGAATAGAGTTAATGTTTATTAACATATTTGCAGTCTGCACTTAGGTTCTTTTAAATAGGGGATGGAAAATCAAATCGAAAATCGAGTTTTCTATTAAAAAATCTGAGATTTTTTTAGGCCATATCGCCCAGCCCTAATTAGAACATCACACAAGTGCTGCACAAGTGCTGATCCAGACACCTGTCAACATACACATTATCCCTTTGAACATCATTACTTACATTAGTACCATGACTTCATGGTACCTAACAAAGCAGACCTTACAGACCCTGTAGACCACATTAGACCTGAGACTGTTGACTCACTGTAACTGTCACGGTATTGTAATGTATTTAGAATTGACCAAAAATAGTCACTTACCTGATAAAGGGTTAAGCTGAAGTATACAGGCAATGAGACAGGCCTGTACACTACATTTTTGCTCAAAATAAATTTACATAATCATGTGTCGTGGTCATGAGTCTTCTGATGTGCATCATTGCATGTGCATCCTATTATAGATGCAACATGCATTTGTTTTGAAGGAGGGAGGGAAGGAAACTGCTGATATTCTTGGATTCAAGATGGCACAGGAAATCACAAACCTTCTACAACTTGCACCACAGACAGCTACTTTACAGATGCTCTCATTTCTACATGTTAACCAACTTCAAGACCAGGACCATTTGAGTTGTCTTGCTGTCATCAACAACAATGCAGAACTTGCTCAGGAGTTGTCATATGATGACCTGATTAACAATTTTGCAGCCAGGAACTGCAGGCGAGTGCCTCTGTAAAATGTTGACCACTGCCTATTCTATAGACTATTCCTTAGTATAATATAAAGTGTTGTGACTTTTGCCAGTTTTGCATGGGTACTTATTGTATACTTATTCTCATATGTGCTTATTTTATTTATTTTTATAACCGTAGCAACATAAAAAAAAAGTTTATTTGATTTAAATGATCATATTAAAGATTGCACTGTCAAATCCTTGTATTTTTTGTCCCTTCTATATAGCTCTGGTTTTCCTATTTAAAAAAAAAAAACATATTTGTATTGAGAATAAAAATATCTTCAATTTAAAGAAGATTACAACAGGAGCCATAGTCACAAATCCATAAGGAGTAGGGCACCCAAATGGCCAGCAGCAGCAGCAGCACTGTGTGCATACATATAAGTTATCAAACCCAGTCACTTAACAATTTTATGACACAGTGATGATCGATGGTTGTTAACCTGCAAGTTGCACTTGAAACATTTATCAACATGGAAGCAATACAGCATATAACCGAACTTACCAACACATCTACACACACAGTCATGCAGAATAATGAGTACATGCTTCAGCCCAGAGGGGTAGTGGGGACTTTGTGGCCTTTTTGCCCTCATCTAGAAACAATAATAGCAAGGGCACGCATTTACACACATACACACATATACACATTTTTGTGACTAGACATTGTTTCCAGTTACTTAGTCACTTAAAACAGCGTAAAGGTTATATGAAAGGCTACACACAAACAGATTCAAGCAAAGTGTGTGGTCCTTAATGATCCAGCTGCATACCCACCCTCAAGTCACAGGATTGTGGGTTTTATACAACGCCGCCGCAGGTTCTGATTGGAAATGATTTTAGTCCAGGCGTATAAACATAGAGGTCCAAACCATCATCCTATATCTGGCTGTATGAATTATTGAATGGTCCAACATGTGCAACCGCTGTCCTAGCATAGCTCTGAATATTAATCAAAATTTAGGTCACATTTGTATTCCAGTGCTGTTTGATTATGCAGAGTGGCTGACTTGATGATTCAGGGCAATTTCACGGTGCTGACATCGGAGTAGTATCAGCAGCCGATACATGAGTTTTTCGAAGGGATCTTCCTTCTCTTTGTTGTGCAGATTTCTGGGACAGACCCATGTCTTTCTCATGCACAGACTGCAATTTATCCCCTTTTGTTGCCAGTTTTCATTATTTTTTTGGCCAGGCGTCTCTCTGGAGATGAGGCAGCGAGCAGCCAGACTTTCCTCCATGGAAACTGTCTGCTAGAAAATAGAGCAGCGTTTCCTCTGCCAAAGCCTGCACTTGTATTAAAAAGCCCCTTACCTATACATGCCTTGAACATGCAACCATGATCATAAAGTTAGCCTCCTAACATAATTGCCTAACTCATACACAAATGCACAAAAGTATTGGGACACGTTAAATTCAGGTGTTTCTTTTCTAACAGGGGTCTGGGATACAAAACAATGACAAATGTCATAATATAGTTTTATATTTAGGTAAATATCATTGCATTAGTTTGGTTTACGTTGTTACCTTTGCTTCCAAAATGCCTCAGAGATGGTTGTTACTTCATTTCACTCAACATTGATTTTTTATTTTTTTTTCAATCCATGACTATGATTTTAAATGTTCCTGACCCCGGTTAGAAAAGAAACGTGTCCCAATACTTTTGTCTATTTATGTATGAGGCAATTATGCTATGAGGCTAATGATAAGTTTTTTTTTAATTAAATAATATTCTATTCTAATGTAACCTGTTGACCACTCACTTTATTGTTTCACGGCGCTGTATGTTTGTGTTTTTCTGCCTCTGCAACTTGTTTAAGCTAAAAGTGGCCAAGATGACACAGACTTGTCAAAAGACAAATTGCTCCCCTAGAAGTTAGAAAACAAATTCTACCTTCACGCAAGCAAAACAACTCATTCCTCTCTTTTCAGTCAAAGTGAGGCTTGTTTGTGGAGCCATTTTAAGAGCGTAGTCATTTCACTGTAGTGACACAGCATTCCTGCCGCAGGGCCACGCCATTCCCCTCCCCCGTCTTTCAATGATGTTGTTTGTAATTGAAAATAAATTGAAAATCGTGGCTACGTAATGAAACTTCCCTCTTTTTAATATTCTGCAAGTGAAATGCTCTGACTTTAGTCTCTTTCTTTCTTTATTTATTTCTTTCTGTCTTTCTTTCTTTCTTTCTTTCTTTCTTTCTTTCTTTCTTCCTTCCTTTCTGATTGATTTCTGCAGTAGTCTTGTCACAATTATTACATAATCTCATTATCACATTATCTGAGCTCATAATTACTTTTGCTTCTTGTGATAATCATCTCCAATTACCTGTATACAAACAGCTGGATGAAACCAATAGAAATGTCATATTTCATCAGTATTTCCACATTATTCTGCACCATTTGATATTTGACTGGTGCCCTTTTAATGACAGCCCCTTCATCTCAAAACGCTTCATTTTCATTTCCTGTCATGATCAATCATTTCTTTGTATATTTCAGTAGTAGACTTTGCATGTACGAGTTATTTTTGTCTAATCTGTTCTGTGCAGTTTTTATTTTTAAAGGCAAGTGGGAAAAGCAGACGTCTTTTATGTGTCCCAGTGTTCAGTGCCACCTTCATTAAATGTATGTGTACAAATAAGCTTAAAATACTTTAAAAGAAAAGAAAAAGATTGATGTTTAAATTAGTTTTATGAAAATCAACAAACATTTCATTATCTTAACAGCCCTAGTTATTGTATGTACATGCATAAAATCTAACCTGCTGCCACTTGTTTAATTCTCTGTGAGCAGTAGTAAAATATCTAAAGCTGAGAGACTAATTCTTGTTAAAAAAATACACCAAAAGGCCACAAAGAAAGTTATTTAAAGCCTTTAATCCTCTGGTGGAGTTACCTTTAATCCTGTGTTATTGATAAACAAAACTGTCAACTCCTCCCTGACACATGATCATGTTCTGTTGTGAGGTGTTGATAATTTTATGTATTGCACCTTCATTTGGGGTAGATGAAGGACAGAGGGTCAGACGTGGTGTGAATTACGTTGCAGAAATGGAGCATGTTGTCTATTTATAGTGTTATCCCAGTTTAGATCAGTGATGTAAGCACAGACAACAAAATTAGGCCATCAAAAAAATACATATTCAAGCCCCTGTTCCTCATTTAACACTTCCTCAGAGTTTACCAATGTCAGTATCGTCACATTGTTGTCTCCGTCCCTCCTTTTTCCGTGTCTCACACCACAGGGGTGAAAGCGGTCTTCTCCGGCCACTATCACCGGAACGCCGGCGGTTGCCACGGAGGCCTGGATATGGTGGTGAGCTCGGCCATCGGCTGCCAGCTGGGTGAGGACACCCACGGCGTCAGGGTGGTGGTGGTGACCGACAGTGACGTGGTCCATCGCTATTACAGCCTGGAGCAGCTGAGGACGCAGGGCGTGGATGAGGACCTCAGGAAGCTACTGCAAGCCTGAGCACCGCAGAAGAACCAGTAACTATGGGTCTCATCAGAAACAACAAGCTGGGATTTTTTTTCTTCCCCAGTTATCGGGCCCTTGTTCCACAGTTTTTGGAGATTGACTCATTGATCATCAGACAAGTCCCAGATGCTAAATTAATTGAAATAGTTTGTCCCTTGCTTATCATTTGCTCCAAACTGAGCAAAACATTCTCATACACTGCCTTAAGTGCTACAGGGTGACTTTATTTTTGCTGGGTTTATTCTGAAGGCTATTTAATGTTCCCTCTTTTCTTGTATTTGCGTCCTACTGATCATAAAAGTCAGAAACAATTTAGAAGTTGACCAACGGCCCAATCTCCAGGAATTCTGTGGATTCATTAATGAGTCAATATGTAAGATTCGCATATGCTTATGTCCTTATGTGAAGTTGTGTTGGAGTTTTTCCCTGGAAACCAGTTGGTTTGTTGACGCTGGCATTACTAAGCAAACACATGTACATTAGGCATCTCTATCAATGCGGTCAATGTGATTGGCATTTCAATGCGTAGTCAACAACAAAGTACAGATATTGAGATACATATGGAGCAACCACTGATGCGATACAATGCAGTTCATCCCAATTGTGATGTGGTACAGTTTTATACGGTTTGAATCCACAATGCTGTAAAATTCAATAGATAGTTTAATTTGACAGAGTAAGCCACTAAATAAATAATAATTTAACCAAATAAAAGCTACAGATCATGTTTTTGTTTTCCAATATCACCAAAAATGTGATAAAAATATGCTTACCACTTAATATCCATGACTTTCAAATATGTCTTTCTTTCGAGGTCAAAAGGCTGATCCTGAATGAAAGTTGAGGGAGCCAAATATCAAGAACATCAATCATCAAAAACCGGTAAATTCTCCTTTGACCACTGACCGAAGAATTAGCACATTAGACATTAGGAGTGCTAAATGCTAATGCTAATCACCAATGGTAAATGCTAGTGCCACTGCTAATGCTAGGTGCTGTTTGTTTTAGGCTGGGTAAAATGCGAGTTAACCTTAACCATAAAATAATGCATAAAAGACAAAACAAGAGAAGACGATGTAAAAGGTGTTGCATGAACAACACATAAAAGGTCTAATGACAAAAAAGAAAGATGCACTTCAAAGCAGTTAAAACTATTCACTTCTGCATTCTTCAGTGGCTCTTTTCTGCTCCTCTACAGCAGCAAGTGTGTAACATAAGCTGCCATTATCACAGAGATAGAACTGTTAACGTCAACAGATAGTCCTAGAACAGCTTGTCAGAACTGAAAGCAAATGTCACATAAGCACACAAACAACTCTTACAAATTGAACCTGAACTAAAATGGGAAAAACTACATCTAATTATTCCGTTTGACACACATATTGTACATTTGAGCAGGAAGAAGAAGAATTCAGAATAAACAAAGATGAGACTTCATAACCAACTGCACATTATAAACTGTACATTACCTTCAAATGTAGCGGAGTTCATGTAGTCACTCTGCTGAATGTTTTCTAGAGAGCTGTCTGTAGCAGAACAGATCTTATATCTGCTCCCGCTTCAAAGATCAGTAAATGTGTTTTCAGACTAGTGATTCCTTTGTGGAGAAACACCACCTTTACGCTCCCACTGTATCAGAAGTAGCGTTCCACCCTCCGACACCCACTCTGTCTGTGCAGTGTTAAAATGTTAATACAATATGCTATTTTGTAATCAGATGTTGTCAGTGTAACTCTAAATGTAGCTCATCATTAAAGGAAGATTGCACTGTAAAACACTGAAAATGAGTTCAGAACACCCCCACTTGGTGAATGAAACCTAACTGTGAGAATATTTAATGGTGGAATTTCCCTTTAATGATCCTTTAATATCCAACTGCCATCGCTCTTTCTCTGTTTGCTGTAGCTGCAGTCAAATGCCTTGTTGGCCATCCTATGCAAGCTAATCACATGGCGTGTGTGTTTGTGTGTGTGTTTTATGTTCTCCCGGTGCGTTGTCCGTCTGATCGTAGAGGTTTGAAGCTGATGGCTGATCTGTTTGTTTGTAGCTGCACTAACCAGCAAACCAGAACGCTGCACTGCCCCTCACAGGGAAACGATAAGACAGGAAATTGAGACAAAACAGCAAAGTATTTTTGTCTTGCCTTGCCAGGTCCCTGTGTACAGCGAGCATTTAGTATATGTAATCTAGGAGGCTGTTCTGCATCCACATCAGTACTAACAAAAACGACAATCCTAAGGCTCTGAATATCAGTTTTGTTTACCTTAATTATTTGTTCATGAATGTTTACGTCAGACTGGTTTTGCCTCACTGTGATGTATTTGTGATGTAAATATTTCATCATCAGACCAGAGGTTTATGTTGCAACATATTTAAGTAACACCTCAGCAGTTTGATCTTCACACGTTGAGAACAGAGCTGGGTGATATCTCAAATATACTCGATGCCTCACAGCTTGTTCTAGAACATTGTATCGTCAACATCAGCTACAAACAGTCACGTTTTGTTTTTCTCCTTCTCACAGACACACAGTTATTTAAAACGGACCAATTCCCAGTGTATTTACAGTGTGTGCTACTTCATGGTTTTTTCAGCATCAATGTTGCTAAAGTAGCGAATTGATAAAAGTCCATTTATAGCAATTCTTCTTCACCAATGCATAATCACTTTTAAGCTGTAGGTGAATCTGTAATCCATTTTCATGTCAGGTCCTGACAAATGAAGAAGGAGTTAAGATAATCTCCATAGTAACACTTTTACTATAAAAAATGACATTGATCACAGACAACGAGCCTGAAGTAAAAAGTCAAAGTGCAGGGACTGGCTGGAGTAATGAGTTCACACAGTTAAGTACGATATTTTGTTAATGAAAATCAGAATGTACTTGTTTTAGGTCCTATTGTGTTTTGTTGATCAATATTTTATGTCACTTCATTACTTGTAGTCATCACAAACATGTCTAACTTGAAGAACATCCCAACAATGCAGAGCATGTTAGAGACAGCACATTGTTTACCTGTATTCTTTTATTATTTCATAACATATTTGCCACTGTTGTCTGCACTGTTTTCATTTAACTGTCATAAATGTTTCAGAACAGTCAGGCCTGACATTTTTACATACATGCAGCGCTGTTATTGAAAGTCTTTTCTTTCACACTTCCTGAGCATCATGAAAAATGCGTAGTTTTGAAGACACCCCACCCCCCCATTTACTGAAGTATACTAATCAGGTAAACAAAGCATGCTTGATGTGTTTTATTTCTGTTCTCTTGGTTTTTCACCGCAAAAATGCCTACTCAAGTCGAAAACATGCTAGTGATAATAGTAGTGATAGAGTCAGTTGGGTGTTTATGGCTAAATGATAAGGCTTTGAGCAGTGGAGCATGTTTGTTTGTGCACTCACAAAAATGTGGTGAAATTCATTTCTTTGGGATATTAACTATTGATGCTGTGAGTATCACATGCAACAAAAAGAGAGGTAGGCACTATGCAATCAACTATACCTTACCTTTAGACAAATGTTAACATTATACTGTAGAATAGAATAGAATAGAATAGAATAGAATAGAATAGAATAGAATAGAATAGAATAGAATAGAATAGAATAGGCTTTATTGTCATTACACCAGTTGTGGAATGAAATCGCAGGTGGTTTCTGCCAGCGGCGGTGCTCTTATATCTAAGTAACAACACAAAAAGATACAGACATATAATAGAAGAAATGAGATATAAAGTAGTGTGCAGTCAAAAATGTGCAAATTAAAGATATACTATATGAAACGGTGAATCTAAGAATATAAAAGTAGTATAAAAATGTGCAAATGTAACATTGTAAGCAGTGTAAACATCCATGAAACAGTGTATGGTGCAAATGTAACGAGGTAGTAAACGGGTCTAAAACAGTGCAAATGTAACAGGGTATTCAACGGTGTTATCCCAGCATAGCCACGGTATAGCCCAGGGTCCTCTCTGGCAGGTCTAAAATGATCTTGTACATGCAATAAAGGCTGAGAATCAACACATTCAATTCTCAGTCAAACATGTGTTTAGTTTACCTGTTCAGCTCAATGCTTCTAAAGTATGTGCTAATGCTAATGCTAGGTGCAGTGTGTGTATCAGCATAGGTAAAATGCAGAGACTGAATTTCCCTATGGGCTTCATAAAGCAAATCATACTTTAACAATCCGCCTTACCCTATCCAAAAGACAAGAGATAAAATATATTTAATTGGGTAGTGCTTACAGTCTGTGTGACCTCTGTCTGCCACATTCCAGCCATCGCCATCACAGTCTCATTGAAGTCAGCCCTATGTTCCCCAGTCCAGCATACATGATAACAATGTAGTTCCATACGTAGGGATGAAGGGCTACAAACCATAATTGCAGGCAGTGGTGTTTGACTAGTTTCACCGAGGGTTAACCTTAACCCTAATCCTACATAGGTACCAGGGAACACAGATACGCTCCTGTCTCAATGACACACAGTAGGCCTTGTGATGCTCTTTTATCTTCAGTTAATATGACAAATCCATTAGGCCTACGAATTAGGCTATATTTTGATTATATAAACACACACGATCCACTGCTCAAAGTCTTGTCATTTAGCTCTGAACAACTGACAGATCACACCATTACTGTCATCACTAGCATGTTTCTCCAGAACAGAAATAAAACAATGCAAGTGTTCTTTGTTTATACAACAGATCTGTATGTTATACATGAGAGGCCATATACTGTTATATTACTGGAAACTTTCACACCTTGGCTGGTTTTGCCCTAGCAATTTTTTCCCACCTCAGAAAATGATTGCAATATACACAGCCTGACCAAAAAAAAACAGTGCATACTCTTATGTTTCATCCGTCTTGTTTAGGTTTTTACAGCGTGCATTCATGGTGGCGTCATTTTAATGAGCCTACCCAGTATTACAACATTTATTTCCATCATTTTTGGACATATAATGTGGCTGACAACCCAGATCATAACACTGCCCCCACAGGCTTGTACTGTAGGCACTAGGCATGATGGGTAATCACTTCATCCACCTCTCTTCTGACCCTGATGCATCCATCAGTCAGGAACAGGGTCATTCTAGAGTCATCAGACCACATGAACTTGTTCCATTGAAACACAGTCCAATCTTTATGCTCTCTATCAAATAGAAGGATCTGAACTTGTGTTTTTTTAGTTAATCCTGATGGTTTTGTTTTTTTTTTTGGCCAGGCTGGGTAGGTCATGTATCATATTCTGCCTGAATATCACCCAGCCCTAGTAGAGGATTGTTACTTTAAATTCACACGCAGGAGCTCAACAAAACCTGACTTTAAATGCAACCACACTGAATGGACTGGTGTCATTGCCGTGATGTGTTGAAGAGTGGGCGGATCAGAGTATTTCCTGGCAGTTTAGTAACAGATGAATGAAGCAGCCACACAGTATTAACAGCAGGCTTTAGCCTCAGTCCTGAAAATGTCTTGAAAATGAACATTTCTGCAACAAAATGACTGTGTGAGCCCTAAAAGACTCAACTCGATTACACTCGGCACACACACAGACGCACTCTGGCCGACTGCGAATGTAAGAGAGTTGTCATGGCAACCCTTTAGCAACATGCCTGTGTGTGTCTCAAAAAGAGAGAGAGAAACTGTGAGTGTTTGAAACTGTACGTACTTCCTCTGTGTGTGTCCGTGGTCAGCTCTGATGGGTACTGTAGGTGATTTTCCATCAGCGACATAACTGCTGACCTCATTTCACAGTGACAGAATTTTTTTTTTCTTTCCCAAAAAACCAGCATGTG
>JAPQRQ010000012.1:6193944-6204141 GCA_037367365.1 Apogon talboti
TTAAACATGCACTGGGTCAAATTGACCCAGAACATCATTGCTGTTCCTGACAAATGAACATAACAGGAGGGTTAAATCGAATGATTTTTGAGAGTACTATTGATTTCCTTTTGTTTTATAACGCTAAATCTACTCAATCACATTTAGTGTCACATAAAAGTAACTCTTGATCACATTTTTCACAATGCGCATAAAAGACACATGGCCTTTTCTGCAGCACTTGGTCTCCTTTCACAATAGCGCGGTGTCAAATTCCATGTGTTTTTCATATGAGTGTACACTCAAAGTGGATGTGGTTGGCTGGGGTCAAAGGTCACCTGCTTTTGAACACACATGAGAGGGCTCTGCGCTGCCTGGTAGCATGAGGGGGATGTTAATGTTTCAGAAGTGAGCCGAAAGACTCAAAAAAAAAAAAAAAAAAGAGGTTTATTTTATGTGTTTGGATTCCTAATGGAATTCACACAGTTATCTTTACCCGGCGCTCAGTCCACTGTGCGTCATCATGATATTCCTGGCCATATGTTGTAACTGTGTGAGCTGGTATCGGAGGTAGAAAAACAGTCTGCATGTAGAAGTGACGCGCACGATTCATCCGAGGTTCACCACAGTTTTCAGTCTCTAATGTGTGACAGCTGAGGCAGTTAAATTTCATGCTCCATGAGTTAGGACTGCCGTTCCCATTGTTGGAACAGAGAAAGTAATTTCACAACACAAATCTTCTGCTGTATAATGGCCCAGGACTTAAATCCACTTTTGTTTAGTTCATACAAATTACTTCACACCCAAGTCTAGAAGGACCTCAAATATAAATGGGATATTTTGCCACAAACAATGACACCACTAAGAGCTTTCTCAAAAATGACACGCTCACAAAGAATGGATTTGTGCAGTTTTGGATAGTTATGGCACAATTCCTTCTAAAATACTCATGTGATTAGAAGGAGGGTTCACTGATCTGAGCGTCTGAATGTCATGAATGGGTAATCTTTTACTAGTACAGCATTTTACACTTTTTTAAAATTTTGTTACTTATTTTGTGACTTGTTATGGTCTATTGTTATTTTACGTTCTTATGTATATCCTGCTGCAGCACTTTGTACTGTATTGTGTTTGCTATGTATCTCTGACAATCATTTCCTTCAGGATGAATAAAGTTCTGTCTTATCTTATCTTATCTTGTCTTATCTTAAGTTTAGGTCCACTTAGGAGGACTTCGGAGGATCATGATTATGTTTTCATTAGTGTGTAATCATGTGAAAATGGAGTTTTGAGTACCTTAGAATGAGCTGTTTATGTCGAGGGAGAGGGCTGTGATCCATGATGGACCTCCACAGCTGCTGCATAACAATCCAAATTACTCTGTGAGCTGAAGGAAACATGGTTCACTTGAGGTCCTCAGGAACACTGAACAATCACAGTCAGAATGTTCCAGCTGAGATGACATGAAGAACATCCAGCTCCTCCGCCGATGCATGTTCATTAATAACGACAGAAAAACAAGACACAAATGTGAATGTATGAAGTGGAACACAATCCCTGAAGAGGTCATTTTACATTTGCCCCTGAGGGAGCATGTCGCTTCTCCACTATGTTTGTACATCAGGTCGGAGCAGACATCCGCTTCTTTTTTCGGTTTTATAGCATGTACTGTCGGCTAATAAGTCTGAGTGTGGACCAGAGCTCATATGTCTTTAACTAAAAAGCCTTGAATGGACAAAACACACACTGGCTGAAACAAAAGACTTATGCATTTTACAGACTGGACATTTATTTACACAATGTATTTATGCTTATTTTAGGACAATACCAAAAGACTTGAAGACTCTTCCCCCTGGAACAAAAGGGGAAGAAATGACAATTTAAAAAAAAGAAAAAAGACCCAGCTTTGGCTATTGACCAAATTGTTGTTTTAAAGATTGACATCCAGTGGTTAAATTGGCTTTTGTGAGGAGGGGGGGCTTGTGTAGCCTACGGTCAGTGGTCATCTTATTTCACGAGTATCTACATACATTATTGCCCTGACATTGCCTACAACATATGTAATAGATTTTGTTTTGTTGTGTTTTAATGTGTAGGCTGTGTGATTGAATAGTTATCTAAGCAACAAGGATGTTAATACTTTTCCATTTCTATTATTCTTTTTAATTTCATCATGCAACAATAACAAGTTATTCCTATGCACATTACAAAGCTGTATGAAGAAGATGAAATGCAGTACAGCAGATGCATTGAACAGTAACCTATGTCTTATGCAGTTCAAATTCAGTATGTCAGAACACAGTGTATGGTCAATGCAACATGTAAAAATGAACTAAGAGTAGCTTGTGTAGGGTAGTATGATTTGTGAACCTACTCTGATTTGAACCCTGACCATCTACACCACAGTCAGTAGCTTCACCTACTGAGCTATCCAACCATCAATGGTGTTAACCTTACCTAATGAGATATCTACTGATATATGTATTAATATATAGTGGCGGTAGATTATTTAGTCTTGGTCATCTTAAAAGTAGCTCACAAGCCGAAAAAGTGTGGGCTCTAGAATTGTAGGATCCGATTCTGCCAATTTTGCCCCCCCCACACACACACACACACACACACACACACAGAAGAACAATTTGGAGCATTATATAGGTTTCAGAAGCAAATAATCCATTTGTGTCATTCTCATAGAATGTGCTATGACGATATTTTGTCTTGTGTTTGTGTTGGATGTGTCTTTGGGTCGTCTTGCCCTTTTTCAACTTCAGTTTATTTTGTTCATCAGGAGATGAAATTGAATAACAGATATAGTAGAGGGTTGTTTGACATTGAGCTAGAGGGAGCTGAGCTCCAGCCCAATTTAACCTGTGTTGACATCAGGCCAGAATTTTATCCTCAGCCCATCTCTACTCACTGCTTGATGATGACCGCAGATGCTCCTACATCTGTAACCCTTTAACACATTGAAATCATCCAAATGAAGTCCAGTTTTCCATTGATATCTTCATTCTCAAACCCTCAAACTTTTGGCTTCTGAAAAACAACATAAGTACATGAAGACATGCAGTCGGCCACCTTCCAGAACCACCACCCCTTCATTTCTCCACAGGCCACAGGTGTTGGGGGGGAGTAAATGAAAGTTGGCGTATCCAATCATGGCCTGACGTCAGGGTGCCACCCCTCCTGGCAGTGAGCCCACTGACAGAGCGAGCCATCTGGGCAGAGCAGCGCCGGCGACATGCCCATCCATCCCCGTGCCCTGCCCTCTGGGCCTCCAGCCAGAGAGACAGACTGGGAGAACTGGCAGGGATCAGCACTCCGCGCTCATATGCCAAGCTGGAGCTTGTTTTGATGATTCGAGCATTCAGTGGGGTCAGAAAGATGCATGACTGGTTACTTTTAGACCTGCAGTCTGACTCAGATGTATTCCAACTGTTGCATTAAAATTGCAAATAATCCCTCATATTTGATCATAAATACAAATCTGTCCAAATCTATTTTTCTGGCAACATTTTCCTTTTACTCCCTACATTTTACCGCAAATATCTGTACTTTATACTCCCTCAATGAAAACAGGCTTGTTACTTGTTTTAAAGTGGAATATTTCATTTTGCATCATCGTGTACTTTCACAACATGAAGACTCATTTTAGTCTAAATGGAAAATGGATGGAGGAATAACACTTGGAACAGACAATAGCTTGGTGAATTATGTCCTAAATAACAAAAAAGTACAACTACTACCACTACTTTTTTTTTTTCATTTTCACTGTAGTAATTAAATGGTACTTGTAGTTCTACTTTCCAACGTTCTTGTGTTCTCTCTACTCAAGTATCTGTATTTCTACTTGAGTGAATGAAGTGTGTACTTTTTTCCTGATGAGGAAGTGGTGATGGGCAGGAAAAGAACTGAGTGTGAAAATGGCTCTGGGCAGTTAATCACAGTAGACAGAGAAGTACATGCACATAACTGAGTCAGATAATGTGATGAGAAAATTACAAGGACAATTGTCTTTGTGCCTTTTCTCATTTACATTCTAGAGAAAGGTTGGAACTACAAAATCTCACTTGAAGCAGTTCTCAAACATTCATGACCACAGGTTTTAAGGCTGCCCCAGTGCCTCTGGGCAAAACACTGAAATCTTTCAACCACTGACTAACAGACTGAGGAGCCCAACTTAAATAAACTATTTCTGTTGTGCAAGATAGCCTGTCAGGTAGTTCACCACTTTACTTTGGAGGAGTAAAGTTTATTCAGCTCTTTCGATTCAATTCAATTCAATTCAGTTTACTTCACTTCAATTCAATTTAATTCAGTTCACTTCACTTCAATTCAATTCAATTCAATTCAATTCAGTTCACTTCACTTCAATTCAATTCAATTCAGCTCACTTCACTTCACTTCAATTCAATTCGATTCAATTCAATTCAATTCAATTCAATTCAGTTCACTTCACTTCAATTCAATTTGATTCAATTCAATTCAATTCAATTCAGTTCACTTCACTTCAATTCAATTCAATTCAATTCAGTTCATTTCAACTTTATTTGTCCCTGGCACATACTGTATGAGCAGAATAGAAACAAGACCCTTTATCCAACCAAATAAATCTAAGAAAATATGGTAAAAGAAAAATAATATAATGTAAAATATAATATAAAATAGAAGACCAATTACATACTATAAATAACAAAATTATGCCATAAATATTTTAAAACATTAGAGGATAGAGGATGTAAACATGTGACTCTGTGGATAAGGTGGGTAAAGTGGATAAAGTCCATACAGGATAAACCAGAATGTAAGCTGGAGTTGTGTAATACAGGAAACTGCATATTTACAGTGTTATTGCAGAGGTAGTGATGAATGAATAAATTGATAATAAATAACAACAAAGGCAGTTATATACTCAAAAAAAAAAATAGTAGGAAAGAATCCTTCAGGTGCACATTGGTTTTGAGGGAGAGTCCTCTCATGGTCCTAGTTTCATTGGAATAATCATACGTTGTGTTTTGGAAAATAAAAGGACACCCTGTGGACTCTTTGCTGTCAAATATACAACATGATAAAGAGATCCAATAACCTTTGGGCTGTCCTCATCAAGAATGTTCACTGTAACTGTAGCACGTTTGCAATGTCCCACCTACCTAGAGTAGAGGACTGAGTCAGTCTAACGTACAGAGCATTTCCATGAGCATTAAAAACACCGATTTCATCAGAATATTGTTGAAGCTATGGGAGGTCACGATCAACACATTAGCACTGCACATCATTTGATGTAGCCTTTATTTATCTTATTAATCAGAATATGAGTAATAAGCAGTAAACAGCTGGGCCACACAGCAGTTCAGTTAATGAGCATAAAAAAGAAGTCAGTGGCAGCACAGTGTTTGTGTCCATATTAGGGATTATAATGGTCGTCTCTGAAATAACCAGTGAAATATTGTGTTAGAATAGCTTGTGTAAGAGATTCTTTTCTTCTTCTTCTTTGTCTTCTTCTTCTTCGAATAGAAAAAGTGGACTTCTTTTTCTTTTTTGCATTGTCTGTTGCGTGAACTTCGTCAGTAAAAAGTCAAACCTGTTGATCTGCTCCCAGTTTGTATCTTACACATGATTAATAAACATTTTGTTTGCAGAATGTCAGCGTTCATCAGTGTGGTTATATATAGGCCGCTAGAGTGCTTATAAATGGATGGATGATAATTGATAAAATTGCATCAATACCAATATCAATAGTGGCATTTCCATTTATGATTATTAGTCCAAGTCTTCATTGATTCTCTTATTGGTTCCTGATCAATTTTTTGGATGAAAGTAGGCCAACATACTGTACGTTTTCAGTGTCAATCATTTTATTACTGTAAAACAGTTTGAGGTAGTTTTCACCAACAGAGACACGTGACTTTGTTTCGCAAAGACTGGCACACACATGGTGGTATTGATAAAGGCATCAATAATAAGCTGAAAGGAATATGGACCAGGGTTTTGATCTTGACTCCTAGCTGCAGTAGAAGAAATAATGGTAGAGAAAAGGAGGAGGGGAGGACCCAGACACAACAGAGCATTTACTAACAAAACTAAACTACAAGAAAAATAGAGAATCCAAAGGAAAGTCTAAAAATTCACAAATACATAAGGAACATGAGGGAGCATGAGGTTAACAGTCCAGACAAGTAGGACAACAAAGCATAGACATGGACATGTGAGATGAACTGATGGGGTACAAAGTGAAGCTGAGTGGTATTTACACAGTGGTATGTGATTGTGGGTGGAGACAGAGACAAAAGAAGGGAAACTGTAGGTGAGAGGATGAGTGGCCCAGAGATCGGATCTTTTCATTTCACTTATTAAGGTCCCCATTAACAACTGAAACATCAGTTGCTATTCTTCCTGGGGTCTCCTCTACATTACATTACAAGTATAATTGTTTACATTAATCTAACAGCATTCACGCCCACACACACAAACAGGATATATAATACAACAGCCCAATGCAACAAAAATAAATAAACAAACAAAATAACTGCTATAGGCCTCTATTTATACTCAGTCATAAAACAACAGCTGTCTGATACAAATCAGACATCAGAGATCTTTCAATATTATCAATAGTCTTTCAATATCATGTCTATTGTGTGAACAAGAAAAGTTTTAATTTCTTCTGAAAATGTTTTCTATTATTTTCCAACAACAGAAACCAATCCATTCCATGCAACCATGGCCCGATAAACAACGGTTCACTGTAACTGATTTGTTCTGCCTAAAGGCAGGACACACCATGTTTCACTGGTTTGTCTTGTACAATAATTGCTGATCAGTGAAAAATGACAGTTTTCTGTAAATAATTTTTGGAGTTTTTGTTGCTATAATATTACAAATAAATGATAATAAAAAATATTTCAATCCATGTTTTACAGTTAACCATGCCAAACTATTGTGTAAAAATGAAATCAATAAGAGTTGCTGAGTACGTGCCATCGGCTTTAAAATTGACTCTTGTATAATCCTTAACTATTTGAGACAGATTACAAGTATTGGCAAAAGAAAGTAATTTACTCTTTGATGTACAACCTGCAGACTTCCAGTCTCTATTAAAATCTCCTAAAAAGCAGATTTCATTTCCTATTTCACATGTTGTTTAAAACATTTCACATATTTGCTCCAGGTACATAACAGGAGCATTCAGTGGTCAACAGCTGATAAAGACAGGCTTTACATAAGGTAATTGTAGCTGTAACCATATTACTTCAACTCCTGGTATGGCAAGAACTCTTCTTGACTGGAATATGGTTTTGAACATAACAAGCTACTCCCCCTCCATGTAAGCTTCTGTCCTGACTATAAAAATTATAGCCATCTATGTTCAATACAGGACGATCAATTGTTGAATATGGCTAATATCTGTAAATTATAATTCTATAATATTTCTGTGATATCATTTCTTTTACTCCTTAAACTACAAATATTCAAATGAGCTATTTTAACCCCCCCCCCCTTTGTACCCAAAAATTATTTTTAACCATCTGACACTTGTTTAACCATAATACTAATTCTTTTGCCTTTAATATTACTTTGAGCTATCATTAAAACACATATGACATTCAAACACTCACACACCACATGCATACACACACTCATACACACAAATATCTTCAATATTGTAATGACATAAAAAAGAAAATGCCTCAACTGAGCTACTCAGTCAGCTCATGACAAATTATTCATCTGCTAAATTAAATATTAGCTATGTGGTCTTAAATTCAGGGACAAAACTTATGGTAACAGCCTAATCTAAAATAAAATGTCCTTTTATCTGGCCTACAACAAAACTAGTCCATAGTTTTATCGAAAAGTCACTTTAACCTCCAGTGCTGTAGGCCATAGTCCAGTTTATCTGTATTTATTTGAAATAACTCCTTAAACAGAGCAGACATGTAACTGGTCGGATTCCCTTTTTCGATGTCGTTCGTCAGGCCAAACACACTCATGTTGTATTTATGACTATGCATTTCGATTCCCTCAGCTTCGTGTTTCAACTCCTTGTTGGCCTTAATGAGCCCATTACACACAGTCTTCAGCTTTCTCATGAGTCCAGGTTCGACAATGTCTCGTCAACTTCACCAAGCTCGTCAACTCCTCTGTTCGCGTGTTCTTTGATTGGATGCTCCAAGGATGAATCTGGCGGCGCCATGGTCTCAGTTTAACAAAGTTTGTTCTGGTCACAGGTAAAACATATGCTCAGCTCAGCTCTCACTCAGCTGAGGTCTCATTCAGAACAAGCCCCGATCCCTGGGTGTGTTTACATTTTGACTTCTTAGGCTCCAGCCTCCAACAATAATGTTGGACTTTAGATAACGCAAGCTCTGGCTCCGGTTCAGACCAGTTGGGGTCATAAATTCCAACGTGAGCCACACCAACCCCCAGCTCACATCTGTTTCCTATATGTAGTAATTTCATGTGTGTGTCTGTTGTTTCTTAGGCGTGTATCTAGTTAAGAATACATAGTTTCTATGGTTACAGATGTTTCCTGTCCTAAAAGCATCTATACTGACAATATCTTTAAGCTGAAACAGGTTAAATTTAAAACCACAATGAGCTAGGATAAAATAATCCTTCACCTCTCTCATAATTGTACATATTAGGGCTAAGAGTTCCTGCGTGTTGTACTCCACACCTGCCATGTTACTTTCTCCTCCCAATTGTTGAAACACTTCTTCACCTTGTTTCAGCTGTACCTTAGGGTTTTTGGGCGACATAACACAGCATAGAGTCTCTTACACGTGGAAAACTCACATTAAGTCACTTTTTAAGTCAGTTAAGCACCACAATGTAGACAAATTGCCAGAGCTCAGCGTCCTCACCGTCTGCTCAGCTCCTGCACATGCTCGACCTTTACCGAGGGGAAGAAATGAAGCAGGTACAGCGACTGTGGTTCACTGTCATACATAGCACTTGGCAGTAGTGCGCTTCAATGGATGCCACCTAATTTAAAACGGAAAAAGAAAAACAGGAAGTGGGTTCATTGCTGCCATAGAAACATATCAGTGCAACGAGGTGGACTCCTTGAACACTAACCCACTCCCTCAGTGGATATAAATGGCTCATTCCATGGTAACAAAAACACAACAGTGAAAACCTAATCATCAAATTTACATTCCAATTCTACAGTTAGAGCCTCCAAAATACCCCCAAAAGCACTGGTCTTTTAAAGCACAAGTCTTCTCACGTCTAAATTTCAGGCTTTTATTATGCCTGCAGGACAGGACAGATCTGTGCTGTGTTTGTTTTACTGGAGTTACAATGACCTGTTCCCCACATCAAAATTCCCCACATTAATGTTCATGTTAATATCTTTGGTGCAGTAGTGATAGCAGATCTGTGTGCAAAGTAATCAAACCTAAACCAATGCATATAATATTTGTCAGTTGATTGTATTATCAACCCTAACTTAATCGCTTCTGCAGTTTTCTACTGCATCACATTATTGTTACTTGATATGAATGAGGAAGCACAAGTAGAAACAGGGAGGGAGCCATGTTTGCAGACAAATCTTCAAAGTATGTGTGCCAACAAAACAGAAAGCAACACTGTGCACCAACAACAACTTTGGGCAAGAAGCATCAGTCAGTTGTACTGAAAAAATGTGTTCATGCTTGGTTCATAAAACATTTACAAGTAAACTAGTTGCTGTTTTATGAATGTGTCAGAGTGCAAAAACAGTACAAGGGCATTCCCAGCCATGTTCCTCTTGGTTTTGTTCTCTGGTGGTTTTCTTTTTCTTCATTTGTTCACTTAGTCAGATATGGAACAGAAGGCTCCCTGTGACATTTACCCACAATACTGTTCTTCACACCACCACCGACTGGACTCCCACTCTCTCAACAGTGAAGATGGAAGATTGTGTCAACAGTTTGTTTGGACACTGAACACAACCTCCCCATCAAGGAGCCACCTGCCGACTAAAAATGGCTGAATGCTGTTATTTATGATTCAGGAAGTGAATGTGATGTAGCGGCTGAGAGGCGGACAAAAACAGTTGTGGTGCAGGACTACGAAGAACACTTGCACCCACTGAGCTACACAGACCAGTGAGTCGGAGTGCATACTTTGTTATGTCCATACTTGTGTGTGAAGAAACAACCATGAAAATATTACTCTTATACACCAGCCATAACATTATTGCTGATAGATGAAGTTGATCTTAGACAACAATAA
>JAPQRQ010000012.1:6235413-6259760 GCA_037367365.1 Apogon talboti
GTGTGTGTGTGTGTGTGTGTGTGTGTGTGTGTGTGTGTGTGTGTGTGTGTGTGTGTGTGTGTGTGTGTGTGCGTGTTAACCTCCAGAGGTTTGAGGGCCCTCAGATCCAAGCTGGCTTACCCCTCCATTTACAACTAAACCCTGCTGCTTCTCTCTTTCCTGTAATGAGGACCAGAGGGCTGTGATGGGATGTGATGGCCCTTGCTGTTTTCCCTATCCTCTCTCTCATTTTTTTTCTTTCGCTCTCTCTCTTGGTCTTCCCCCTCCTACACTGCAAGGCGGTGTTAAATATCTCATCTTAATTTGTCCTCCAGCACACCATCAATTTCAAGCTGTTCTCATCTCATTTACAGAGGAGATATCAGGATGCACATCAGCTGCCAAATGTACACTTTTTAGTCATCAGTGTGAGGAGTAGCGGAAGAACAGTTTGTCTGCAATCCTTCACACATGCTGACCGGCCCCACGCTCTGACCCTGGAAACATACTGCATCCTCTCAGCACTTTATGGTTCATTTGATTCAATTTCATGACCCATAAAACTGTAATAACAGCAGAATCAATTATATTTTGTGTTTTATGTAATTGTTAGTATTTTTTCCATTCCTCCCTGGTTGCCAGTGTTTAGAGTAGTAGTGTCATGTTACTGCTCTGCTCCGACTAATGCATAGCGCAGCTGATTGTCTCCCTGAAGATCCTGGATGGACGTGTATGTTCTCACACTCTGATCCCCACAGACTCATCCAACAAGTGTGAATTTATAAGGTATTAAAATCCAAAGCACTCTACTGTCCTCTATAGGTACGTTTGTCACAGTGCAATGCTTAACTTGAACCACTACTTCTGTCTCCAAAGGGAGATGGTAAAAATAGGAAATGATTTCAACTATTCCTATTCATTTTAGGTTCTCTTCGTGTTTCTTATTTCTTAACAAAAGCCTCTCCAGAAGCACTAGACTGCCTAAGTGTTGAAGAGAGTCAGTGTTAACCCTTAAAGACCTGGAACTATTTTGTGGCAACATCCAAATGAATTATTCTCTACTGTCAACCTTTCCCAAGTGATTTATCACTATTTATTTTAATATTTTTCTCTGCATTTTTCAGTGAAAATCATATATTTTCCTATATTTAATTATTGATCATGTAGATGTTCATAAACCCTCAGAGTAAAGTCAAAAGTTATTATATCAGGGCAGAGAAAATGTACACTATATGGACAAAAGTATTGAGACACATCAAGTTCAGGTGTTTCATTGATAACAGAGGTCAGAGCTACAAACTGAAAATATCAAATGTAAAAATATAATTTATTAATGAAACATAATTTTAGTACTGAATACTGTATGATACTGTATTTTTGAGATGCAAAGACAATTTTCTATTCTGGTGAACAATATCAATTATTCTATTCTATTCTATTCTATTCTATTCTATTCTATTCTATTCTATTCTATCTTTATTTCATCGTCAAGGTTTATTTTGTTTATATTACTATGCAAATAGTTTGTAGACTGTTTGTACTTAAATTTATTTGGCATTATATTTCTTGTTCCACTTCTTATTTTCTGAAAAATTAATATAAAGTTAGTGACATTCTGACCTTAAATAATCATTTAAGGTAGCACAAGTAATGATCTGGTTTCTTCAACTCACAAACAAGAAGACATATCAGCTGTTAAACTTGAGAGAAACACTAATTTGACAATTGTGATAATTATTGCCAACAACTGAAGTTATTTTTATCATCATAATTTTTCAAATCAGTGGGAATGGGAAGTCCTGCAAGCTGTAGGTGTAATGTGTCCTACTGTCCTCATTTTTGTCCATATGGTGTATCATTAACGGAACATTTAAAAACAAGCTCCTGCAACTGCTGTCATTTGTCAAACTACTTTTATTGTCGATCAATGTTTCACAAAATGATGGTGTTTCTACATTCACAATGGAGCCTCTGAACATCCAAGTGGGTCATATCTGATGACAATGAAGTATTAAAATTTATTGATAGGATTAATGATGATTAATGGTTCTAAAGTTATCAAACAGTTTAGATCAGTAGATGTTTCTGTTCAAACTGCTGTTCATATATATATATAGCCAAAAGTTAGAGTTAAGCAGAAACTTGTGCTTAATCAGTCATAATGTCAGCTAAGTTTGGTTTATAATAAAACTCAGAAGTACTGGAGGTGTTCTAGATCATTGTATGATGTAACACTGTGTTTTCTAACTAAGGTCTTTGGTTATATACATTTGGTACATCCAGGAGTTTAAGGGGCTCATTGTATTATTTTTTCAGTGTTTGACAGCTTTAATGAAAGGAAATACATTACTGATGGAAAAGGCTGGACATTTTCTGTTTTACTGCAGAAAACAGGCAGCTGCTATGCCTTGCGTTCTTGTACTACACTTGTTTTATCTGTTCCTTGAGTAAGGACTGAATTTGGAAAAAAACTTTCAGTGTAGCTGCCCCCTCAGCATGGATTACTCTACAGACTGAACTGAAACTCTCTGAAGTTATTCTGCTTGGAGCCTTCCGTTCTATCCTGAGGGACAGACAGTGTGAGACCATTGGACAGTGCCTGTGTTTTTACATTTTAAATTATTCTTTGTTGTTGTGTTATAGCTCCTGCACTTCTTGTTGAAAACACTATTGCACCTTTAGAATTAAATGGTTTTTTTATCTATACTGTCACTTCCTCATAACTGTTCTTATGGCCTGTGCTGCTGACCTCTTGGCCAGGTCACCCTTGTGAAAGAGATCCTGATCTCAGTGGGTTTTATTTGGTTAACTAAAGGCTAAATTAAAAAAAAAACAACTGAGTTTTAATCAGCATACTTACGTTTTACATCAGTCCTTCACCCTTCATTTATTTAAAATTAGGTTATTAAACTGAATTAGTTTTCATGACAGACTCAGTCACCAGCGTGAAAACACACAAACGTGCACACACTCCACTGACAATTCAAGGGTGTAAGCCAAACTAACTTCTGATGTTATTTCAGTGGTACGCGACTAACTTCATAAAACAAACAAAAGAATGACCTAATAATGGAAAGTAGTGAAAGAAAGAAAGAATGGACAAAAGAAGAAGCAAACATATACAACAAAAAAATTAACAAAAGAAGTAACAAAGAAGGAAAGACAAATAAAAGAAAGAACAGATACAGAAAGAGTGAAACAACTAAGAACAAACAAACCAAAGAAAAAATAAACAAAAAAATCAATGAAAAGAAGAAAAATTGTTAATTAATGAAAGAGATAATGAAGGAAAGGAAATGAAAGACAGAATGTATGAATAAAAACACAAAAGACAAATGCACTACAAAATGAACAAAAAAATGAATAAAAGAAAGAACAAATGAAAGGGAGAACAGATATAAAAGGATGAATTAATGAAAGAGTGAACCATGAAAACACAGAATAAATATAAAGTTAACGAAAGAATGAATTAAATGAATAAAAAATAAAGACCAAATGAAAGCTATAGAAGGAATCAATGAATTAAAGAAACAATGAACAGATGAAAAAAGATGACAAATTAATGGAACATTGAAGGACAGAAAGAATGAACAGATGAATGAACAGAAAGAAAACAGGAAGTATAATTCACAATTTGTACATAAAGTCCAGTGAGTCCTAATGAGTCCATGTGTCGTTTATGTAACTCCACTCAGAGTCACTGTGGATGACTGATAGATGTAAACATCAAGGGGTGAAAGTTGGACTTTACGTCTTCATCCTCTGGTGAGTCATGGCCATGCCTGTGTGTGTTTGTGAACGAGGCGGTGGGCTCGGCATCGTCCTGCTCCTTCTGCCGTCACTCATGAACACAGGCCTATTCTTGTCTCCTCAGCATCCTCCTCTCTTATGGCACAGAAATGTGGGCTGACACAACAGAGTGGCACAAAGCCCAACTGGCAGGCTTTGTTATACAAACATATTAAAGCTCTGCTCCTGTCTCTATGTTACAGGAATATCCATCTGGAAATGCATTAATGCCGTCATCCAAACATCTATTAGCACTTTGTCTGACTTCCCACGATATTTTTTGATAATGTATAAAATTCTCATTTCTACCAGTTATAGTAAAGATAATCAAATTAATCACAAAATCACCATTGCAGTTCTAATTCTATTGAAAAAAAACAAACAATATTTTTTCTAAAATAAACTGTTTTCAATATATAAATGTATATTAAATATGTATGTATATGTCAATAAAATGGGATAACCAACTCTGGAGTTCTTTTGGTTGCGTGCCTGTATTTGTCGCCTGTGTCTGAATACTCCGCATCACTAGATGGCGGTCTTGTTCTTGACCGCCACACTTTCCGTCGTTTCCGCGTCACGTGACCGGATATGCAACTTCAAAACAATGAACAACAGAAATGAGAAGCGCTCCTGTTGTAGGTTTATGATGCTGTAGTACTCATTAGAGTTGTGTAATTGACAAAAGGAAGAGGAATTGTGTTGTTTTC
Organism: Apogon talboti; assembly: GCA_037367365.1. NCBI lineage: Eukaryota > Metazoa > Chordata > Actinopteri > Kurtiformes > Apogonidae > Apogon > Apogon talboti. The sequence continues at coordinate 6,239,892 of JAPQRQ010000012.1, forward strand.
GTTCTTGTCCTGTCAGTAGCGGTTCCGTCATGGCGGGGCCGCTGTTAGAGTTCGAGACGGAGATGTTTCTGGGTCTGTTCGGCTCTGACGGGCTGCTGGTGGTGGCGGAGGGCATGGGGGTAGACCGCATCCTGCTGCAGTTCATGAGGGTTTACTCGGAGCAGGGAAGTCTGGTCCTTCTGCTGAACACAACCACAGCTGAACAGGTATATTGACTGTTAACGGAGCCAAACATTTGTCTGATTGCACCAAAACAAACCATGTGTCTCCATGTGAGTTGACTTTGACTGTAATGCAAATTAAAGGATTGCTTGTTCAGTTCCCTCTTCTAAGCTTATGTCAGGCATATGTGGAGTCTTAGTCTAAGTAGTTATGGGTATTTGTACTAGTTATTGATAGTTATACCAATAATAGCTCTCTCTCCCTCGCTCTTCCTTTAATCCTCTCTCTTTAAACCTAACTGGTCAAGGCAAACGACCATCCTCCAAGAGTACTGTTCGAGGTTTCTGCCTGTTAAAATGAAGTTTTTCTTTGCCACTGTCACCAAGTTTTTGCCCCTGGAGGACTCTGTTGGTGTCTGTGAATTGGTTTAAGAGTCTGGTTTAGACCATCTCTAAATGTAAAGTGTCATGAGATAACTTTTGTTATCATGTGGTTCTATGTAAATAAAATTTGATTAATTGATTGATTGATTGATTGATCGATTGATATGATCTTGTTGAATATGGTTCCTTGGTATAGATTGAAATGTGATAGATGAGCTCATCTTTAATATTGTACACTGGTGTGGAGCAGTAAAATGTAACACACATAGTGTTTGTAGCATTTAAATGAATAAAAAAAACACCATAGTGTGTGGAGATGCAAACTTTTTGTGAAAGGTTGTAATGCACTACTTTTATTAGTAGTGGAGTATTTCCAAAGTGTGATATCGGTAAATGGAATAAATGTGCAACAACTAATCGCTTATCTGTTTACAAAGCCCAAAAACATCAAGTTTAACTGGTAGTTCTTACTAACTTTTAACACACTGCAATAGTCAGGATTTGTGGGGACTGTAGTTCAAAGCTTGTTGATGCTGTCAGTGGCAAGGTTATTTTTGTGGCTCAGTTAATCCTCCAAGGCAAGTCAGTGTGCATTATCTAAGCACATTGGATTGCCTTGGACTGTAAATGATGGAATAGCAAAAGAGTACTTCAGAGTTACAGAGCAAGAAGACATACGGAGCAATAAGAATTAATCAAATCTTACAGTATGATTTAGTGCAAGTTGTATTTTAAACATGTATTTAAAAAGTCTATATCTGGGGAACAACTAAATGCTGCTGTTGAGTTAGGCTCTGGGTTCTACTAGTTGACATGAGTCTAGATTTAAGAGTCCTCCCTGGTTATACTCTTTAAAGATATCAGAGTGTTCAAGACCTTTGTCATAACTTGTAAAATAGTGGCAGGACTGTAAAATCTATTCTGTATGTACAACAACTGGAGGTCAGTGTGAAGACTGTTCCCTATGTCCTTGTTAAAACTCTAGCACCCTTATTCTTTATGAACAGAGGCTGTTTAAACCTGTCTTTGGAAAGTCTAGCCAGAAGACCATTACAGTAGTTGACCCTACAGGAGATGATAGATGACAGATGAGCTCCTTTTGGTCTTTTTGGGATCACAATCCATTGATACTGACTGCTTCTACTGTAATAGATTTTTTGTGATTTGATTTTCTTACTGAAGATGAGGTTTGAGTCTATGTGTAGAGGATAAGTTTAAGAAAATACACAAGTTTCCAGTATATCGTTTACTCTTCTTTCTTTAGGAGTATTTTACCGAGCAGCTGCGTGTGGAGGGTGTGACCCACCTGCCGAGGACAGTGACTAGCGACATCCAGAGCACAGAGCGTTTTAATGTGTACACTGAAGGAGGGGTGTTGTTCGTAACCAGCAGAATCCTGGTGGTTGACTTTCTCACTGACCGCATCCCTGCTCATCTCATATCAGGTATATGATTATGGCCGGATTATAGCACTTTTATAGGTTTTTGTTACATACTCGGATGTTGATTATTCAGTAAAAACAAACCCTTCATTCCCTGTAGGAATCCTGGTGTACCGCGCTCATAAAATCATTGAGTCCTGTCAGGAGGCGTTCATTCTCCGCTTATTCAGGCAGAAGAACAAGACGGGCTTCATTAAAGCCTTCACTGACAAGGCCACAGCCTTCTCCTCTGGCTTCTGCCAAGTGGAGCGTGTGATGAGGAACCTCTTTGTCAAGAAACTCTACCTTTGGCCGAGGTACAATCTAACGGAATAGACTAGACAAAGTGTGTTGTGTATTCATAGCTAGTCAACTGTAGTCAAGTAAATTTCACATTCTAGTCATTTTGGATAACTCTCTTTCTCTGCATCTTCTCAGCTTTTCATCCTGGGCTTAATGTGTCCATCTTTACACACTATGCGCTTCATTCAACAGGTTCCAAGTATCAGTGAACACAGCGCTGGAGAGGCATAAGCCCGAAGTGGTAGAGCTGCATGTGTCATTGACACCAGCTATGAGGGCCATCCAGAGCTCCATCCTGGACGTCATGGGTGCCTGTCTGAAGGAACTGAAACGCTACAACCCCACTCTGGAGGCTGAGGACCTCTCACTGGAGAACACACTTGGCAATGCCTTTGAAAAGGTTCAGTGATTTATTTTGATGAAGTGAAATTTTAATATCAGTTTTTAATATTTTTATCCACTAAAATGGGACTGTCAAGATGTTTTTTTTAGTTTGCAGCTAATTTTGATAGAAAGAATTTAAATTGGTGAATGGACAGTGATTACAATTATATAAAATAAGTACAATATGGAGATTATGTACTGTTTGCACTATGAAGGCAATCATCTTCTGTCAGGGCTCAGATGTGTTCAATACCGTTTGCTGTCAGTTTCACAGTTCCTATAGATTTCAACAAGTTTAAGTTAAATGTCAGACTCTGAAAACCATTATGCCTCTGTCATATTCTGTTGTCCCGAATACAGAATAATACTGTATGCTCTTCTGACTTCCAATGTGACTCTAATGTCCTTATTCCTGAAGTCATGGTTGCCAGATACAGCTGATGGTTTCCAGCCCAAACACTGTTCCACACCACTGAAACCTAAACAAAATCACCCCAAGAATTTGATTAACATTTAGTCCTGTAATTTACATGCCACAGTTAGTGTAGCCTACCATACTTCACAACTATAGCTGCCTAACACCACAGTGAGCTGTGTTCTCCTGTGGTTTATATACTGTATATGGTGCAGTGTTCCTCTACTCATTTGAAAGCACCAGCTCAGTCAGAAGAATGAAGAAAACCACTACAAAGAACCACTGCTTGTGAAGCGAAGGCAGCCTGATGGTGTAATCTGTCTTTCAAAAACCTGTCAAAGACATTGTGAGGCTTAAAACTCAGATTTTCAGATTAGCGGATTTACTGCAACTCCTCTCTTTCTCTGTCCAGACCATTCGTCACTATCTGGACCCCCTGTGGCACCAGCTCGGAGCAAAGACCAAAGGCCTGGTCCAGGACCTCAAGGTGTTGAGGGTTCTCTTGCTCTATCTCACCCAGTACGACTGCGTCACTTTCCTCAATCTGCTGGAGTCATTGCGCTCCAGCCAGAAGATCTTTGGGTCCAATTCAGGTGAACCACATATCTGTAACACTACTATTAGATGAAAATAAACAAATACATATTACTACTACTAATGTTATAATACCTTAAATCTGAAAATGCATTGAGCCCAATTATGTCATCCACATTAAATTCTGTACAATAAGGGCAATTTGACAATAATCTTTATACTTCATGTTGGCTACCCCTGTGTGATTGCATGTGCCTGTTGTTACCTTCAGGGTGGCTGTTTCTGGACTCTAGCACCTCAATGTTTGTGAATGCGAGGAGTCGAGTGTATCGAATACCAGAGAGCAAGAAGAAACTCAAAATTGGAGCTGATGCAGAAAAACAGAAGCCGGCCTCAGGTAAGTGACCCCTGAACTGACATCTGCGGAAAAAAAGTATTCTTCCGAGTTGATGTCTACATTGTACTGTACATGTAGTATTTAAAATGACTAAAGGCTGTGTGTGTTTCAGAGTTGAAGCGGGAGCTGGTGCTGGAAAAGAGCCCCAAGTGGGAGGCTCTGACAGAGGTACTGCAGGAGATTGAGAGAGAGAACAAGAGCTCTCCTGAGCCAGGTAAGAGCTCATTACTGTTGAAGCATCCATTATGTAGTGTTTTATCTGTTAGGGTTATTGTATTTAAACTATGACAAAACCCTGCAGTGAAAAATCATTTTGATAACTGACATGTTTAAAATGCGATTGGCACACAAACTAAAACAAGGTAGAAATGTGGGTAAAATCTGCTTTTGTTTTTTTGTTTGTTTGTTTTCTTCTTATTAATGGTCCTTAATGTGCAAAACTCTATTGGCTTTGTAAATTGTGGGTTCTTTACAGTAGTTACAGCAGCCCTACTGTCCAATAAGAACTGTGAACCTTAGAATAATTTCTTATCTGTTTTATGGTATCATCAACCTTTCTCCTTAAAACACAAACTCAGACAGCAGTAAAAGTCTCTTTATAACCTTCACACGCAGCATCAGTCAATAGTTCACATTATAGCTCTGTTAGCTCTGTATCTGGCAAGAAAACAGCCACAGTAAAACCGTAAATTAGCTCAATTTGTGATGTTTTTCAGTATAGTTTGTGATGTGTAATTGTGCAAAAATAAACACTAGTCACTGCGGTTAGCTGTGCTCAAGACTGGTTTTGAATGATCATAGCTGCCACAGTTTGTTAGATAAATGGTTGAATTTAACAATTATAATAATGTAGCGTACTCACGTCATGAGCATTACTACATACCTGTATAGAAAAATAGAGTTCAGCATCAAACTTTATTCATTTACTCACTGAGAGCTGTCTGCAGGAGAGGAACTGATGACCCTACTTTTACTGCTGTCCATATGATTTATTTTCTTTGACATCCTTGGAGCCATCATTGTAAGTTAAGGGTTTATTATGACGTGTGGAAGAGCTGCACCATCTGTGTCTCCCTTTGTTGTGGAATAATGAATCAAAGCAATGTAAGGCTGTCATACATATTTTTATTTTATACACACAAATTTGATTGCGTATTTGATCATTTTACTACAACTTTAGATTGAGTAAACATTTTCTTGTCCTGTTGTGTGCTGAATCCAGACATGTTATGTCTGTTTTACATGTCACAGGTCCGATCGCTGAAAAGCAGAGCAATGATCAAGCTATGGTTATAGCAGCTCTGCCAGCCTCCTCAGTCTTCAGACCTTGATATGCATTATGGGAAGTTTTGACATCTTTCAAGATGGCACACTGACGTTGCTTTCTAGGTCACAATCAGCCATTAAGAAATAGTGAGGCTGAAAAATAGGCAAATTGAGAAGAGCCTTATGTTTGACCCCAGGCAGGATGAAGCTTGGGGGCAGACCAGCTGACAGTGGCCCACTACCCACTGTTGTGGTACAACATTAATAATAATAATAATAATAATAATAATAATAATAATAATAATGGATTAGATTTATATAGCACTTTTCTATTAACGCATACTCAAAGCATTACAGCAATACACTGACATCAACGGAAAAACGTTTAAGTTATTTAAAAAAATAATGATAATTGAACAAGTACAAATATTTGAAATTACTCCTTTAATAAACACTGGCTCTTTAATACCACTTATCTTCATCAGAGCTCTCCCCATAAGACTTGGAAAAAGGTGGAAAAATAAAAACCATCTAAAACTATTCCTTTAATCAAAATAACAATAAAAACAGGTTCCTAATCTCCCCACCATCCAGACCAAACACAAATGCTGGTGTGACCGGGTCTTTTTCATCATTGTTCCCACCCTCTGGAACTCACTCTCACAAGCCATCAGTGACTCTTCTTAACTCAAAACATAAAAAAAAAAAAAAAAAAATACTCCAGACTGACCTATTTAATTCCACCTTGATGATGACCTTTACTTTTCACTCGCCATTTGTTTTTTCTATTTAATCTCATTAATCTTTTTGTTAGGTGTCTTGGAAAAGCACTAAGTACAATGTATTATTATTATTATTATTATTATTATTATTATTATTATTATAATTACTATTACTATTATGACTAATGAAACTTTCACACCTATACTGATGTTTTGTGTACATGTCGCCCCAGGTCGTGTGTTGATCTGTGCCAGTGATGACAGGACTTGCGCCCAGTTGCAGCAGTACATCAGGCACGGCTCGGACCGGCTGCTCAACAGACTATACACCCGCACAATCGGTAAACAGGACACCACTTCAGCTGCCGCCTTTGAACTCGACTCACGCAAAAAGGGGAAAAGCTGGACTAAAAAAGGAGCCAAGGGAAAGGAACCTGCAAAGAAGACGACTGCAAAGTCAACAAAGAGGCCGTCCCTGACCCTGACCCAGATGGTGGGAAAGGAGGAGGCCAAAGACGTAGCAGTGATGGGCAGCAGCGGCGACGAGGATGAACCGATGGAGGAAGATGGAAGTGAAGAAGAAGAGATCAAGTTAGATTTGTCATCTGATGCTTACTACGGAGTGCTGAAGGAGCCGCTCACCGTGATTCACCCGCTGAAGGGCTGCGTTGACCCTCACAGCCTGACGCGGGTGCTGCGCGAGGTGGAGCCTGATTTTGTGGTGCTATATGATGCCGAGCTGAGTTTCGTCCGCCAGCTGGAGATCTACAAAGCAAGTCGGCCTGGGAAGCCTCTTAGGTGTGCAAGACAAAAATATGAAAGTAGCCCTGTTCTGTCAATATGTGACAAGTATTCCATGAGAAACTGTTAGAGTTGGAAATGTTTACAAGTAGCCTAATGTAGGTTATATTTGAGGAAAGACCTCAAGTGGGTATCCTAGGCAATTGTGCTGAAATGCTGCTAGGTCTATGTAACATTGACCATGGTCAAATTCATTGTAAATACATTTTTTTATATGTAGCCTACACATTTCAGCTAAGCTACAATTAAAAGCAATGAGGTAAAAAATATATTGTTACAACATTTGGAGATGGTTTGAAACTGTTGTATGTATTTGCACATTGAAACAAATTAAGAGGCACATTTCTAACATCAACCAATCACATGAACAACATACCTCAATTGGCCAATAACTGCATTGATTGCACACATTATCAGAAAATGTTCTCAATTTGACCAAGATTTTTATGCTCAAGCCAAGTTGGAAAAAATCAACATCCACTCTAGATGATACGCTGACTGTTCCCCAGCGTCTTCTTGAATATTCACGACCATATGGCTGTTAGTAACAACAGGTTGTATGGACTGATGAGACTAAATTGTTCCTTGGTCTCAACAATGAAAAAAACCTCATAATGATTTGTTGCAATGGGTCAGAGCGCCACTGTGGACCAGTCAGATATGTGTATTTGAGGCAGCTAGTAGCACAATGTGTGTTGTGTATGTTTAATACAGTTCCCCATAATTAGGGGTTAATGCTTATCTGTCCAACAGCTAGAAGAAATTTTTTATGTAGCAAGAAAGCAACCTAGTTTATTCAGTTCAACCTGTTAGTGGAAGCAATTTTTTTTAAACTGTATTTGTTCTGTTATCATTTTAACAGCTGTATTGTTTCATTTTATTTTCTAGTGCCTGGAGTCACAGCCAACTGATCAAGCTAATGTTTTGTTTTCTTAGGGTGTATTTCCTTATATATGGAGGCTCAACAGAGGAGCAGAAGTATCTGACTGCGCTCTCTAAAGAGAAGAAAGCTTTTGAGCATCTGATCAGGTCAGAAACCTTTTTTTTTTTTTTTTTTTTTTAATAAAGTAGGTAAAAATGGAGGTTGTAATTGTTAATGTTGATGGATTCCACAGCAACTCACCTTGGATCTCGCTCTTCTTTAAAATGTATTTTCTTTAAAAACATCCATGTGAAAGCTTCATCTTAGCTGAGAATCCCAAAGCTCAACTCCACAAACTGTTTTAGTCATGACTTTTTGAAGTTTGGGCCTTGGAGCTAAATTTCATCATTAGTATTTGAGCCTCACAGGCTGCTTATTTTCCACTGGATCAGTTTGAAACTTTTACTGAACATCCAAGAAGCCCTAAGGCTGGTTTACAACATTAACCATAGTAATATAAATAGTAGTTGTTGCTGAAATCATAATAATAAACATAAATAATTTATTACCTTCAATTTTGAACAACTCATGTCTCCACTAGTTTCACTAAAAATGTTTGAAATCCTTATTCTTCTTGTGTAGCAGACCCTGACCTTTTCAGAACAAACTTCACTAACTATGTCGATGAATGCATTTCAAGCCATCCTTTGGTTTTCGTGTACGTTCAGTGTAAATATCAATCAAATCTAGTGAAAAATAAGCAACTGACGTCACTTAGAATACACATATTAAAACAGAAGTATAGCTCCAGGGCCAAGCTTCAAATAATCTGTACCGGAAAAAAAATATTTAGGGAGAACTTTAGGATTTTGCAAGGTCTAGTAAAGGTTTCACATTGACTTTTTTCCCTCAAGAAAATCCATGACATGAACCGGACATGAAAATGTTATGAATTCTGAGTGCATTGATTTACCTGTTAAAGTGTTGGCTGCTTGTGTGTGTGTGTGTGTGTGTGTGTGTGTGTGTGTGTGTGTGTGTGTGCACGCGTGCTCCTCTACAGGGAAAAAGCTACCATGGTCATCCCAGAAGAAAGGGAAGGGCGAGAAGACACCAACTTGGACCTGGCAAGAAATTTAGAGCCTGCCAATGCCACCACCAACACCCTCAAAGCAGGCATGTCTGATTCTGTAGTCTCTAAGGATTGATGGTCCAGACAGTTGATTATATAGGTGTTCCCTTAGTTTCTAAAACTAAGGGTTCAAACTCGGTATTGGTGTAAAACAAAATAGAATAGAAAAGTGCTCCTTTTTTTCCTTTTTCTTCTCTCTCTTTCTCCTCTTATAAACCTGGACTTGAAAACATAATAGTGTTGCAAGCAAATCACATACTGTACATATAAAGTTTTTATGTGGGAAGGGGCTGAGTAATGATTTTGAAAACCTCCAAATGAATTGTCACAATCGAGGTAAGTCAAAAGAATATTTCTTAGCAAGGAAGGGAATTTAATGAGAATGTTTTCACAGTGGAAAAGCATGTCAGTGGTGTTTGTTTGGAAGTGTTAGCATTTGAGTTGTTTGTTCAGTTGGTGTGTTGCCTGCTAGCTAACATGACTTATCACTGTTAAGTGATTGCTGATGTTATCTTGCTTTCCAAGTTTGGCATTCTGTCCCTGACTCGTGGGCTTGTCCCTTAAATTGATTTGCTACCAAAGTAGATTTAACATTGTGTTGATTGTAGCAGAGTTGGTAAAAGATGTAGATTTTTGGGTCCTGAGGAGATGGCAGATTCCCTTGTGAGTCTCTAGCTGAAATGATGTCAGTGTTTTGTGTTTGTACTTTGATATCAGGAGGCCAGGAGCAGCCCAAAGAGCCTTCGAGAGTCATTGTGGACATGCGTGAGTTCCGTAGTGAACTGCCGTCCCTTCTCCACCGCCGTGGACTGGACATCGAGCCTGTTACGCTGGAAGTCGGGGACTACATCCTGACCCCAGACACATGTGTAGAGAGGAAGAGTGTCAGTGATCTGATTGGCTCGCTGCAGAGTGGCCGTCTGTACACCCAGTGCCTCTCCATGACTCGGTACTACAGGAAGCCAGTGCTGCTCATCGAGTTCGATCCAACTAAACCCTTCTCTTTGATGGCCCGCTCAGATTTCCGTCAGGAGATATCAACGAATGACATTTCTTCAAAACTCACTTTACTCACGTTGCATTTTCCACGCCTTCGTATACTATGGTGCCCCTCCCCTCACGCTACAGCTGAGCTCTTCGTAGAACTGAAGCAGGGCCATCTTGAACCAGACGCTGCGGCAGCTCAGGCAGTCACAGCCGAGTCGGACACAGTGGCTGAATCTGCGGATCTCTACAATCCAGGACCTTATGACTTCCTGTTAAAGATGCCTGGGGTCAATACAAAAAATTGTAGGGCTCTTATTAAAAATGCCGACAGCCTGGCAGATCTAGTCAAACTCAGCCAGGACAGGCTAGCAGAAATACTCGGGAACACAAACAATGCTAAGTTACTTCATGAATTTTTGCATAATGTTGCAGATGTCCCTGCTCCTGTGCAGAAGACCAAACAGACATAACAGTGACTCATGTCTCTGTTCAGATTGAATTCAGTTCATGTTGGATTTGTACAGTACTGTGGATGACTCATTTATCAGCAAATGTGAAGATGATATCATTTTAATCTGTGGAATGAACTAAAATAAGTCAGGTTTTGGTGTTATGTCATAGGTTATTGATTGCTACTTTTTAAAATAAAAAAGATTGAAAAAATATTTTTAATGCATTTATAATGGAAATAAAAATGTATTTTTCTAATTTGCTTGTATAACCTGTTGTTTTATAAACAAAAGCTTGCTACACCATGTAGATATTATCCCATCCATCAAATAAAATTAAACAAAACAGTTACAATGGGATTTATTTCAAACTGTTGAATGCCTAATGCTATTTTGCTTTAGAATCTGATTGCAGCACAAATAGAGATGCTTCTTTTTAAATCTTCCTAAAAAACAGAAATAATTGTGTTAACATGAACATTATTACAATTTTAAAAAAAGTAGAACTGCACAATTTGTTTTCAGTATTGTGATCTTGTATTTTCCAGCTTATTGAAGAGGGTTTTATTTATTCATTTGACTAAGGATGAGAATTTCTCCCATAAAGGATCAATTCATCGTTTAATTTGTCACAGACAGTACAGTTGGAGAAATGTTATTTCACTGGACGAAAAGGGATGAAAAACTGCCATCTGAAAATAAAGCTATCAGACAAAAGTACTGTGTAAGTAACAATTACAATATATCAAAATAAAATCAAATTTTATTTATATAGAGCCAAATCATAACAAAATTTATCTCATGTCGAGCTGGTCAAACCAGACTCAAGCCAATTTACAGAAACCCAGCAGAATCCTCCAGGGGCAAACACTTGGTGACAGTGGCGAGGAAAAACTTCGTTTTAACAGGCAGAAACTTCGAGCAGACCCCGACTCCTGGAGGATGGACATCTGCCTTGAGCAGTGGGGGTTAAAGAGAGAGAGAGAAAGATTGGGGGGGGGGGGGTACATGGATGCACAGCAAACTGAACTAGAACTGTCAAAAAGTAGAACAGACGGTGTTAGTATAATTACTAGTAACTAGAACAAATGTCCATACCTGTTGATACTACTACTGCAGATGCAAATATTAGCAGTGGATGTACTACTACTACAACTGTTAGTACACATAATAGAAACTTCTACCATCTATGTAATTATATAATAAACACTATCACAACTATATGGATAAATGAGTGGTGATGATGGAGGCAGGAGAGGAGCAGGACCACAGCAGAGACCACAGTAGCAGGTCCCAAAATGTCCCAGGGAAAACCTGTGAGGACATGGAACTCCGTGACTCTGGGGAAGAAGTCACGTCAGTAACTTGTATTTGCTGGGGCGTGAATAGAGGAGAAGATCAGGAGAGAGGAAGTCAGAGAAGAGGAGGAGCAGAAAGGAGGTCACAGAGGAGGAGGAGGAGGAGCAGAGAGGAGCTCCGTGTATCATGATGAGTCTCCCAGCAGTCTAAGCCTATAGCAGCATAACTAAGAACAGCCTGAGCCACCCTAACTATAAGCTTCATCAAAAAGGAAAGCTTTAAGCCTACTCTTAAACATAGAGAGGGTGTCTGCCTCCCAGTCTGAGGTAAGGAGGTGATTCTACAATAGTGGAGCTTGATAGCTGAAGGCTTTAGCTCCCGTCCTACTTTTGGAGATTCTAGGAACCACAAGTAAGCATGCATGTTGAGAGTGTAGTGCTCTAGATGGATTGTGTGGAACTAAAAGCTGTTTCAGATAAGTTGGTGCCTGGCCACGAAGGGCTTTGCATGTGAAGAAAAGTTAAAGTTTATCCTAGCTTTTACAGAGAGCCAGTGCAGAGAAGCCAGCACAGGAGAAATATAGTCTCTGATACTGGTTCTAGTCAGTACACGGCCAGCAGCATTCCGGATTAGCTGAAGGGCTTTCAAAGACTTTTTGCGACAGCCTGAGAAAAGTGAATTACAATAATCTAGTCTGGATGTCATAAAAGCATGGGTTAGCATGGATTAATTTTTCTGCATCATTCTGTGTTAAAAAATGCCTGATTTTAGCAATATTATGCAGATGAAAAAAGGCAGTTCTAGAAATCTGTTTTACGTGTGAGTTAAATGATAAATCCTGATCAAAAATAACACCTAGATTCCTCACAGTGGTTTTGGGCTCCAGGGTAAGACCATCCAAGGTGACTACTTCACTAGACCCTGCATCCCTAACAGTTTTTGAGCCAAGCACAATGACTTCAGTTTTGTCTGAGTTTAACAGCAGAAAGTTGTTGGTCATCCAATCTGTAATCTCTTTAATGCACTCCTGTAGTTTAGTTAGGTGAATGGTTTCATCAGGTTTAATAGACAAATATAACTGGGTATCATCAGTGTAACAATGAAAGTTGACAGAGTGTTTCCTGATTAAGTTACCTAAAGGAAGCATGTATAGGATGAACAGTATTGGTCTAAGAACTGAGCCTTGAGGAACTCCATAACTAACTGTAGTGCACTGAGAAGATTCATTATTAACATTAACAAACTGGAAACGATCTATTAGATAGGATTTAAACCATATTAATGCTGATCCTTTAATCCTAACTGATTGTTCCAATTGTTGCAGGACGATGTGATGGTCAACAGTGTCGAAAGCCATACTAAGGTCCAATAAAACCAGTATATATGTTCATGACACGCAGTGGAGTGAAAGTAGAGAGTAGAATTTAGTGGAAATACTCCAGTAAAGTAGAAGTACTCGTAGCAGACATGCCATATTAATAGCACAAAGTTATATCCTAAAAATTACATAATAACACAACAACATTTAAAATATTGAACTTCTAATACTGTTGGTAGAGTAATTAGACCAGCTTGTTTTTTACAGATTGTTTGAAGCTTGTTTTTCTTATAACTACATTTTGAGATGAAGTCTGAAAAACGAAAAAATATGGAAAAATAATAATGAAAAAATAATACTAAGAAAAAAATATAGTTTCAACTTGTAACATCAACATGAAGCATTTACACCACTATTGTTATTCAGAGGCAAAATACACTATGTACTGTATGCACAGTTTGTTTACAGCTTTGAAATATTGTAATTTCAAGCAAATACAAGAGGAGTTAAAAGTGTTTATTTATCTTTAGGAGTGAGATTTTCTCCAACCCATAAAAGGAACATTTAAAGGTAAGTAAAATTCAAGTACTGATCATGAATAAAGTGTAGCGACCCTGCCACGCCCCCCTGTCCGACAGCGTCATTACGTCACTCTACATCCGAATCTAGACCAGTCGCAGCCATTTTACCCCGTGAAATAAACTTCAATCTCATAGCAAGAGGAAACAAACAAAATACGGAGCATAGTCCGACTGACATTTTTGGATGTACCTCTGTAAACCACTGGCTGGACTGCTTCTGGTTGAAAGTCTTCGTAATTCGGTAAGGCCGCACACCACAAAGGCGGCGCTGCCTTGTTTTTAGCATATTAGCCTACATTAGCCGCACCGAGCTAACTAGCGAGAATGTGAGGAGGTTGTTGTTGAGGAGTGTTCATGTTGTGCGCACAGAGACAGCGGTCTGAGCGTGGCAGCACAACCCGAATTACGACCACCTGACCCTGCCATGTAATGAGATATTTTTCCTTGTCTGTGAAACATTTTGCACCGAAGTTGCTTGCCGTCTTGTATGAAAGCGGCTGTCTGTAACTAACTCACCTGTCAGATTTAAAGTAGCTAGCCAGCGTTAGCGTATCCCACACCCACCCACCTCCTCCACTGCGATAATGTTCACTATGGAGGAGGCGACAGCCATGTCAGCCAATAATACTCCGTTGATGAAATGTATTTTTGTCTCTAAACTTGTGTGTTGCCAAATTTCTCTGTGCTGGGATTTTCTTTTGGTACTGTAATGCTGATTTATTTGAGAGTCTGGATGCTCCGTGTCATGACAACCAGCATCCCAGTGAGTTGGCACCAGTATTACTCAAGTAATAGAAACCACGCACGGACCTGGTTGTGTAATAAGGCCCCTCTCGCTTACACGCATACACGCGATGATGTTATCTCTGTGCCTTCAAATCGATTGAGGTGAGGAAAATGAGGCAATGCTGCAGCAAATACGAACAGGTCGCTGTCTGTCTGAGTCATTCAGACAAGGCAGGATGTGGTGGATTCAGTGGAGGGGCCTATTCCAGCCGGTCTGTCCCTGTGAACTGAGAATTATGAGCGTTAACTTAAACACTAGGCTTAACATATGGGTAAATGGGGAAATAATTACCCACTGTCAGTACACCGTATCCCAGCGTTATGCTTATTTCAACCTCCCAGTGCAGTATTAGTTTGCATGACTGTGCGCTCAGATCTGGTTAGACCAGGCTTACCGCGTCCCCCTCCTGTGGAGAATTAAATGAAAATGAAACGACGTAAGTCTTTGCATGTGGTAGTATACATTGATCATTGGCCAACTTTAATATTAAATTGTCCTAAAGATGGACTGCTGTCCTCATGTTAGTCAGGGTCTGGGGCCTATATCTTGCAGTGATTATAGCACATCAGCCTCTGCCAAATGTTATCTACAGAATACCAGCAGTGTCACCCTATAAAGTTCTAGATTCATTTTCATGTTTTTCATTTTTCAAAACTATCTGTACATCTGATGTATTTTATGGTGAAGTGAAACAGGCGTTCTTTGCTTAAGTGTAATCATCCCCCTCTAATTGGCTTCCATCCTGCAAGACTTTTTTGTTTTTTGCTTTTCCAAACCTTTGTACTGTTTTTAGAAAATCTTTTAAGTAAAGTCCACAAAGGCAGCCAGGAAGGAAACATTATGGCATGTGTGTCTGTGGGAACAGGGCAGAACACTGACTCTACTGAATGAGCCGCAGTGATGTCACCATTTCTGTCTTATCTTTGGATGAAAACAGATGTTTTCTTTGGGACAAGACTCAAGCTATTTAAGGCCCAAAACTGCTGCAGCTAGGCAAAGAGCAGCTCTTACATTGTGTTTGTTTCACATGAATCAATTTATTTGATACACCTAGTTTGGGACAATAAAAGAATAATTGGATATCACAATAATTATCATTATATTCATTTTCCTTTCCCTTAAGAGTTTGTTTTGTTTGTATTCTCAGACACAACATTCAGTTTATCTCTGTTTTTTCGTAGTAGTTTGTTGTAGTCAGTTTTTTTTCTGCTTATTTTTAATAAAACATTTAGATTGTTTTTATGTTGTGCCTCTAGATTTATGAAGTGTTCTGCTGTTTTGCAGATGACGGTAGGTTTCTTAATTTTTCAAAAAATAACAAAATAAACACTAAATCAGGATACCAGAGACTACAGGCATGTTTTTGTCTTGTCGTGTCTTTTCTATTACGTGGATAATTTTCAACTTGTAAGCCACTTTTGCTTTGTTTTGTCTTTTTTTAGTCATCCTGGTTGTAACATATGACTTTTTTCTGCATGACCCGTCAGTTGTTTAAAAATTAGAAAATTTCTATCCCATTTCGTAGGATAAGAGTTGCCCTTGATCTCTCATGACAACTCTCATGTTGTCAATTGAGAAACTGTGTGTGTGTGTGATGGTATGGGTGGAGTTTATCACTGGAAGTCCTCAAAGCCATGTCTATTTGTAGTAAAGTTGAACCATGACCTCTTCTCGACAGTGTGCAGAACCAGAGACTGCGGCTTTGTTGCTGTACCAGATACGCCATACCTTCCTTTCAGTGACTTGGGAAAGAGTTGTTTTTCTGAAAATATAGTGTTCTTGAATGACATGTTTCACACTCAGATTTAATCTTAAGCAATCGACACAATAAGAGGCTATATCTTTTTCAGTTTGGTCCATCTGCCTGAGTATCACTGCCGTGTTTTTTTTTTTTTATTATTGTCATAAAGACAGTCACCTGTGCTAGATGTGTGTCAGAACAGCCTCAGGAGGCTGACACACCCCAGACATAGTCGTCACACTGCAAAAATGTCAACTCAAATGTCAACAACTTGAAGACTGATCACCTGCTGCTGCTGAAAGGCATAAAAAAGAGATTAGACCTCGAACCAGGTTCTTTTGCTTCATTTCAGGAGTTCATTGTGATTCATGTGGGCTGGTTAGAGATTATTGCAGGGTGTAACGACCTCTATAATGAACATTGGAAATGTTAATCTCAAGTCTGTCCCATAAGGCAAATGTCTCATTTCAGTATTCTACATGCTGGTTCTATTTTTAGCTTTTCCATAGAGATTTTGAAAGGATGGAGCCTGTTTCATGTTATATAGATGATAATCACAGGATGTCACTGTAGGGGGACATCTCTGCATTTACACCCACTTAGTGGTAGAAAAACTAACTTATTAACTTACACGGCAGCATTCTGCTTGAGTCCCACAAAAAAGTGCATTGTTGTGTGATTGAATGAGAACACTGAAGCTTGGTCTCTCATGTATATTACTTTCACATGTTCGCTTCCAGATCACACTTAATACATATACTGTTATGTAAACCAGTGACAGCAAAAATCCTTGCACAGTTAGTAGCAGCTGCACCTAACACACCTCGATTGTCTTGGATTTAAATAAACACAAGTGTAGTATCTTAGCTCATGTGTTTACATGTAGGACACAGTTTGTTTAATGAAGATAAAAAACAAAAAGTCTAACCAAGGGCCAAGGTTTTGTATGCCGTCAGGGTGGCTTTTTGTTTTTCCCCAGCAGTGAAATTAGGTACTAGCCATACACGTCATGAAACCAAATATTCAGCTTTATGTCGATTTCCATGGGCTGCTCATTCTTTATTAAGTTGTAAAGACCACCATTGAGTTGACCTGCTCTTAATTTAGGAAAATAATAATTTATTTTGCTCCCGGTCTCACAGTTACCCTACTAAATGCACCCATACGCACACACACACACACACACCCCGATTGTTCAGTCTCTATCCTCTTTCCAGATCAGCTCAAACTGGCCAAAAGATCATATGGCAGTCTTTTCACATGGAATCAAAAGACATGATCTGACTCACATTTACCTCACCTCTTATAAAATAATGGTCAGTTCGACTGTAACGGGGTTTCCTCTGGATTGCTCTAGTTTCTTGAGGCCTATGTTCAGTGGCTTTATGCTATTCCATCCACATGCATGCTTCTGTTTACAAACTTTGGTCCACTAGCAAAAAGTGCAATCAGAATGCGATGTGACCCAAATGAAAAATATAAAGTCTGCATTTGATCCGAATCAAATAAGCGTACCAAAGGACTTTCCAGGTGTGAACACACCCTTAATGAGCAGGGTGTGAATCACAGAGTACCTTGCAATGTGATACTATGATAACAATGGTATTACTATACAGAGATTGTGCTTCTTTTTTTAAAAAAATATTTTATTTTTGATTTTTCACAGGACAACAATACAGTCACATACTTGCAAGACAAAACGACCTCACTGACCCACAACAACTGGGCCAGAGACAGCCAATCACAGACTGGATCACAAGGGAAAGAGAAAGGGAAAGAAAGAAAAGAAAAAAAAAAAGGGGGAGAGAGACATACGGTGCCCTCGCACCTCCTAGGTCCTACAAGCCCTGCTCGAGTACTACAAGCTTAACCAATCTGATGTGCAGGTAGATTTTCCATATAGTTTAAAAAAAAGTTTAACAGAGATTGTGCTATACAAGCTACATTGCAAGACATTCATCAGCAGTGCACTATTATCTCTGTATAATTAGAAAAAATCTCCAAATAAGGCAAAATGTTGGAATAATGTATTTATTCACTGCATTGTAGAGCTACTCTCTCAGAATTTGCTCATATAAAATGATACAGAAATGTGCAGTCGTAGCTTAGTGCCTCTTTACAAGACACATTGACTTCAACCTCTGTTTACTCATGTTTCAGAATTTTAATTAAAATATTGATATATACCATCAGCATTTTGATCTCATATTGCAAGAGGGAGTAATATGACATATCCCAGTATTGATATTTTGTCCATCCCCTAACTACTAACACTGGTTTATTTCCTCTGCTGTCTCAGTTCTTTAAATCAGCCCTTGTGTTTCTGTCAAGGAAAAGCACTGATAGAAAATTAACTTGAAATCAGTTATGACATGTTAATGTTGCACTATGTGTACAGGACAGGTGCTTTGTTAATATGTTTTCAGCTGCGCAGTACGTTGTTAATATTTGACAATGACACAGCCACTGCTCTAACCTGTGACAGGTTTTAAATGCCAGAAATGCCCATATGTGTTTTATATGTGCAATGAATCCAGTGTAACACACGCTCAGTCTCTCTCTTTCCCACAGTCGGGCCCATCTTTGAGGCTGATTGTGTTTACCTCTTCATGAAAACACATGGCGCTCGTTGCCCGTGCCGTTAAGACAACAGTCGAGGGCAGAGCGACACGCAGCGCCCGCCATCTGGTCGCGCTCTTTGATTCTGCCGCAGTAGCTCCGATGTTTATCCCATAACGCGTCAGCCGTGACAGTTGTTTGTTCCTTTCATTGCCTCCTTTCTCTCACTCAGTTGCACCCACTTCTGTTCCCTACGTTTACCTTGCACCCCAACATATATACACAAAGCACGCTCTGTCTGAAGGAATGTCACTCTTCTGTAATTTCTCACCCTCGCCACTGAAGCAGGAACTTAAAGCCAAATAAATCCTCACATGAAAAAATGTATGGTTTGAATGATAGATATGGGTTTTTTCAAGCCCTCACACATTCCAAAAGAATGAAGTGATTCAAATTTTATTGGCAAAAATGATCACCGACTTACACCAATTTATATATATTTATTATCTTTTCCTTTAGTCAAGTATTCACTGTGTGATTTTTGAAAACAGTGATAATTTTGGTCATGGCAAAAAAAAAAAAGGTGGTACATCATACTACGTAGAAGTTCACAGATGACTGTTGAATTTGACCATTTCTCACTGTGACTGCTGCTACAATCTGGGACTGCATAACAACTGATGGGAACTTATCATGAAGCTGACTCATTGATCAATGTGACGAATGATTTTTATATTGCTAAAACTAAAAACCTCAAGCTGTCTTTGCAAAATTGTCATCCCAGTTTGGTCTCTTTTCACCAGTCACTACTGGGTCCAGACTCTGCTCCTTCATCTGGACTTTGGATTTTTTAACATTCACATAAATACCACCATTGTAACAGTGTAACCATTACTATAGAATTATTGTTTACAGCTATTGCGGTGCAGGTGGACAACGTGCACTGACGATGTCCAGTTGGAGATTCCCTATCACACAGGCTGTATGTGCCTGTAGGTGCAGCACCAAAGCGTTTTTGTCCAGTTTCTAAGCTGAAGAAAACAAAAACTCTGACCACCATTCTCCATCACTCTGAAGAAAAAAAAATACACCAATGTGTTAAATTGACTAGATAGTCCATAATTATGCCGATTGTTTTTTTGTTTTGTTTTGGTTTTTTTTATCAGTTAAAAAAGGCCTTCGCAGCACAAGGGAAAACTTGGGGTATCTATGTTTTTCTTTCATTCATAGGTGGTACAGCGGGCATATAAAAACACACCAAGTAACTGTAATTGTAAGGATTGCAGGAACACAAACATGTAGTGGGCATTAAATAGTGAAGCTATGACCACAGGATGGCGCTGCACGATTAATTGAATCGTCAGCCTGT
>JAPQRQ010000012.1:6275437-6286935 GCA_037367365.1 Apogon talboti
TATAGTTTTTAGTCGAAAGAGATCTTAGAAACTGCAAGTTTTGGGTTTAGTAGAGATTCTTGTGAAGGTAGACCTTTAAAAGTGAGTGGGATCACAGTTTTAAATCCCCCTCTGAATGTCCCTGTTTTTCCTGCACAGTGTGCTAATTGTGTGCTCTATCAGTTCAGTGACACACTGACCCCTCTCTGCAGCCGGTGGAGGTCACAGGTCAGTATGTGTTTGTCAGACTGGGGCTTGGCAGTGTTTCCCGGAGCATTTGAACACAAGGAAGCTGACTGGAAATCCATATGAATCACCTTCAACAAACATGTGGCTACCATATTTACCTGTCTCCAACAATTTACGGCATGTAGCTGTCCCTTTTTCAAGGTTTTGTCCTACCTCGATTGCTGCATCGTCTTTAAAACAGGGTGTCCATGGATCCTTAAAAAGTCTTACATTTGATTATAAGGCCTTAATTATCTTTAATATTCATGATTAATCCTCAAAGGTAAAAAAAACCCTCAAAGGCCTTAAAAATTCCACAGACACAATAAATGATGGTGGATGGATGGATGGATGTTGATCTTTGTCAAATGTGTAGTGTTGATCATTTTAGCATGATAGAGATGAGAATGAGTGGAGGCACCAACAGTCATTCATGGGTGGAGAGGTTCAGGTGTGCACTTTAACAACTGGAATGTCAGTAGCAGAAACATTTGTCATGGAGAGAGAGAGAAACAGACACAATGAGCAGGAAAAAGTGTGGTAAATATGGGAGAAAAATATCTGAAAGAGTGTGAAAAAGAGAGTAGTACATTGAAAGACTGGATTTGACCTCAGGTGAGAGATGACTCGAAGGTGTTCTGCCGATTTTGTGAGTGTGCAATATTTGTTCACCATGCAGATTTAATACAACATGCTGGCACAGAAAAGCACAAAAAAAAAAAAAAAACTCTGCACCTTTCTTGCCCATGAGCCTCACGGACACTGGTTTCACCACTACAAAAGGGAAAAAAAACCAGACAAGACAAGAAATGAGCTGTAGATTGCCACTTACGTAGCCGGTCACACTCAACTGATGAAGTGAAAATACCCTGGACCAAATTCACTGCATTAAGTAAACATGCAATTGCCCCATGCATGTTCAAAGACCTCATCAGTGATGGCGGAGATGCCCAGTTTTCTCTTGTAACAGATATCACATCTGTCAAGAAATTGTGTGTGGTAATGCGCTACTTCAGTGTTAAACTGAACAATATTAATTAATATTAATGCATACGTCTTTTAATCAGTGTTTAAAAATGTAAGCATTCAACATTTTGATGGTGACTGTGTGTACTGTCTATTTACTATAAAATAAATGGATATATTTATATTGACAGTGTTATCAAAAGGCCTCTCATTTACACAGTGTGGCAGTTCAGCTGTTGGCTTTTTTTAGGCTTGTTTCCATAGAGCTGGTCACTTGTTTCTCTCGTGAGAACTGGCAACACTGATCACCTTGTCTGTGCTACCACAGGGCACGTCAGTTGATGATCTCTTTCGCTATATAATACAATATAAATGTAAATAACATGAAAAAAGTTGACAAAATATCAAACTTACTGTTGTGGAAACCAGAGCTTCTCTAACACACTCACTCAAACACTATATTTCCCCCCTCTCCTAACAACAATAAAGATTTCTGGTGTAGTGTTTTGCTGGGTTTCATCAAAGCGTCTTTGAAAAACTCCCCACTCCACTGACATTTGCAACATTTGAATATAATCTGAACTCATCTTGATGGTGAATTTATGGCAAGACCTGTTGAAGTTTAGATCTGACTAACTGAACACTTAAACGACTGACAGAAAGCAGAAAAAAAAGGGACTCACATTAAGTTTAACAACAGTGCTCTATATGAAATACTCCAATTAAATGGAAAAATAATGGAGACCCCACACACACACACACACCACAGCTATAGTTACACTCTGGGAAACACTATTGTGTCCATGCAAGGAAATTTTAGGAACTATGGGTATAAAGATGATAGAGTTGCAAGGGGTAGTCATAAACACATAAAATCACCAGCACACACCTACCGTTACCCAGTATAATTCTTTATTCACATTAAGAGGCACGATCCACTCTGCACAACTACATCTTAAACTGCATTCTTAAATTTCTTAAAATGATGTTAAATCGAAGCCATCAGAACCTGCAGGAACTCTGTCATTATGAACTATTATGAGGAGCCAGAGGATATTTTGTGTTTAACATTTGTGTTAGTGTTTCACCACAGCTCTAGTAATATTCAGGCTGGTAAAATGCTTATGACACCATCGCAGAGCCCATCAGTGGTCTCGCTCTCAGAGAATGGGTTACACTTAGTTTATATATACCCACTCTGTAATGTTCCATACAATTTAATTATACAGGGTTGAGAATTCCAGCTGTTTCCTGATGGAGCTTCGTGTTTCACTGCAAGTTTAGACCCGTCATTTCCTGTAGATGGACGCGCCTGTACTTATGACAGAATATTTAAATGCATGACTTTATTCCTGCTTTTGCCTAATGAGACACATCCCTGTCTTTGTCTCCCTCCCTCTGCATTCACTCACTCTTTAAAATTCTGTCGAACCTATCAAGCAGTTGTTAATTTGACGCGTTTGCCTTTTCTCATGAAATTCTTATTCATTGCTGCTGAGTCAGACATTCGACTTCAGTAGTTACAGGGAAGTAAGTCTGGTCTTCTAGTAACATCTGGCTGTGTTTTCATCGCCTGCAGCCAGAAAAATAACCAAACTAGACTGAGCGAGAGAGAGAGAGAGAGAGAGAGAGAGAGAGAGAGAGAGAGGAGGAAATAAGAGGTAAGGGGAGGAGGAGGTGATTGTGGCTCTGACATAATGGGAAAAAAAAGTAAACGTCAGGAAGATACAGAGAAGTAGAGGATGGGCTCAGTCTGAGTTGAGCATGTGGCACCAGAGGTAATCGTATATGAGCATGAGCTATGTGATTCAGAACTTTGGAGATCAAATGCCTTGAGCAGAAACTCTTAAACTAACAGAATGGCCTGTATGGAGGTAGAGGTGCTGAACGACTGCAGCAGTAGGTTGAGAACAGGTAAGCACGCCTCTACTCTGTTGTTTGTTGTCATGCAGGTCGCATAAGGTAATTGTGCTGCCAAACTGTTTTGGAGTGCTGATAATTGTCTCTAATGCAACAGGCTATTACTGCCACAGTTAGAATCGCCAGTAGTTTCACCACGCTGTGTGTAGCCACTGTGCTTCTAAAAAACAATGCGGTCGGTGGGTAGGAAAGCCAAAAGACCCAGTTCGCCCCTGAAGTGCCTGAGCTGTGCGGAGGATCAGCTACAGAGTAATCGTGCGGTGTTGAAAGGCATAGCAGTCCTCTTATAGAATGACGTTATTGTATGTTGTCAGTCTAATGACAAGACAACAGGATGTGAGTTATACTTCAGTGGAGGGACGTGTTATGCTGTGGTTATCGCTCTACTTCTTTTTTTTCCCTCTTGAAAATTTTCCCTTGTTATTTTTGTATACTACTTCTTACTCATTTCCTCTTTTTTGTTTTTAATAAATTTAAATAAAAATGAGCACTGAAATGCCGCTGTGTTGTTCTCTCTTGCTTTCAGTCCTACAGTTGAGGCTTCAGCAAAGGCGAACCCGGGAGCAGCTGGTGGACCAGGGCATCATGCCTCGTGAGTACCACCACTCGTCTCCTCACTCACAGTAAAGCTAACGCACTGTGGGTGGGTACATGGCAACCTCTCAGCACTGATCATTACAATAATAAACATGTTGGCTTTATCTTTTATCTGAGTCCCTTCATTTTTGAATAAAACTGTGTGTTGATGAGACTGATGATGAGTATCCGTTGCAGCTCTGAAGAGTCCAGCAGCTTTCCATGGACAGATTCGCAGCTTGGAGAGAGCCAGGGTAAGACGCACGTTTGGAAATATCACATGACTAAATTTACAAGACACAGCAGAGCGCAACAAAGACATGTTTACTCTGGAAACAGAAAAATGTCTCGATGGTGTGTCACAGCTTGAAACAAATCTAAACAGTGCTATTGCTGACAGACTAATCTGTGTTTCTTTTTAGACTGAAAACTTTCTGAAGCACAAAATTCGCAGTCGACCAGAAAGAGCAGAGCTGGTCAGGATGCACATCCTGCAAGGTGTTGATCATTCACACTGCACACATTTTTATCTAATGTTTCTTTTGGACTTTCAATGTATTGAAATGCAAAAAGTGCCCTCATAGAGTACAGTGCAAAAGTCTGTGGTCAACATTATGTTTGTTGGTTTAGTAAATTCTAATGACCACACATATGCATTTGTCAGTCTCTGTATTTAGATAGAATCTAGATATACGTGAAGTATGTACAACAGTAAAACTGTTTTTTCAAGAAAAAACAGCTTCTAAGCTTCTAACAACCAAAGTGGCCATATTTAGTGTGACTTTCCTTTGCATTTAACATGTCTTTAGTCCTTTTGTTCAGACAATGTGAGACTTACTGTATTTTCTGATGTTTTATACCAGGTTTCGTTCAACACATGTCAGATGTTTCTAATTGCGCTGCTTCTTGTCATGGGCAGGTGTCACACTAAATAGTGACTATAACCTTTTGACCCGATTTAATTCAGTTTTTTATGTGTCTTTTAAGGCTAGGCACATCATTTCTGTATTTCCGTGTTAAATTTGAAGAAATAGATATATTTGTTGATTTCAACCCTATAACAACAAAGCTAAAGGTAGCCTAAGACCTTTTCACTATATTCTATGTTTAAGGAATTTTCTTATACTTTGTTCTTATAGTGGGCCAAAGCATATGTCCAGGGTTACCAGTTAACTTTTTAAAACTGAAAGAGTCCACATTTCTCTGGAAATGTTTACATATTTGAAACAACATAAGGTTAAAATTGGCCTCAGACTCCAATATTGCAAACAAAATTGCCACTAGAGAATACTTTAATTATATGAGATGCATAACTTTATGTTTGTTCCTGTCCCCCAGAGACTGGAGCCGAGCCCTCTTTGCAGGCCACCCAGATGAAGCTGAAAAGAGCCCGGCTGGCTGATAATCTGAACGAAAAGATCGCCCAGCGGCCAGGTCCAATGGAGCTGGTGGAGAAAAACATCTTACCGGTGGACTCCAGCCTTAAACAAGCCATCATTGGTGAGAACATTTCATTACCAGGTTCAATGGTAATCAAAGAGATCTTGTTGTTGCATCGATGTAGGTTGAAATCAGTCTTAAGGTTGGAAACGTACATAATGATGTAAAATTTAAAAAATCAGTATATCCACTTTAATGTATTAAAACTGAAATAACGGGCTTGTTTTGAAAATGGAATACAGGATACAGGACTATAAAATGGAGATATTGCTGCTAAAAATTGACATTAGAATAAATAAATAAGATTAGTAAAAGTACAGATAATCTCCTTGTTGAATTTATAATGCAAAGGAGTTTGGAAAAGTTAAATAAAAATCCATGCTGTTTTAGAAGTTGGTGCTGTGATATTTCATGCTGTATTTGTGGTTTCTGACAGTAGGGCAGGTGAACTATCCCAAAGTTTTGGATGAAGACAGCGGTGATGCCCTGTCGCCTGAGCAGCCAGCCAGCCAGGACTCCCAGAGTTCTGTCCCTTCACCTGGAGAGAACAAAGCACCTGAAACACCATCTCCAGCTGCAGTACCTCCAACTCTACCCAGCACCATGCTGCAGGTCAGATACAGGACATAAGATACTGCTGACTGAGTCTGCCTGCCTGTTGGGTTGTGTTTGGGATTTTATTTTCAGTTTAGATTTTAATGTTAATTGTGTTTAAAACTGCAGCTGTCCTTTGCAGTTGTCTTTACATTACTGTCTTTGTTGTGTTTCTTCAGGCCATCCCAGTGGCCACACAAGCAACTACTGACTTTGGGAAAGTTATCTCCACCAATGAGCAGCATGCCGCTCGCCCAGCTGTCACCCTCACACAGCCACTCACTACAGCTGTTCCCTCAAAACCAGGCCCGACACTGGTGAAAGTAAGTGAAACTTTTTTTCTTAAGTTATTAATAAGCCTCTATCTTTGTGTATGAATGCAAACAAATTGTATGCTGATAATGATTAATTACCACTACAGCAAAGCCAGCAGAAACCTCTCTCAGAGAAGAGTCGCAGTAAGAAGGGCAAAGAGCCAAAGTCCCGTGTGAAAAAGCTGAAGTACCACCAGTATGTTCCTCCAGACCAGAAGCAGGAGGCTAGTGAAGCACCAATGGACTCCTCCTATGCTCGACTACTTCAGCAACAGCAGCTGTTTCTGCAGCTGCAGATCCTTAGCCAGCAGCAGCAGCACTACAACTATCAGACCATATTACCAGCACCACTCAAGTATGTATATTCAACATTACAACTCTTCCCCTCAATAAAACCAATGACAGCAGTGTCAGATGTTGGATCAGTTGGTATCAGAGACTGAAAAAGTGGTAACAAAAGTTAGTACACTGTAGGCTCACACAATGTCACTCAATATTTTATGCAAGAACTGTTGATTTTAATATTAGCCTTGATCATATTTGGGACTGAATTCTTAAGAAACGCAATATCCACATTGTGTTTCACAATGCAATACAATTTCCAGTTTTGGTTCACATGAGGTTACATGCTAAGACTTTCCTTCAGAAAGGCCGTGATCTGCTTGGATCTGCTTCTCCATCAAAATGTCACAGCACATTGTGGAAGCCATGGTTCCCTTCCGTAACACACATTCCTTGGTACTGTTCATCAGGTCATTGCAAACACAATGAACTCCATTAAATTCTAACAAGTTTGACATTATTTTTTCAGACCACATAACATACCAGTCATACAGGCAGCTCGTCAGGAAACAACAATCACTTGGTTGGACTTTGCTCACTTATACAAGTTTCAAGGTTCACAATATAGTGAATTATTCAGATGAATTCAGATAAAGAATCCTATGTGAATATCTTCTTGTATAGCAGATGTGTACATAGATTTGTTTTACTTTCATTAACCACCACAGTGTTCCACTATCTAAAACTTACTAAAACGCCTTTGTAATTCTGAAAACACATAAAAATGAGCCAAATATTGTTGTTTTAAAGGCCCACAGGGCTATTAGCTAGTTTCCATTAACAGTCGAATGTGTAATCATATTAACTAACAGGATGTCGTTTCACCAGCTGCTGTTTTCACAAATGTACTTTGAGCGGCTGCACAGCTTTGAACTGTGCTTATGTATTGTTGTTCGGTTGAGTGACATTGTTAGTGAGGCGCAGGGCACAGGATGGATGGTCTGCACAAACAGTGAACAGATTTCCTCTATTTTTTTCACTCTTTTCCTGTCTCCTCTCTCGGTCTTTTTATTTGTTTCTACAAAGTTACCCCCTTTCCTCTTTTTTTCTGGATCTTGGTGAAAATCAAAACAACGTCACCAGTTCCTCCTTCAGCTATGTACGACCTCACCTTTGTCTTTGTCTTTGTTGTTCCTTAGACCTGTGGCAGAGGGTCAGAGCAGTAGTGCCAGCAGCCTGCCAGCCTCTATCGTGGTCTCTTTGCCCACTGCCTCTCCACCGCCGCCTCTGCCTCAGGCTCCAACTCGGCCACACAACTCGCTGTCAAACCGCAAGCCAGGTGTGCTGCCTGCCAACCTGGAGGAGATGAAGGTATTTCACAAAGCATTTGAGCTGAAAGCGGGGAATGACCCTTTTATAATGCCTGCTCAACTTAAAGAACTGAACTGTATCAAGGCAACACAACCAACTGAAGTCTTCCTACAGTTATTTCTTCAACTCACCCAGAAATTTAAATTTATCCTAGTTCATGCCTTGGATTTCCTTGAAAAATTAATGTGAAAACTATTAAATTCATGGGATCTGGCAAAATACCAAAGCTCTACTCCTTGTCAAGGTTTTTCCTATTAGTTACATTTCATCATTGGGATGTACTCTGGCCAAAAGAAAATCCCTCCCACAATATTTAATTTGACAATGTTTAAGGTATATCTTTGATTATAGGATGCATTCTGTTTGATAGTGACTTGCAAGTCACTATCGAACAACCCAAATGTAAAATGAGGGTCAGTAAACATTTGACAGCTTAGTCTTTTATTAGAATCTACCCATGTGATCTATCTAATTAACTGTTTTCATCCTCTCACACTGTTCTAATGAGGATGTGTTTTTGTCTGTCCAGGTGGCTGAACTCAAACTGGAGTTAAAGCTGCGCGGCCTCCCTGTTTCAGGCACAAAAACTGATCTGATAGAGAGACTCAAGCCCTTCCAGGACACCCCCACTACCTCTGCTCCCTCTACAACCCCTGCTTCTGCCGCCATCACCACACTGACTGCAGTGCCCATGGAGGTCAGCACAACCACTGCCACCCCAGCCATAGTCCTTCCAGCCCAACAGGGGGCTCCGGAGATCATGAGCTCCACACCTCCGGTTTCACCCATTCCCAACGAATCTTCCACTGTCCTGTCTGAAGCACAAATGGGCCCGCTGTCCTCGCCCATCCCGACCTTTCACATCCCGGAGGAGAAGGACAGGAGGCTGCATGAGAAGGAGCGGCAGATAGAGGAGCTGATGAGGAAGCTGGAGCAGGAGCAGAAGCTAGTGGAGGAGCTGAAGATGCAGTTAGAGGTGGAGAAGAGGGGCCAGGGTAGTGGCAGCACCGACTCCGGCCCTGTCCCACCACAGCTCACCTCAGTACCTGCCATAAACCCTGTCCCAACAGTCCTGAATGCAAATGTAGTGAAAAGAGAGGGTCCGATCCTGTCAAACTGTTCATCCACAGCTACGATCCCGAACTCGATCCTGGGCCCCTCGACTATTACAACCCCTCTGCCCGCTGTGGTGAAACTGGAGGATGTGACTGTTTCCTCTGGCAAGCCCCTCCAGCTCCCAACCCAAACCCAGCTCATCACCCAGATCCAGACCCCAGCCCAGCCCCAGGTGACCGCCAGCCCACAGCTCCTCCCCCAGTCCCAGAGAAGTCCCAAAGTCCAGGCTCATCCCCAGCCCGCCACTCCAAGCCTGCAGCAGTTCTTCATCAGCCACACAGGCGGAGTGTCCCAGGTACTGGGTCAGCCCCAGACTCTGCTGACCACCACAGGCCAGGCTGGGACTCAGATCCTCCTCCCAGTATCACTACCCAACAACGCTACTACAATCCAGCTGCCGAGTACCACCGTCAGCCTGCAGGTATGATGGGAGTTCAGCAGCGTTGAGTAATGGCGTCTGTTTAGGCATCTTCTGGCCACTAATCAGAGCTGATATTCATTATTATCATTGTTTCAGTTTTTATCCACTAAAAAATTTGACTAAAAATATGCTACTTTTGCCTTGATGCACTATTTGTCTGCATTCACCAGTCTAGTCATGTTTAGACCTGGTATCAACATACTTATTTCATGATCTGATCCCAAGCTTGGCAATTGAATTTGTCTCCAAATGCATCTTGGGTGATGGGATGTCAGTTCCCCACAAAATATGTAAATATCCAAGCTTATTTTTTTTGGGTTGGTTGTTTTTTTTTCGTAATTATTTGTAGTTCACATTTGATTAACATTATTCTATAAGAATTCATGTTGGGAGATTTGTGTCTTTTTGAAGATAATGTTGAACAGTTTTCTTTTAGTTGTGTTAGAGTTTTTACATTTTTAATTCACCAAGATTTTACTTTTTGCTGCAAATGTTTATTGACTCCAATAATTGTTTATCAGTCAGTGATCAGTATTCATCAGTATGAATGTTGGCATCAAAAAAATATTAGTTGAACCCTAGTGGTGCTAAGTTGTAATATTATCCTGGTCATATTATTATTATTACAGTCGTAACATCTCATTTTCCCTCATATCAGCCGGTTCTACAGGCCACCGTCTCAAATCCTGCCCCAGGTCTGGTTCAGGCCCCTGTTCCTCAGATGCAGAACACAAAGATGGAAACTGCACCCAACCAGCAGCTAGTCAACCCACTGCTACAGGTCAGACTGGTTGCATTTCTCTGACAAAGTGTTTATCTGTTTTTTGTTTAAATCCCAGAATAGCGATACTACTGATTCCTTTACCAGATTAAGCCTGTGACACATTTTAACAGGGGGATAAACCTCCAGAGGAAAATGTGATTCTAATTTTGTAGCTTAATTAAAGAAACTCTCTGTTCCTGTTTTTTTTTTTTTATAAACATTAGTTCTTTTCAATGGTTACGATGGTTGACTTGTTAATGTGGTTTTGAAGGGGATTTTATTTCTTTTTATAATCTGTCTACTGGTTTCTTCTCACTTGTTAGGATGATGTCAAGTCTATGATGAACTGTCTTTGACTAATGTCGCCTCTCTTACTGCCTTAACAGACTCTGACAGTGTGCAATAATACGACTGGTTTGGAGAACCAGACTAGAGCTGACCTGAATCCACAGTGTTTCCTGAGAAGCTCCCAGGAGAACAGGGTTTCTCCACGGGCATCACCCAACCACCATGTCTCCAATGGACCCCTCAATAAGGTAACCAAGCAGAGCTGCTGCTGGAAGGGAAAGGGGGACTTATTATAAGGTTCAGCTGATTCTTTGTCTCTGGATTTGAATATATTTTCTTATTGAGCACCTTCAGTAGTAACATCGCAGGGCTTGGCTGCATTGCTACAGTTTCTTGTGACTAATATAAAATGATAACTTCCATTGATCTCAGTTCTCATTTTCCTGATCTGACCTGTGGAAGAATCAGATTTTGATAAGGACCAGAATTTGTCACTGGCAAGTGACATAGATGCTCATTATCACTGTGAACTGCAAATTGCAATAATTTTTGGTCAGTTTATCAACCAACCAAAGCAGACCCTGTCTCAATTAGTCAAACTAAAACAAGAAAATGAAATGACTGAGAACAAAGGGAAACACCGAAGAGGAAGAAAAGGACAAAAAACAAAGCAATGTGAGTTATGTGGAATTATTTATTCATTAAGAAGTGGTGTCATAATGAGTCAAGTCATTCTCCCTGTAGTTTGTCAGTGAATACTGCGAGAAAGAAGGCAATATGGTCATTTTTGAAAAGGTTTATGACCTTTTCATAAAAGTGTTTACTAGTAATCTGTGGTCAAGTAAGTCAGGTGTTATCAGTCAATCAAATTTTATTTATATAGTGTCACATAATAACAAAATTAATCTCATGACACATTACATTTAGAGCTTTTCAAGATCAGACTCTTAAGCCAATTTACAGAAACCCGACAGAATCCTCCAGGAGCAAACATTTGGTCACAGTGGCGAGGAAAAACTTCCTTTTAACAGGGAGAAACCTCGAGCAGACCCCGACACTGGAGGATGGTCGTCTGCCTTGACCAGTTGGGGTTAAAAAGAGAGGGTTAAAGGAAGAGAAAGAGAGAGAGAGAGAGAGAGAGATGAGAGGAGGCAGAAGCTGTTGCTGATAGATAGATAGATAGATAGATAGATAGATAGATAGATAGATAGATAGATAGATAGATAGATAGATAGATAGA
>JAPQRQ010000012.1:6357274-6377444 GCA_037367365.1 Apogon talboti
AACAACGTGAAAACATTGCTAAATACTTCAATAAAGTAAAACTGAACTCAGTTTTGCTTCCGCTGCCTTTTTTAAAAACACACGCTAGCATGCATGTTTTAAGCTAGCGTACCGGTATGTTTTACCATGCCCGCCCCCTATAATCCGGTGCGCCTTATGTATGTGTCAAATACAGAAATAGCACCCGTAACTGAGAATGCGCCTTTTAACACGGTGCGCCGTATGGTCGCGAAAATACGGTACTAACATTTGTCTCACATGCAATAAAAAATAAAATCTGTGACTAGAACAATAATTTCATTTCAATTTTTCTCTGACCAACTTAATAGTATTTTTGCAAACTATAAAATTTTAATTTTGATGTTAACAACACTCAAAAGTGTTGGGATAAAACATTTCTGGAAAGTTAACAGAATACAATTTGTACACCTCCAAAATCAGTAATCAATTAATTGGTAAAAGTTAAGAGGGCAGAATGGTTCAACACTGTGGTAAGTATCTCATAAAGTTTGGGGCACAATCAATCTTTGACAATCAGAATGGAATATAGAGAAAAGATTCAGGGAGTTTAGAGGAACTCAATGTTTAAAGTCCAAGGGCAGAAACCACTGTTTTGGTGTATGTGTTCATGAGTGACCTCAGACCCTCAAGTGCCGTCACATAAGAAACTGCACCCATGATGAATAAAACTGCTGTCAGTGCATCCAGAAATGCACCCTGCAACTGTCCAATGTGAAGAAGGCCCCTATATCAATTCTCTGAGCCTCAACTCAACTCAGATGAACTGAAAGACAATTGAAACATGAGCTGTGGTCATATTAGTCCACATTTCAGCTGGTTTTCAGAAAAAAAAAGAAAGTGGCATTCTATGTGTCAAACATAAATGATCAGCCAGACTGTTGTCATTGAAAGATGTATATTGAAGCTGTGATGGTCTTGGGCTGCATCACTGTCTACACAGCGGGCCTGCATGTGTGTGTAAATGTGGCATCAGTGTGAAAGTATAGTTTGGAATTTATGGAGGCAAGTTGGCATCTTTACCCTTAAGTCTGTTTTTTTTTTTTTTTTTTCTCTTTCCAGCAGGACAATGCCAGACCTAATTGTAGTCCAGTTCCAACAACGTGGCTTCACAGTCAGACTAGGGATGAAGTCTTGTAAACAGCAAGAATGGGGAAAAACTTCCTCAGTACCCTAACTATTAAGAGTATAATAAAAAAAAGGCGATGCATTAGTGTTAAATATGTTTGTCCAAATGTCTGTTTCAACAATCAAATAAACAATACATCTGTAGCAATACTGATTAAATCATAAAATCATATTGATGTTTACAAACATATTATTCTATTAAATACCAAATGACAAAAATAAATAAAGGAAAGTTACGTCAAGGCTAAATGAAGTACAATTATACAACATCATGTCTGTTCTCATTATGCTGACCTTCTCTACTTGTAATTCTTCCAGTCATGAAATAATAAAACCCAACATGCTGCCGTCTTGCAGGAGACCCTGAGCAGAGTCAGAGGTGCAGATGATATCAACCCAGGGTGAAGATGATCTGATCCAGAGATGCATGTTCTCCAACTGCTTATCAGACACTTTCTCACAGCTTATAAAGGTTGGACTGTCAGCCCACATCTGTCAGCATTAACAGATTAAAGGTATGCTCACTAGTTTTTCCACCAAGATCTCGTGTTATTATTGGTCATCCTGTAAAGACACAAGTCCCCTCCAAAGCACAAGCAACCATTTTGGGGATAAAATAAACTCCGCTTTTTTTTTTCCTCAATGTGCTGCATCATTCCATTGAAAGAAGAAAATAACAATATACAGTATTATAGCATGTGGCTATAACCTGTCTGTTGTCAGAATGAAGAAAATAATACCAGAATATAAAAACACATGGTTTCCTACCCAGATTAAAACTGTTGTGCTGGTGCAGCATACTGAGGAAGCAGGTTACTGTGTGCTTTCCCTTTGAGTGTATTAAGCAGCCAAGTAGCAGATTAACTCTCACTGCACTGAAACAAGGACAGGAAAAAAAAAGTGCAAGAGCTGCTTAGACTATTATGTGCAGACTGAGGTTTAAATCCAGTTGGCTCTCAGACAGGTGATGGATGGCTCAAAGTCAAAACAAGTAGGTTAATATTTTACTTTAGGTTTAAATATTACTCTCTGTGCATACAAATACATATATACTGTATGTACTCACGTGCTGCGTTGCAAATGATTAACAACCATGTTGTGTCTGGCCTGAATGTAGATAACGCTGTGAAAAACTAGTGTGCAGGTGTTTGATTATAGAAAGTAATACATATATTTTCTATGTGCATGCTCTTTCTGTCATGATGAAGTGGCATAATAAGAAGTCTAGTGAGGTAAGCATGTCTTCAATAAAGGTACTAAATAAAGGTGTGCCACGGTACATTGTCCAAAACGCCACATAAATTGTAATATGACAAGCATCTCCTCAGTTAACAAATATTTGTCTGGAGGTTTTGTTAGATAGTCAGTAGAAACCACATGAATCTTCATACCACACCAGGAGGAGTTTTTGCTGTTTTGAGCACAAGGTACTATATTAGACATGTGATATTTTTTATTTATAATGACCCTAATGAAAACAGTATGAATTAAATAAAACTTCCAACTTAAGATTAACAGAATTTTAAGCATCATAAAAAAAAAATAGCATGTACCTCTTAACATGTATTATAAGCATGTTGGTTCAAATGTTAGAATTAAAAGTTCTAGCATATAAAATATTACCAGAATAAAATCATACTGTAATCAAAGATATACTTATGGCCTTCAATGCAGAAAATGCTACCAGTTGCTATAATATCATTAGTCATTGATTAGCTTCATATAAAGGCAGGATTTTACTATAGTAGTTTGGCAAGAGACTCAGTTTGAGCTAAATTGCGTAGGATTAATTATGAATCAATTGCTGCTCAGCGTGCTGCTTCTCAAACACCTGACAAAGGCCATCATAAGTGTTGTGTAATTCACACACAATCACAAATCGGTGAGTCAGATGTAACTGAATGGAAAGGTGCTGCAGACAGCTGAAGCCGATTCAATAGTGCATGTTATGATTTTATGACTTTTTCAGCAATGACGCATTTTTCAAAGATGGTTAAACAGGTCTGATGCGTTTCCTTCATTGCAGTCACTTTTCTGTCATCAGCAAAGTAAAAAAGTAGTCCCTTGCTACTCATGTTAAATTCTTCATCACGGAGGTCAGTTTTTCTTATGAGATTTTCCTGAGAGCATGCATGTGTGTAATGGCTGTTGCTGATTCATTGCAACCCTACTTTAACAAATATAAAGACCTGCACATTTAAATACACATTCAATTATTTTCATGGTGTACAGTAAAAGAGATCTGTTTTATATAACATAGGAAGAATTTTATAACACGTTACCAAATAAAATTATTTAATGGAAAGTATTGTGCACATCTATTGATTTTCTTCATTAGTTATTTTGATCCAGCATTCATCCTGTTGGATACTAGGATTGTACGTCTTTGGCTTTTTCTTAACCAGTCAACAATTAACAAAATCATTTGGAAATTAAAAAAAAAAAAAACACAAATACCAATCCCCTGCCAAAACACTGCAGATGTTTACTGCAGTGTCAGTCCTGTTGAGACCGGAAACAACACTGTTGTATCAAAATGACAGATAGGAAAGCACCATACAATGTTTTAGAACTGGGAGAGTTAGCCATTCATCACTGCAGAGCATTTGTTCATGATATACAGATGGATAGACAGGGGGAATAACAGACAGAGACAGAGAGAGAGAGAGAGAGAGTTTGTGTTCAAAACAGAGCCAACAAAGAGGTGTTGCCATGGGGACGGTTGTTATGAAAAAGGAGCATAGATCTCCTGTTGACGGGACGGGCTGAGGCAGGACCGGCTCTGCGGTCACAGCGGCCAAGCCCTGTCCACCCTCTCTTCAAGTCTTGTTTACTGAGCCCAGCATGAGGAACGCATGGCTGACTGGCAGCAGCCACTCCAAACATGCCTGGCCCTTGCCTGTGGTGAGGCTCCACGAACCTTAAACACTCCTCCGCTTGTGTACATATGTGTGTGTGCATGTGTGTGTGTGTTTGTCCACAAACACAAGTTGAGCTGCAGTTCTTTCCAGTCTAACCGACCGCATTCCTCCAAAATATCAAGTGTGAGCATGTGCCAGGCTGAAAAGAGATGCTTTCTTTCCTCCTGCATACTTGTGCAGAGGGTCCAGTTACGTCTCATGACCCCAGCTGACCTCTACCATGTAATGTTTAGCTCAGTGCTTCCACCACATACCCCCCAAACACACACACATTCTTATTCATCACATTTTGGTCTCACTGGATATTTCCATCCAGCCGTCACAGGAATTTTAAGCCAGATCTTGCAATGCATGAAATGAAATCTGATGGTTTCCATTCACATGGGTGAAGCTAATAAACAGATTCCCTATTGACCCAAAATGTGATTTCTAAAAACACTTAATACGTTATTACTGTCCAGCCTCAGCTCATGTTGACAGTATTTTATGGCTGAATAAAAAACATTAACAGTAAAGTACAGAAACCCTCCAACATGTGGAAATCACAAGCTTCAAATTTCTTGATATTTTACTATCACTTCTTCATGACAAAAGCTAAGTTTTGTAAATGTTTACTTGGGAGTTTCATCTCCTGTTTCTACATTTACATTCAAGATTTGTATTTACATTTTTAGAATATGATTAAGAAAGAAACTATTCTTTTTCTTTCATTCCCTCTTCTCTGTAAATCCGTTTTCCTTTCCAGTCTCCATCATTCTCACTTCCTTCTCCATCCAGCCTGTCGTTGATTGCTTACAATTCACACACTGTATGTCAGCGCTCGCAGCAAACTGTACAGAGAGATCCGTGAGACACAAGAATCACAGTAAAACGCGCAGCCTGACATCTCCATCCTCAGGCGCATGTGCTTGAACAACTTCAGCACTGCGGGGAACACAGAACAGTGTTCATCTACATAATCCTTTATTGCCCTTTCTGAGTCTGATCAAAAGTAAGGTAGATACTGATTTGTTGTTAAACTTACATTTTTTAACATGTTCATTTTATGCCCTTTATGGCATATAGCCTACCTATGGCTGGGTGATCTGGCCGAAGGATCATATGATGATCATCTGAGGTAGAATCATGATCCATGATCTGAATCACAATCTTCTCACCTCTTATAAAATATAGATGACGTGCAGTTAGCAGTAATTCTTTGTCAGTATTTCTTCAGCAGCACCAAACAACATGTTACATAACCCTGCACTGCTATAACAGACTGAAATAAACTCACTAGCCTAGCGACCTGCATTTCCAACATTAATGCTACAAACCTGGAGGTGAGCTCAAAATTCTTTGGAAAATATTAGCTAAGTAAGACGTGTCTTGACAGTGCTCCATTTTAAAATAATTATTTAAATTTTTTTAATAACACAATATGTACGACCCTTTTGAAAAATAGGTAGTATAAAATCTAGACTGATCATGCAACTTTAGCCAGCACTATATATACCTCCTGTCTTCTTACTTAAACACATACATTAGTAAAGAAGTAGGGACATTTATCCTCAAAAATGTATTTCTGTTAGACTTTTAGAATTTGTATATTTGCCTTATTTATATCAAATCTGCAATTTCTGTTTACAATGAATAGTATTGAAATGATAATGGCTTGTAAAAATGGAAGTTAAACACCTTGAGCTGAGGCACAGCAAAATGACATGATTAAAAAAAGCATCAGTCAAATCTGAGCAAATGATGTGGAAATAGTTCTGACATTGTTTTTTTAAATAAATAAATAAATAAATGTTAGAATTATTACATATATATCCATATAATTATTACAATTATGCAACAATAACTACAGGGGCTGGCCATAATATCTACAAAGTCAAATATATTAATAAACTGATTTAATACGTTTTAACATATATTTAACTCAGTTTATTAGATATTTGTAACCACTGTAAAAAGAGTAGCAAAAGGTTTTTAAATTGACCTTACAACTTATCATAAGTATAATATAGGTCCAATGGAAGAGGATCTAAGTTATGCTTTTAATTGCACTGATGGACAAGGAGTACAAACATATATTTATGCTGAATATAATGCCATCTAAGTATTTTTAAAACATTTTTCTAAAAAATAAAACGTGTGCTGGACACTAGAAGAAGTAGAAGTACTACTAGAAGTACTTCCAAAATATATAAATCTTCAAAGGGTGATTTTAAATGTATTTTTTGATCTAGATGTTAACCTTCCCTTGGCCAGTCCCTACAGTTCGCTCAAATTGTGATATGGGAATCATGCATTATCGGTGACCGACCTAATCGGGTATGATTTTCAAGTGAGAGTGACAGTGAGAAGATCACAAAATCAATCTATACTTTTACTATTACTGATATAGATGAATGTGTCAGCTTAGTGTTTGTAGGTGCTCTAACGTTAATGGGAGTGACCTCGTAACATTGGTCAAAGTCAAAAGACACTTAACCTTAATCCAACTTTTCCAGTGAAGCTGCTAAACAGTACACACTAAAGGGTATTAGTGAGCAGCTCAGGGTGTAAAGCTGTATACTGATGAAAGGTAACAGGCGCTGTACCCTCCCAAAATAAATTACAGCTAACAAATGGTAGGACAGAAAGAAGTTTGTGATTACATGAAAAGATGCTTCTATTCCTGTAGCATCAAGTCTGAACTGGCTTTGAACACATTAGCATCAAGTATGTTTGGATGATTTTTATGTATTGTCCAACATTCATTCCTTTTGGTTGGTTTTGCTCTGGCATGCAAGACAAATGTCATTCAAGTCTGGTAACACAACAATCATGAAGTAGCTGCTAAAAGCTAAGGTTTAGAGACAAATGAGGATGGATGCTGATGCCACACTTATTCTGTTCTCATACGGCCGAGAAGCAAAGACTAACATGGGAAACTGAAGTCAAACATGAACACAAGATGATAAGAAATGCTTCCTCAATGTATTAAATTACTGCCAGAGATTAAAGACAAGTCCTTCATGTTTAGCTAGGGTTACAGGAAATGGAATTGGATGTTTTGACATGTTTTGAGAGTGTGCTTCCCAAATCTCTAACTTCAACAAACGATCCTGGTTTATTTGCAATCTGACAGCACAACAACAAAGTAAAACATCTACATTCATAGCTACTACAAAAGAGACACCGTTGATATAACTTCAGCGTTATTGATGTGTGAGGCTTAGTCAATACGAAGAAAAAGTAAAAGTAAACAATGACAACAAAAAATAGGTGAAAGGAGAAAACAGAAAGAAAAAGAAAGAAGTGAAATAAAGAGACAGCCTCAGAATGAGGAGAGCTATAAAACAGAATTAAATCAACACACAGAGAGAGAAGCAGAATGGTAAATAGAAAAATGGAGACAGGGCAGGATGAATAAACCATTGCTGCATTAACTGCACATGATGCTGCCTGCCTGATAAATGTTTAAATAGGGAGGGTTCTTATGGTGTGTATGTAGCCTAGCATCGCCTTTTTGTTTTGGAGCTCTGCAGTGGGATCACATGCAACCATGACCTACTAACAAGAGATAATGAGTATTTAATAAGTCCACAGTATATCTGTTTGCTTTGGAAAGTCAAAGGAAGCCTCTAAATTTGTCCAATGTTACATGAAGACAGACAGTTGTGAGTGCCAGGTAAGCTCTATAGTGTTTATTGCATAACCATTTACACTGACTACATTTACATGAGCTAAATATTCTTTGTTCTGACCTTTTTGTGAAAAAGACAATATCTCTGACCAGCCATTTACAGCTTAGTACAAGTATTACTGTTACATGCAGCCGTGCATGCAGCAAATAATGTATTTTTCCACTGAGTGCAGACTTGTTCAACCATACAAACATAGTCTGTGGCTCAATATGCAGCGTTTCCACTGGTAAGGTAAAAAAGCCGTGCCGCCACACCATACATTTGATACAAAAAATCATCACCGTCACATTATACTTATTATACATATGTAAAATATATAATAGACCTACTGTTTTTCAGAAGAAGAAGCACACGCTCTGTGCTGCTGAACAATTTTTATCCCTGTATTTTTTTTACCCCCTAAGAATTATGCGCATGCTCCAAACCGTCGGGCATGCGCAACTGCATTATTTTCAGTGTAAACATCCAGTAGTGAAACCTGTCGTACATTTATTTATCATTTACTATAGTACATGTCACTTTATTTAGATATTCAAAACTACACAGTTAATGGGGGTAAAAATAATACAGGTGTAAAATTGGCACGCTGCATGCTGTACCAAATTTAGTCATGTAGTGGGCATGTGCAAAAACACCTGAAGTACAAAAATAATACAGGGGTAAAAATTGTACGTGACACCGCACCTTTCCGAGGAAATCGGAAGATAAGAGCGTGAAGTTTTTTTTTTTCTAGATTGAGTAGGCCTACTTATTGAATAAGTAGGACAGAAACCGGCCAACCCGTGCACGCGCACCCCTAAACCCCCACACCCCCTCCCGGATGACATACCACCACATCAATTCTACAGGAAACACTGATATGGGTTACAATATTGCATTACAATACTTAAACAAAAAAAACACGAGGCTGTCCTCATCCAAGTCTTTCATCATGTTTAAAAAAGTTTCTCCTTCCAACCAGAAATAGAAACAAAACAGCCTGAATCTTTGCTAACTTTGTTGCAACTGGCGCCTGTGGAAGATCAGAGACATAGTTGAGAAAAACATGAAATTGACTGACCCAAACAGCAGGCAGAGGAAGTGTACAGCCTCAGTCATTTCAGATACAGTTAAAGTTCATAACACATAAACAACAGGAGAAATGTGTGACTTTGTGGAGATTACACTTTTCTAAACACACAAAGGGACGGAAAAAAACAACAACAAACATACAAGCTAATCTGTCTGTTTATACGATCCTGCCACCATAAGGGTGACAGGTGTGGCTGAACGTGTGAATCAACTCAAGTTGCTGTCTCCTCC
This sequence comes from Apogon talboti, assembly GCA_037367365.1. Lineage (NCBI taxonomy): Eukaryota > Metazoa > Chordata > Actinopteri > Kurtiformes > Apogonidae > Apogon > Apogon talboti. The sequence goes on from JAPQRQ010000012.1 coordinate 6,366,318, forward strand.
CCTCCTCATCCATGACCCCGTCACCCTTTTGAGCTCTCCCGACTTCCACACGCCTTAGGTCTGTATAAGTGAACGTTGTATACACACTGACATGTATGTGTGCTCCCAAGACTTAGCTGATCATTAGCCAGGCTGTGCTCAGTTGTGGTTTGTTTTGACACTGTACAGTAAGAGATGATGGACAAAAAAACACAAGCATTCAAAGATCAGAAAAAGAAAGCAGAAGAGACAGAATGTAGGAGAACTGGGACTGAATGGCGCATACTGTATAATATGCTTTTTGACTGAGTGAACACGCTGCTCACAAAACCAACAGGCTAACAATAGGTGTTCAGTGGCCCGTTCCTGTCTAGAAAAGGGGAGTTTGGCCTGTCGACTGGTAACGGGCTGGCAACAGAAACTACTAGGCCAAAGGTCTTCATGAGTTAGAACAAAACATGACTGTGATGCAAACACTCAGGATCAGCTTGCCAAAGGTCATCTTTCCTAAAGCTACAAATATCTATGTAGACCAAATGGAGTTTTTCTTGCACTAATCTTGCAACATTTTTATTCAGATTTCTAATCAGTATCAGTTTTTTTCTGAATCTATCAGATCTGAGTTTTTACATGCTTCCATAATTTAGTTATCTGAGGCAGCAGCAGAAGCTTGGCTGAGGTTTCGGCACAGATATCAGAGCATATGCAAACACAGACACATTCAGAACATTAACTGTTTAGAACAGACTTACATTTTGCTCCACACCATGGAAAATTGCTCTGAGTTTGAAAGTAAATGAACCCTTGGGACTTATACCATAAACTAGAGATAGACCGATTAATCAATTTTGACAATTAATTAGCACAGATAGAACAAACTGGTATCTGCAGAACTTTGTGGCCGATGGCTAACATCAGCAATTTCAACAGGAATTTCTGAGTTTGAAAGAAAATTAAAGCTAAAAAAACCCAATCATTCCATATTAACTGACTATCTTTTTCCTGCAACCTTTAAAAATAACTTAGTCGACCCCTACTATGAATACAGACATAACGTAAGAATTAAAAACAGGGTAAAGACAGGAAAGAAATAAACCAAGAATGTTGAGGTCAAAGTTCATGTATGTGAACCAGCAAAGCATTAGAGGATGGACAAGGACAGTGTAGGTGACAGCACTGGAATAGTTGGACGAGGTACCGGAGGGCCTTTGCAGAGAAGTCAGCAGACCTGACCATGGCTGCCACGGTACTGCTGATCGAAGAAAAACAGGCCAGGGAGAGACAATGTGACAGCACTGTTTTCATGCAATAAGGTTTCCATGTGCTGCTTGTGTTTTCTCAGCCATAGGCTGAACCCTTGTGTGTGTGTCTGAGTGTACTCGGTGACTCTGAGAATCAGTGTGAAACCCAATCTTAAGTCCACCGCTCATAAACACATCTGGTCCTTGCAGCCATCCCACATGGTTTCCCATTCCCTAAGTCCCTTGAGCCAAAGTTCCTGCGTGTGTCTGTGTATAAATGTCTGCGCACACGCCTTTGAGACTGTGGCTATGGTTCTGGGAAGGCTTACTCCTGGAAACATGGAGGGCAACATGCTGGAACATGCACAGCACAGGCCAAGCCTCTTCAGATGTGGATAACTGCTTGGCATGGCTGAACGACACACAGCGCTATACATACACAGACACACACCTTTTAACAACATTAACAGATCTAGACATGATTAACTAAAAATCTTAGAAGGATGCACACCAATGGGATTAGAGCTGACACAGACTCTTGGAATGATGCCCTCATGGACAAAGAATGGGGGAAACCAAACTAGGTTTCACCTCATTGTGCTCTTAATGAACTCACGTTAAGTCATTTCTGCAGGGGGATACAGAACACCTTGTTTCTATTGTGGCAGACACACAAAGGCACTCTGTGTTATTGTATCTTCTACCCAAATTCTTGCTATTGCCCTGCGATTAGCCTGCTTCAGCTACTGTGTGGGCCAACTATCCTTCCTCACTTGTTTTCATTGATTCCTTGCTGCAAGCTAAGAGTCAGCGCACCAATGCTTTCGCTTTTACCTAAACTTCTACCATCTTACATCCATTTCTCCGTCTCTTACGGTATAAAGAAAGGTTGAGGCACAGAGAAACCGGAATAGATGAAGATGATTTATGAGAATAATTATACCTCTGTGTTCTTCTGCATGGACTTACTGCGCTTCTGACAGAGATGTGATCTTACACTCATGAGAAAAGTCCGGATTGCTAAAAATCCCTTTTAAGCCCCACCCGGACACTAAAACCAAATGTTTGTAGTTACCAGAAACACCCACTCATACCAAACCCTCCTCCTCTCTCCTTCTGGGTGTTCATATTGCCAGGAAACAGTCTTTAAAACAACCTCACGCCTACTTTTATCACTACCCTGCAGAGCCCAATACCTTTTTGCAACGTCATTGACAGAGCTGAGTGCTGCCCTTTGTAAAAAATTAGGTTTCATTCATCTACTGCCTGATGTCAGTGATGAAAGACAATTGCAGCAGTAGAAAAAAATGTGATCATTCAAAGTGTGGAGCTGTTTTGTGGCTCTGTGGGCTCCAGTATGTAGGCCAGGCTGGGCTGCACTCAGCAGTAGGAGGAAAAAGTGAAAGTTTCACACAAGGTAAGAAATGACTTATGTGACTCTAAAGGAAGAGGCAAGAGAATGTGAAATATTTGAAGGGATTATTTTTGCTACCCTGGCCTACTAAATACAACGCCACAGTCCTGACTTCACTGCAGAGCTCCCACATAAGGCCTTTACTAGTGTTTAATGGCTGTAACCCAGGCAGAAGTTACACACATGTAAAGCAGCTTTGTGGTTTAGTTTGTTAGTTTCTGAGCTTAGTCACATGATGGGGAGGGGGTCACATGTTCCCAGACAGCAGTGGAAGTCACCCAGTCAGGCTACTTCCTTGTATGCGGTCACATGAGGATTCATTCATTTTATTGCGGCTGTTCATGCTCCACACAGAGAAACATTAATCATGGAAATGCTTACATTGTGAACAGTCAGTATTTTACCATCAACTACACACTCAGTGCACAAATGGAGAACAGGAAGTTGTTGAACCTTCCAGACCGAGACTTTCAAAATTCAATATCTATCTAGAATGTTCTTTTGTTTTCAGAAAACAAAACTGTTTGTGTTTATTTCTTTCAGAAACGAGTTTACAACATATAAGGGGTGGATCACTTTGAGCGGCATGAAAACTGTGTAACAATATTCACCGATTGAAACAGCTTAGAATTGTACAGGCAAATCAAATCGATTTTAGAAAAACCCCGGCTAGACTGTGTGTGAATGAAAGATTGAGAATGTGTTTTTAATATTTGATGAGAAAGATTAGCTTCAAACAGTTATACAAGTCCGACATCTTGTCTTCCATGTGTGAGTGAGCTTGTTGTTCTGGGGGTGGTGGCTGCTTTAAAACTGATGCTAAACCAAACTGATAAGGACACATTTTGATTGCATGGGTTTAAGATGGGACTTGAATGGTAAATTTATTTCTGAGACGTGATGTTTTATGTCTGTACAGATCAAATACAGTTACAAATTGAGGAAAGCAAAAGCGACAAGGAGTATAATAAAGTACATAAAGAGACAAGTTTGTGTATTCTTCATTCCCAGCCCCCACTCTCTGCTGTGAAAGGGTCCATTTTGGGATGTGCGAGTGCTGCATCCTGTCGGAATGTGTTGTGGTTGCTGTGTTTGTACGGGCAGGGTGTGTGAAGAGAAGCAAACTGTGGGCAGATGGGGAGGGGGAGCACAAAACACAGAGCACGTTGGATGCTGTGCTTAAAGCCTTGGTATCTATCATAAAACAAAACATTAGGAGCTTTGATGGCTTCAGCTGAAACCACAGAGATAAATAAACAAGCTGCTCAAGACAGCGCCCACATACGGCTGCTATACGGTTCTCCCTGATAGACAGACACTGTACATAAATGCATACAACAACAAACAGTCTTCAGTGTGCAAAGAGATTGTAGCTCTTTTACATCGTGTGCCAAAGTACATCCACTCCCCTTCTGGTAAATGGAAATAATAATGACAGGAGACTTAGCTTAATCCCCCATCATTCACCGAATAATACAAGTCTGAATTGGTTATCTGGCCAACTAACCTCACTATGCGACATTTTACAAAGGATATAAACCGTTGACAAATGAAGAAACAAAATAAGACTTGTGTAGGCTTCTATTTTAAATGCCATCCTACTTAGTGAGGATGCAGTACAGCCTTGAACACTAAGGTTACTGAGAGAAGGAATTCTTTTTCTTCTTTTAACAGTGCCCCTTTGTATCAAACATAATTTCTCTCTCCATACCACATGTGGATGTTAAACATAATTTGCTACACAACATTCAGCCTCATTCATACTGCAGGCATCTACAGCAACAATAGTGAAAACCAGATCACTGCACACTATCCATAAACTAACTGACCTACATGTACATGATGTCCTAACCTGCCAAGCTGCCAAGAGCTGCTTGTCTACAGGCTATCTGCTAGGGCTATTAGGGTTGGGTTGAGGCTTTTAGCCAAAATAACAATCTTAAGGACAGGCGTAATTTGTGTTGCAATGCAAAACAATGAAACGGCAGCAGAAATGTAACAGAATGTTGATCATGCTTACTCTAAACTAAGGAGGGACAGAGTGAACGCGTGCACAAAGTGGATTAGATTTGTATACCAATGAACACTGTCGGCAGATAAGCCGCAGAGAGGCTGGACACGCTGCCCTACTGTAGTACTGTTATGACTTGCATTCACACAGTAACAACAGTGAGTGCATGCACAAAATACAAACGCATCAATGTCACGTATGCAAACACAGAGTTTCAGATATAAGCTGGCACACGCATAACAACGAGGACTTGTGATTATGCAAGATTATTTCTACAACAATACCACCACACGCACACACAATCTGTGTGCGTTCGGACTTTCATCTAGTGTCTATCTAGTGTCTGCAGCAATCAACCTCAGCGATATTTGGCACACTGAATTGGACAGCTCTTGGCTAATTGTTTACTCTCTAAATTAAAGTGAGACATTTCATGATCTAAATAGAGAAGTGGCACGCTCTTATTTACTGATCACATGATAAAGATGGGCTGGTGATCCTTTTTCTAATGAGACTGTGCTCTGTTCGGCTGAATGGTGATAATGTAATACACTGGGGCTAAAATGTATACACACAGCGCAATAAAATCAAATCCTCTTTTTATCCCCAATCTCCTGTACAAATGCAGTGATATGCTTGACGACTGACTATGCAGGAAGCCAAACACACAGAATGAGCTTTGAGAAAAAGCCCAAAAAAAAAAAACTGATTGACATTTTCATCCAAATCTCTCCTACATCTATGGCAGGCTCTTCCACTGGGCAGCTGTTGCTTGCCATGCATGCAGCTGCAAACAAAGCCTTGTGTGCTGCTGCTGCTAAAAGCACAAATACTGCTAGTGTTTCATAATGTTCAACCCCTGCCTGCCTGTGTGCATGCATGCATGTTGAGTCTCCCACAGTCCTACTGCCTTCCACTTTACCCTACTCCAATTGATCTGCTCCTAAAAGTCGCTGATGTGTGTCGTGTCGGGGGCAGCAACAACACAATCATAAGGGGGGAAACAGGCGAATAACCCGTGGAAAATGCAACTGCTGGAGGGTCTGTTTGTATTTTCCTTTCTCTCTTTTTTTTGCAGAAACCAAGAGGGGCTTCCTTCCTTTATGCATTTCAGCTAAAATACTTAAATTGGGTTATTTCATCTCCCTACACTGATCCCTGCTTTCTGTAATCTACACACACTTTGACTCAAGTGTGTGTCTCTCCTCAGTGAGGCTGCTGCTACATGCCTGCCTCTGTGTTTATTTCTGGAAGCTCACAACATGGCCGACATGTGCTTTGTTATTGTTAGTACAACATCATACCTCCTGGCTTGTACGGCACGTTTATCACCCTCCAATCCACCCAAAACAACACAGACCCCTTAAAGAAATACCACCTTAAAGAGGAATTTAATGGGATTTCACAGACACAAAAACATATATATGTGTAGGGTTTTATTATTACCCCCATCGACTCGCACTCACCATTTGATGATGATGGCCATATGGAATATTTGTTTCTTGAAAAAAGGCACTGAGGGCAGTCTATAATAAAAACACAGAAGATAAATGACATGTTTTTATTAAGAACAGGGATCATTATATGTAACTCATGGCACAGAGATAGCCTAAACATTGCTCATTTTTATGCTGACCAACCCATACATTTGGACAAGCTAACGGCGAAGGAAAAACTGAATGTAGGCTAGGAGCTGGATCTACATTCAGTTCACCGCAGACTAAACAAATTGTGTGTCAAACTACTCTTTTGTAAGCCAGTCGATACACGGCGGTCATCTTCATTGCGTAATAGCTCTCGCTGGCCTCGCCTGTACACTGCTGTCATGTGTCGGATTATAGTATTTAATCTAGAGTAAAGTCTAATTGGATATGCTAGCTGTACGCTGAGCTCTCCTGCCTTTAGTGTATGGTTTGTTGAATTACTTTATATGTCAGAATACACATAAAAGTTGTCCGTTACAGAGTGAACCGACAACGGGGCAGCTAAAACATAAATATAACTAACCCTAACGCTTTGTTTTGAGCTATTCACAGGAGCCTCGAAAGTGCCGAGATAGTCTGGTGGCTTTCAGTCAAAGCTAACCGTCAGTCAGACATAAACAATAGCACTGAGGCTGACATTAACACGCCGACGGAGCCGTTGAAGCCTAATCATTACGCTTTTCTTCTTTCTCTTTTACCTCAAACTGCCAATGTGCCGCTTGCAAAAGCTGCTTCGCCTGGTCTGCCGCACAACCCGCCGTCAGGACGAACTGGTTTATCATGACTTGATGTTTAAGTTCATCCATTTTCGACGTAGCCCGTGTCCTACTCGCGGCGGCTGGCTCTGAAGCAGACTTTCGACCGTTTTTCCTCTTTTTTCCCCTCTTCACTCTAGTTGTATTCCTTTTTTCGCTGCCTCAGTCGTCCACCATTACAGCCGGTTGAGCAAACACAAATATTTACTGTAGGAGCGGTAGTGGCAGGAGCGCGAGCTGACTGACAGATGGGCTCGACCAATCAGGTGAGAGCATCACCAGTGGGATTTGTATGCTGCAAGCGGAGGGTCTCGTAACACAGTGTCTTTAACTGTCTAAAGCGGGGTATTTTACCGTCTGAGTATACATTAAACGAGTTCACTGCGTCGCCTTTGTCACATTTTAAGCTATGGCTATTTAACTGTATTAAAATCATGACCAAGGAGACAAATCTCCACTCGGCGAATCTCAGAAAGGGGTTTGTTTTGGACTACAAATCCCGTGAGCACGCGGTTTGTTTGTAGAGCTCTGGAGGGCAGAGTTTTGTGAATGACGGCCGCTCTCGTCCAATTCCCAGGCGCGCTGTGTCACTATGTTGCCAAATATGGTAAACAAATCCACCGTCGCCAATTACATCGCTCGGAGTTAAATTAGGGACAGACGAGAGCCACGGGTGCGCGTTTAGAAGCGTCGTGTCTGCTTTCTTCTCTCTGAAACCCCCCTTTTCTACGCTATTCCATCAGTGCGGCACTTTATCTGCACACATCAGCGCGGTCTGTGGCGGCACTCCGTCCAATTTACATCTGTAGATTTTCTGTAGGACTCTTCGTTGTTTCTTGCTCAAGGACACTACTACAGTTCGGATGTTATGGTTAAAATAAAGAAGATTAATTAGGCAGTCCTTGAAACACTACGCTTCACTCTGTTGACAATAAATATGCATACAGAGCTTAATTACCTCACAACTATAAATTACTAAAATCTATGAGCACATAATAACCAATCGTTAAGCACAGTAGGGCTATTTATTATTTTTAATGTAATTCTTTAACCTAATCTGGGCTAAAGACAAGGATGATGTCATTTGTTGTCACTTGAATGAAAATGGGTTCCTGCAAGTAGATGAAATGTTGAAGGCAAAACAATACGACCTTTGCATTTCTATTGGCATTGGGTTCAGTAGGACACACGTATATCTGGGTTACTGAAGCAGCAGCTTTAGGGCAGAGTACGTAAAAAAAAAAACCTTCTGATATCAACACACCAATGAGTTGTGGGTAACTGCGAAGTGTAAACATCATTTTATCAATGGCATGTTTGTAGATGTGTGTGAAAAATGAGGGAGGAGAAAGTATTGGATGTAGAGACACCTGCCGGTGGAAGGAGGCTTCTACATATGCATGTACAGCACCTACCATCACAGTAAAATGACCTCAAGATATAGGTATGTGTATCTTGAGGTCTTTGTTAAATATTTGATGTATAAACCTTGGTTTAACCCAAATATCCCTTCACAACCAATAGACCTCAGTAAGATATCTTTAAATTTATGCATTAATATACAAACACAAAGCAGTTAAAACTATGACCACTGGTTACGTAAAAGAATTATGGCAGCAAAGTGACACTATTACTGAGTAGACTTAAAGTTGTAAAATGTCAATTAAAATGTATTTTAAAACAGGTGATCAAATCAGTGTATTTGTAATCTAACCAAACTAATTTATACAAGAAAAGCAGATTCAGACTTGTTAAGCAGTCATTAAACATTTAATGATATAAAGTGAATATTTCTCAAAAGTAATTTAGATCACCATCTGACTAAAGAATACAATCAAGGCATTTTCATTTTTTTTGCTTTTTTGACAAATTTTATTGAATACTTTTCCAAATCATCTTGAAAAAAATCACTCAATTCAGACTCAAAATTCAAATTAGATCCACTAAACCTGTAGGAGGAATATAATCACATTTACTTCAAGAATTTTTGTACCTTTTTATAATTTTATGGGAAATTCCAGTATATTGTGTCACTTAGTTGCAGGTCAAAGACTCCAGCAGCATTTGTCATATAGAAAAGCCTTATTAAACTTCAACACAATGTGGTTTGTGACCGTCATCAAGAAATACATAACCAGCTGATCTGGAAAAACCAAATGAAATGTGAAAAAATTTGTGTAAAATATGTAAGGAAACAAGCACTCCTGTATGTCTACACACTGGCTAATAGAGTATCTGCAAAGATGGGTGGGGTATCTGAATAAAATGTTGTGGGCCAGTCATTGTACCATATTAACAGTGAGGTGAGGAGGGTCCAATTAGACACAGGACTAATACCATATTAGAATGAATGAAGAATTTATAGTAAAAAGCTGATGGGAAGGGATATGTGTATTTGGTGTGATCTACTTCAAAACCTACATATATATCTATAGAAATTACATAAGAACAAAGGAATTTTGGATGCAAAAACAATATTGAAAACCTTTAAGTACAATGCACAGAATCAACAAACAAAAAAATTCAAAGAATCATATAATGTGTAAAAGAACTTCCTATAAGGTAATCACTATCCACTGCCACAATCTACTTCTACTTCTTCCAAGGTGACAATACCAGGATTTAAACAGACTCAAATTGTGAAAGAGTAGTTCAGGGAGCATGAAATGTCATTTTCACACATGGATTGGTGACCACAGCGTCCAGACCTGAACCCCATTGAGGATATGTGGGATGTGCTGGAGGCTTTACACAGCGGTCTGACTCTCCATCATCAATACAAGATCTTTGAGGAAAAACAGAATGCAACTATGGACAGAAATAAATATAGTGACATTTATTCTGACATTGCACAAGCATTACATAGCATTAATGATTCCACAATGGTGCTGTCAGATGAAATATTGCTTTTGTCTTTTTTTGGGGGGGGCTGGGCAGTGTTTAAATGTTTGAATTTGTGCCTGAACTGAGTAAGAAAAGTAAGTGAAATGAATCATTCCTTAGTCTACTCAGTGTTAAATAGTTGAATGTTTTCTGCTTAAATTGGTGCAACTTCAGTCAATAAACTGTAGGGGTGTATAGATGCAGGTTTGAGCTTTGCTGCAGGTTTTTGTTCATTAATTCCCCTGCCAAAGTAATGCTATTAATAAAAATGAACAAATCCATTGCGTAACGATAGTTCTTTCATCCTGTGTAAATGACTGTATGCTTTGTTACTCTTAAAGGACGGTGGAAGCCCGGCAACAATAAGAACAGCTGTTCAAACATTTGCCTTCCTTGGTAGTGAGCCCTTTGTCTAGAACCTGAACAAACCCGGAGACATTTTGAAAATGAAGCCTCCTTGACAGGATGCAACAGCTGGCCTGACATATTCAAGTTCCTCAAGTGTCACAGCATAGATTTTGCCACTCATCCATTCTCCTTGCCCTACAAAGTATGCCAGCCCTTGTCAGGATCCGGCCCTCCAAATCTTTAACCTCAGAAGTGTTGACAAAGGCTTTTAAGGGAGGGAGAAAAATGGTCAGAGCTGCATCTTAAATGTCCTTTGACTTCTTAATATATATGCCTTAAGAAAAAAGATCACTACAATTGATTTCCCCTCATCCATAATCAGCAGGGTGGTTGTGGCTAATTTGGTATTTAATGGTTTACTAATGTAATGTACAGTATGTGTCACATGTAGAATCAACAAAATTAATAATCAGATCAATTAGCATTTTTTTCCCCATTTTGATAATAATTCAGGTAAAATGATCAGTACATTTAGTCAAAATCCACCAAAGTCCCATTTATGTAAATGGCCTGTAGAGTTGTATTACTTATTACTCCTATTATTGCTTATGTTGTATTGTTTGTTTGGTTTTTGAATGAATGTCAGCGTTGTGGGCATAGTTTGAATTAGGGGGGTTAATTTTGGGGGGTTGGATAATTCTTCTAATTTTGTGGAAAAAAAACACAATACTAGTCAACTTGCATTCTTAGTGTAGGAACAGTTTAATGTAAAATGATTTAATTCTAAGGAGATAAACTCCCCTTGTTTCCAGTCTCATTTTATGGTGAATAAATGGTGCTGTAGAAGTACAATCAGTGACAGTGTTGTGCAGGTTTACCTTTCACATAAACTAGTTCAAAGTTCAGTTCATACAGAATAAAATTAATTAATTCACGTTCATAGTTCCCCATTTCAATTGAGAACTAGTTAACATTAAATTCATTCAACATTGAAGTGAAGAAAAGCTGAGTA